>ML105354.1:65179-429943 GCA_003697995.1 Taxidea taxus jeffersonii
AGAGAGAGAGAGGAGGAAGCAGGTTCCCTGCTGAGCAGAGAGCCCCATGTGGGGCTCGATCCCAGCACCCTGGGATCATGACCCGAGCTGAAGGCAGAGGCTTTAACCCACTGAGCCACCCAGGCGCCCCTGCTTCTCTAATTTTTAACTCTTGTCTGTTTGAGCTGTATTATTTCTATTGGTAATACCCCTACTACATGCGAATGATTAAATCAGTAACTTTAAATTGCTGTTCTACAATGGTTCTTATTTCCATTATCTCCCTGTCTTTTTATTAGCCCAAACATTTCTTTTTAACCTTCCTAGAAAAAAATATTTTCTTTTGGGTAGCATCTTGGTGTTTCATTTTAGACGGTAAGGAATCTACATCTTGCTTTGCCAAGAGTCCGATTTTAAAGAATAGACTGTGAAATGTTTACTAAACAGAAGTCTCTGAACACACAGACTTTTAATGCAGAAGAGTAGGTAAGCACAGGATATTTGCTTTTCCTAATCCAAATAAGATTTAACTTTTCCCTCATGAATTATATGCCATTTCCATCAGTTAAGGGCTGTGTAATTCTTCCCATTTACCAGGTAACATTTCAATACAAAGAGAATTTGAGGGCTGGGTATCAGGAACAAAAAGTTCTCATTTTTCCAAGGGGAAGCTTTTTAATGTAAGTCTATTAAACACTAAAACAAGTCAGTGAGAGGGTGAGCTTTCTGCTTTCACAGACTTTTTGAATGGCAGTAGAAAGCTGGTTGTATGATCATTTAGATAGAATGTCTTATTTGACGTAAAGGAACTTATATCCTTAAACAGCCATGTTTGGAATATAGGTATATTTGGCATGAAAATTCCAGACTTGTAAACGAGATAAATTGGGGTTAACTGTTCACACTTCAAAATGATCTTTTGGTATTGCAAAATATTCTTTGTCAGTGTCTTTAAATTAGTGAGGATCTTAGAGCATTCAAATATTATTTGATTTAATATGATGTATCTATTTAGGTCCACATCATCTATTAGATCCAGCATATTGATTTTTCAAGTTACAGTAAGATTTTCTAGTATCAAGTTTCATATTGGTTGATATATGTCACTGTTAAAGGTTTGGGATCATATTTTAGACAGAAATTTTTTACATTCTATTAGTTTCTAAAGAAAATTTTGCTGTTCCTTTTATCCTTTATTCTAGTGAAGAGAAAAGAAACTTCATTACTTGTAAACTTTTTCATTGTGTGAGTAAATATATTGTATCCTGTGTACACTTCTTTAAGTAGCATATCAGCTTGGGTGTTGGTTGAATCCAGTAAATTATTAGCAAAATATGTTCACAGAAACTGATGTTTTCCATCTAAACCTTATTCCTTCTATAAAAGAAAATTCAGCCTGGATCTCATGAACATTTTGCTTTCACTTGAGTGTTTCTTTTAAAAATAGATTTTCTGTACAAATTCATGGTCCTCAATTTTTCTATTTAGAAATGGTTTCATAATAATGATAAAAAGAGACTAATAATAGCTGCTCTGGCTTTCTCATGGGTTGGTTATAGGAATCAAGTGCAGCAAGCATGTGAGTGTGCATTTAACACTGAAATCTCCAAGGCAGTACATTTTCATTTCACAATCCATTCAAATTCTGATTCAAGGATATAGAATTGGTTAAGATCAGTAGATGTAGAAGATACTCCTCACTGACTAGACCAGAAAACTAATGCTGCGGTGAGGCTGTTAGGGCTGGAGCTTGGAGCAGGGTGCTGGCTAGTGGACTTGCCTGTCGCCTTCTGTCTGTACCGAACGCTGTCAACTGCATCACCAGATATGCTTCTGCTTTGAACTTTTTTCTTCTTTAAGTGGGCTCCACACCCAGTGTGGAGCTCAACCAGGGTCTAGAACTCACGACCCTGAGATCAAGACCTGAGCTGAGATAGGGTGGGTTGCCCAGTTGACTGAGCCTCCCAGGCGCCCCTGCTTTGGAATTTTTAACAGATAAGTGATTCCACAATTTTCTAGCAGGAAATTGTAGACCTGGGCATCCTTCTTGCTTTTAGTTCCAAAGTAAAGTCATAGCCCTTGGATTTCTAAATGATATTTTTGTATTATACTCTTAGATATACTCCATTCCTATATTTAAATGCTTCCAGATTTAGCTTCTTCAAAATGTTAAATGTCTTGCCAGAATTACAGTTTATTGCAAAGAATCTAAAATCTTTGTATGTATTTTGTTTCATTTCAGGGTAGTATCTACATGCCATTCTTTGGTGGTTGGGCTTTTCGGCTTATACATTTTGTTTTTTGATGAGGTTGCAAAGGCTGATCCACTTTGGTAAGCTGTTTCTTTCCAATATAGTCAATTTATGTTTTGATATTAATTATTAATAAGAACATCTCTTACTTCAAAATGGAAAACATATTGATGGTGCCTGGTTTATTAAAATGCTTGTGTTCAGACTTACTTCAGCAAGGTGCAATAAAAGGATTTATTTTAGATTTGAATACAAATAATGAAGGCCACTTTGTACTAGTATCCCAATTGTTACCCAAGACATGGAGAATAGGATGATGATGTAAATATTTATACTGAGTTAGTGAGTAAAACCAAGTTGTTGTAACCACTGTTTTGAGCAAAAATGAGTTAACTATTGAGCAGTATAGTCAGCTTGGATAATAATCTAAAGACTCAGTCTTGTGTTGAACCCATCATTTGATATCAGAGGTATAAAAATGAGGATTATAGGTGTCCCTGTAAGAGGAAGTTAGTACCACATGAGAAGATTTGAAATACTAATAATAACAATGTTCAGCAATAATAGATAATTTCTAAGATGACTCTTTATGAAAATTTTAAATGGCAGAGATACTGCAAACTATTTCCGGGCCTTATATGAGAAGGCTTAGTTCAACTTAGTTTGAAAGATAAGGTATGTTTTGAGAAAGCACTGCATAAGGATGTGGTAGATGTGGGCTCTGAGGGATGTGGGACAAGGTAATTTTTGACCATTTGTTTGCAGCAGTGCCATTTTAATAAATATGGAATTATGCCCATCAGAATTCTACCAGTATTGATAAATTTTCTTTGGGAAGGCATTTTTCAAAGTGAATCAATTTAGTGAATTTAATTCCATGATGAGGTTTTTTATGTAATCTACCTAAACTGTTTCTAAGTTTTTTCTCCTAATTTTATTGTTATAATGATAGTCAACAGAACCAGTTCTTTGGGGAGATAAATTTTATGACAAAGATTTAATTCACTGGTCAGTTTTTGTCCTTATCAGACTTTTACATGGTATAATTTTTGATCTTTTTTACATTTTCTTTGGTGCTGCAGTTTATTCCAGGTTCAGTTTTCCTGGGTCATATTTGCAGATCAAAATTTGTAAAGAAGATAGGACTTCTGCTAAAGCTTTCCATTTGTAGTTTAGCTGTTATCAGATTAATTTTGTGTTCATTTCACCCATAGTTTACATTATAACCAGATATAAGACTGCTAGTTTGTATTTGATTCTTGGAGTACAGTTATTAAGGCAAATTGTAGGAACTTGATATTGTATACATGTTGAAACAGCAGGTTTAAACTGTCCTGTTCCTACCATTTTCCAGTTGCATGACAATAGGCAGATCTCTCCAGTCATCAGTAAAGTGATACTGATCCAGTATATTGCTTCAAGATCAGGGGCAGGCTGGATGATTTCTTGAGTATTTGAATCTCTGATTTAGAAGAAGGAATAAAAACAAAAACAAAACAAGCCAGCATGTGGAAATCTATTTGAATCTTTTCACAAACAAATCTTTTGGTAAAATTATTTATATAAACTTTTAGCTAATATAAGAAATTATGATTATTGTGTAGTTAGAAGTATATCAAGCTAACACAGGGCATGAAACAAATGACAATTTACCATTCAAGAATCTATAGAAAGCTATATTAATTATGTTTTAATTATGTTTCTCGATAGGAAAAAAAAATGTAGCTGTCATCTGTAACCCATGTGCTAAAAAAAGGGAATCTTTTTTTTTTTTAAATATTTATAGGGGTGATTCATCGCTTGTGAAAGTGAATATCTCTATTGCTACAGGCTACCTCATTTCTGGTATGTGATATGTTGGCCACTGTCTGTTTCTTTTTACAGTTCTCACGGGATTTTACAAAGAATACATAGTCTATGCTTTTGGTTTATTTATTTGTGAAGTCACTTTTGTAGGACCCATAAGAGGAAGATTTATCTGCTGTGATGGTAGAACATGAAACATTTTTCCTGTTGGCTGTCTGGTTCTCTTTGACGGTAGAGCAGCAGAGTGGGGCCTCAGTTAGGCCTGGACTTTTTTTTTTTTTTACTAGCAATGGTCCATTTTTCACCCTAAAGGGTCTCAGGTGGAATTCCTGGGAAGATAATGAGGTTTAAGCATCGAGATTTCTCTCACTTGCAAGAGCCCTTGAAATGGGTTCCTGTGCTTGCCATTTTGTATTGTTTGGGGAAAGTTCGCAAAGGGAAACTGTTTCAGCCATAATCAGTTAAGATCATGGACTCTTTCTACTCCATGTTTCCCTCTGTCATATTTCTCCTCCTGTGGGATGGGGTTGGAATAGCCTTTTAGACTATGAGATAAAGGGCAATTAAGTAAGAATATACCATTTGAACTTTTTGAAGAGACATTCTAGACCATCTCTGTAAGACAAGAGAAAAAGAACAGACCCTTGATTTGGACATTTTATATAGGGAACCATATTTTATAATTTTCAAATTCAATTGATAACTGCAAAATCCAAATAAAAATAATGGGATATGAAACCAAAGTGATAAAGATGAGCAATGGACGCAATAGGAAATTTTCTGCTATCAAGAAGTGAATTGTAACAAAAGATTAAATTATACCAAAACACAGTAATTCATTAGGAGGAAGAAATAAATTTTGAATTAAAATGATGAACAGGTAATTAGATTATCTAATGGCCCATTTGAAAGAAGAGTGAATCATGTGAATACACTGGAAAAAGATTTGCTTGTTTGGCACAAAATGCTGTTGTTGACAAGGATGACACACAATTTATAGTACACCTCATGGACCGCTTCGTGAACATTGTCCGTTCAGAGTAGTCACCCTCAGAAAGTCTCGTATGAAAGAAGCTTGATAAAGGTTTCCCCAAATAAGATAATAATCTGAAGCACTTAAAAATAAGAATTATGAACTGAAACTGACTTTTCTAAACCAAGCTGAATGAAGAGAGTGAATTATTTTTATTCTCTCTATGGAAAATATTACAAGGTCATTATCATAGAAATTGGTGACCAGTATATGGCCAAAATACATCGGGAAAGTGTATCTAAAGAGGTCTGTCATGCAGTCAGTTCCTAATAGTGTTATATTTTCTTAATTTCCACTGTACTTGATTTGTACTGTTTGTTTTCTCTATAAAATTGGTAATCTGATTACTTTTTAAAATAAATAGTCACATCTAGTTTTGTATCAGTAGTTTTCATTTTTTTAATATATATACAAGAAGGTTCTCATATAAGCTCCAATCCCATAAAACCTGAATCCTCCCTTGGTTTCCACCCATGATAGCCATTTGCCTCCATGTCTAACTTTCACATTTGGCCATTTGGTAAAGAACATAGTTGTGTTAACATTTTGAGAAGCTTGTTTTGTTAAACATTCTGTTTTGTTAAGGGAAAACTATTTCCTGAATCATGGTGTTTGTATTCGGGATCTTTTAAGGAGAAATTGAGGCCTTGACCTCTTGCTTTGCATATCTTTTTAATAGTTTTAGTTCTTGTTTTTGTTTTTATTGCTATTTTGAATTAATATTTAATCATATCCTTTGTTAATTTTTAAATACTGTTTGTTGGATTTGTGCTGTAAATAAAGTTGGTCATTTTGTACCTTTTCTACAACCATCTTATCTGTGTGAATTGTAGTCACAAATATCAGTAATTTCAGCCTATTTAAAAATTATCTGTATTCAGTAACATTTCCATTTTATTTAACCCTGGTAATAAGTTATTCATTTGTACTTTCAACGAATATATTACCTGTGTGGTGGGCACTGTGCTGAATTCCCATACGTGGTCCTCACCCTGGGGAGGTCACAGTCGTGTGGGAGCAGATAGCTTACTGTAAGGTGGTAACCGGACTAGCAAAGCATGAGCAAAGTGCAGTGGGCTCAGTAGGGACTGTGAGAGGCTGTTAAGGGGGAAAGTTAGATACACTTGAAAAATAGTACAGCCTTCTTCCTATGTAATATCTCACTTATTTTTCCTTCTTTCAGATTTGTTGATTCTCATTTTGTATTGGAAAGTGATTGGTGACAAATATTTTATAATTCACCATTGTGCAGCGCTGTATGCATACTACTTTGTACTGGTGAGTGCCAGGATTTACAGTAGCCTGACAAGTAGACAAGGTTGGGAGTGATGACTTAGGGGTGAACAGAAATTGAAACCTACAGTCCCCTATAAAGACCAACTCCGGAGGCATTCAGGGATCACTGTGGTGATGTGTTATCTTGTTTATTAACAAAAAATAATGACTTGTGTGTTTGTGCTAGTGTGTCTGGATTCATAAAATTTAAGGTAGATGACCTCAATTTTTAAAATTTTCACTTAAAACCTTTAGGATCGTGTAGCTATTGATATCTGCCTGTCTTTCTAGGTGCATTTATGACTTTCTTTTCTTTTTAATTCTTGTCCAGTTACATGTACGTATGTAATTACATTTAAGTAGGCTGGAGCAGTGGGGGAGTCTTGCTCAGAGACTTCAGAATTCCAAGACTGAGCTAATAGAGCATACTCATAGAGATAGAGAAATCTTAGACTTCAGAATTCCAAGACTGAGCTATGAGCATACTCATAGAGATAGAGCAAATCTCAGGCAGTAATGCATAGTAAGTTTTACATCTACAATTATTTTTCTACATTATATATTATGTGGGTTAGATTTCTTCACAATCAGTTGTTTTTCAACCTAGACATGCCAACAAGGCTCAAGTAGATATTTGGAAATAATAGACATATGTAAACTAAAATAATAAATATTTTTTTGTTTTATTTTATTTTATTATTATTTTTTTAAATTTATTTGTCAGAGAGAGAGAGAGGGAGCGAGCACAGGCAGACAGAGTGGCAGGCAGAGGCAGAGGGAGAAGCAGGCTCCCCACCGAGCAAGGAGCCCAACGTGGGACTCAATCCCAGGATGCTGGGATCATGACCTGAGCTGAAGGCAGCTGCTTAACCAACTGAGCCCCCCAGGCGTCCCTATTTTTTTGTTTTAGACAGAAAGAGAGAGTGTGTGCATGTGTACTTGCACGCGAAGGAGAGAGATAGAGAGAGAGAGCGCGTGCACGCGCAGGGGAGAGGGGCAGATGGGGAGGGAGAGAGAGAATCTTAAGCAGGCTCCATGCTCAGCAAAGAGCCCAGCATGAGGCTCAGTCTCAGAACCCTGAGATCATGACCTGAGCTGAAATCAAGAGTCAGCCACTTAATCAACTGAGCCACCCAGGTGTCCCTAGAATAATACAAATTTTATGTAATAGTGATGGTATGCCATTCCATATTTTCTCCTTTTTAAAACTTAAATATAACCACTGGCTTATTGGTATGACTAAAATCCTTACACTATTAGACATCTGTGACTATTTGGAGGATCTTTAAAAAATTAATATAAATGTGTATAAATAGTGATCTTGCACTTTTCTTTATATTGACCCACACATAGATAGCTGGTGAATGAGATGTCAATTTGGCATTATTTCTGCAAGAATCAGATGTATCAGAATATCTCTCTTTATCACCCTTTGAAGTCATAAATTAATATAAATGTTTTCAAAAACTATGCTTGTTTTCATATAAATAAATATATTTTATAAATATAAATAAAATATAAATAAGTGGTTATGCATATCCAAAAGGTATCCTTAATCACTTTATTTTTATGAACCAATAGGCTATTTTTACTGGCATTTCCTACTCTGTCTTCTTTTTAGATTTTAATAGATTATAGGTAGTTATAAAATACAGACTTTTACCTTTTACAGGTCTTAAATTTTTGGTGTACAAGCACTTTTTCCTAAACACTTGCTTAAAAAACATGAAAGCTGACTAAAATTTTAAGTCTGGGAAGAATGTGTGGGTGTCCATGTGAGTCATGCTTCAGTGTAGAAGTATGTTCTCTGAATATGCGTCGCAAATAACCATTGTGCTGTGAAAAGAATACAAGCCAATGAAAGTTAACAGGTCACTTAACGTGGATTTGGAAATGTGAATAGGATGAGCTGCTGTTTTCCTTTGGCCCCTGAATGCCAGGCTTGGCAAAGGGCTGGCTGTGCGTGGATTGGTAGGTTGAGTATTTAATTATGTGGGATGAATACTGTTTTCTCTTTGGACTTTTATGTCTTTATTTTTAAAAAAATCAAAGTGCAAAGAAATTAGCTCTTGCCTTATTGATAAGAAAATCATCTGCTGTGTTTTCTAGGAATGATTGCTTTTTTGGTGTCTTCCTATGTTCTCTTGTTGAAATAAATGAATGGTATGAGGTAAATTTATCTGTTTAAAGTGAGTCTCTTCAGAGGGAAACAAAAAAATTAGAAAGTAAATAAATGCTTATAGATGTAGTGATCCTTTGTCCTTTATGGATTTTACATTTCCTGTTTAACTATAGAAAAACTTTTGTTGTTCCATGCAGTGAATTCCTAGGTCATCTTGTGCAATTTAAGTAAGGCTAACAAAATAACAACAACAACTACTACTACTACTATTACTACTACTATTCTGTATAAACTTTTCTGAATTTCTTTACTTATGTTATGAGAAGTGGTATTTGGAAAGCATTTTGACTTGATAAGTATGCAGCTATTTAAGTGTTTGTAGTAACTTCTTTTCTTAAAACATTTGCTTTTTTTTCTTCTTTTCTCTCTCTCTTTTTCTTTTTTAAGTTTATTTATTTAAATTGTCTCTCCCCCCGGTGTGGGGCTTGAACTCACAACCCTGAGATCAAGAGTCTCTTGCTCTTCTGACTGAGACAGCCAGACACCCCAAAAGATTGTCTAATTGTAACTAAAACTTAAAATGAAAAATAGAGACAAGTTATCTGTAGGTTTTAATTGTATGCCCTACTAAATGGTTGAAAAGTAAGATCCTTTTCAATTTAGGTTATTAAGTAGGTTATATATAGGTTATATCATGTCTTGATCACTCTTCTTGTAGCTCTCTCTAGTATATTTAGTGGAGTCTTAAAATTCTCTGGTGGAGTAACTTAAAGCTTAAGGAATCTTCTCTGTTGTCTATATAGAAAGGTAAAAACCCTACAGATTTTTCCCTAGAATTCACTCCCCCCCCCACTCAGTGAGGATACTGATTATTAGGGGAAATGTGAGAGGATAATTTCTTATTATAAGGGATGTGAATATAATTATGCTCTAATGTCCTATTTTTAAGGATAAGCCACTGTCTTTTGTACTCCTGATCTCTTTGGTAGCCTTCATTTTTTTCTGTTTCTTGAGGATCACCCCCATTCCAGACCTTTAGATAAAAGAATATACTTGGAAAACTTTTAAATTTGAAAAGAAGAGCACCCCTAAACCTACTTTCCCCAGTTCTTCTGCATTATTCAGCTACCCTGGAATCTAATCATTAAACCATGCAGCTGCAATTTAGGAAGAAAGTTTGGTTTCCAGGGCTGTCAGTGCATTTATTAAAGGGAATTAGCTGCAATATGATACCTTGAGGGTAAGAATTTGTTTCTTGTTTGGTAGACCCCAGTGTCTACATTTTAAAAACATTTTGTAAGCAAGTATGTATGAAGTCGTATTGAAAAATGAAAGACTTGTATATAAGACATGGTAAAGCTGTAATGTACATCAGAACATGAGAATTAGAAAAATATTCGTCTTAGCTTTAGTCTAAAGAAGAATTTCCACACCAGTACCATGAAACAAATGCCATAACTCACTAACAGTTTATCATTAACTGTGTTAAACTGTTCAAATGTTTCAAGATGACTTGAATAGTGTTGCCTATTCTCTGTTACATATAAATAATGTATTTCCTCTTTTTCTCCCATTAGGATAGTCTTAAGGAAAAACTTTAGGTAACTATCATAACTGTTAGAGCAACATTTCAAAAGATAATAAATTATCTTTTCACCTACTATAGCTTATTAATCAAGATTCAGTAGTAAGGTGTGTGTGATTTCTGTTTCCCACCAAATTTACATAGGATAAAACATGTAAAGTATTTACATCAAATAAGTATTTTAAAACCTGGGATAACATGTTCATCTTTTTTCTACGGAAATAAAAGATTGTCAACTTTTCTTATACTATAATGAGCAACAGATGGGCAGAAGTCAGTCTTAGAAATTGTTTTATTAGTATTTGTATAGCTTACTTCTTTAAAATCTGTATGCAACCATAGTTATACAATTAGCTTATAACTCTTACTACTAATTGAGGGATTAGTTGTGGTTAAAATGTTAAGTGGCCATTTAAAAAATATGTTATATACGTGTGTGCATAGATGTGAAGACCTACATACACACGTATATATAATATATTGTGTTTGGATTTTTGGAATTTGCTTTAATATTTGCTTTTTATTATAGAATATCTGATATGACCATTTCCCCTACTTCATGAACATAACCACGCGCCTTAAGACCTTCCTCTGTTTGGGTTTAGGAGAAGCTCAAGGCTGGCTCTTCTCTCCTTACCCTGTGGTTGCTGCTTCATGGTCTTTGTGGGCACAGAACATTTCCTCAGATTTGCATAGTTGAATTATCTTAGAACTGTCTCCCTTCTTCTCTCTAACCTGGCTTGGTTTTTGAACCCTGTTTCCTTTCAATACCAGAAAAGGAAACAGTTAATATATTGGACTTACATGTGATGATAAAATAGATGTCAGCCATGTCTACTCAAGTCAGTATTTTGTTCTTAATTACATTTTATAAAAAGCAATCTTATCATATGAGCCTCCTTATATGATATGCTGAAATAGTCAAATCCATGGACACAGACAAGGATAGTTACAAGAGGCTTGGTGCAGGGGGTAAAGTTACTGTTGAATGGGCAAGAGTTTCAGTTTGGGGATATGAAAAATTTTGGAGACTTAAACACTTAGAAGTAGTTAAATGGGTAAATTTTATGTTATGTGTATTTTACCACAGTAAAAATTTTGTTTTGTTTTTATTTCAAAAGTTTTTTATTTCTTAAATGTGTATGTGTGTGAGTTTGGGTTCTTTTGTTTGTTTTAGTTTGTGTTTTTAACAAGCCTATCAAATGACTGCAACAAGGCTAGGAAGGAGAACTAAAATATGCTGGATGATATATTACATTTTTAAGCTGGAGCAATAGGCTGAAACAAATACAGGGAACCTCACAGTGATAATGTTAGGTTTTGCATTTAGGTGTGACAGTGTGTAAGAAGGGAGGAATGACCCAGAGGTGATAAATGACCAGAACTTCAGTTGTACCAATAGCATGTCACATCTGCTTTAAAAGAAAGCTGATTTAAAATTTAGACTCTATTAGGGGAGGCAGAGCATCCAATTCAAACAACAATGACAGTTTTCCTGGTTAGACCACACCCAAACTCATTATCTGGTGTCCCTGACCAGGCCTATGCTTGGGGTGGGGGAGGGGCTACCATTTAACAATGGAGATTAGATTAGGAAGCTATTGTCCTGTGGCAATTGAAGGACCCAGAGAGGTCAGCCTACAAAAGATAAATTGTAGGACGTGATAGTTTTGAAATGCCCTTGGGCATGTGAGAGGACTGTTCAGTGAAAGAAGAGTAGACTCTTCTAGGATTAATTCAGGTGTTTGAACTGGGCACTCTGGGGACAGTAAAAGAGAGGTAGGTCAGACTTGTCTTTTGCAGAAGAGCCATCCCCAATAAGCAAGATGATTGTAACAATGGTGTTTTAAAATAGTTCTACCATAAGATACCTTCAGTCAGATAGACATGAAAATAGACATAGTAAGTAGAAACGTTGGGTAGGAGTTTACACTAAAGTATCTTTGAAGTTTTATTCTGATATTCTGTGATTGAACTGTTTTGTTGAAATGATTTGATTTGGTTCTAATACTGGGGAGCTAGGCAGTGAGCAAGTAAGAAAAAGCTAACTTATGTCACCAAGTTCTTAAGAAACCTTGGACGAAAGGGGTAAAAACAGCTGGCCTGCAAATCCATTTGCAAGTTCTTGGAAGAAAGGAGGGCAGGTGACTCTGGTCTAATCTTGTTCAGCAGGACCTTTGCGTAAACAGAGTACTGACGTCTGTTAGGAGGAAGAGACCTTAACTCTGAAATGCCTTGAAGATGTCCTTGGCTAAAGATGATATGGTAATGTGGGGCACCTGGGCGGCTCTGTAGGTTAAGTGTCTGCCTTTGGCTCAAGTCAGGATCCCAAGGTCCTGAGATTGAGTCCCACACCTGGCTCTCTGCTAAGCAGGGAGTCTGCTTTTCCCCCCTCACTCTCCCTCTAGGTTCTCTCTCTCTCAAATAAATACGTAATAAAATCTTTAAAAGAAAAGATTATATGGTAATGTAAACCTGGGAGCTGTGAGGCCTGCCTCCTTGAAGAATGTCATGTCAGCTGTACAGTTTTCTAAGGGTAGAGGACAGAGATGTTTTACAAGTTGAACTCTCACTACTGTGTGGGGAACTTCAGCCTTCATTTCTTTTGGGCCAGAGCTGCCTGTTCAACACAGGATCTGGCTTGCCAACTGCCTTTGATGTCCCCCACCTCTCTCTGTGTCCTCTGAATTATTATTATTATTTTTTAAGATTTTATTTATTTATTTGATAGAGATCACAAGCAGGCAGAGAGGCAGGCAGAGAGAGAGGAGGAAGCAGGCCTGATGTGGGGCTCGATCCCAGGACACCGGGATCATGACCTGAGCCGAAGGCAGAGGCTTTAACCCACTGAACCACCCAGGCGCCCCCTCTGAATTATTTGATGGCCTCTATCCTTGGAACATTTAGTAAAGCTTAGTACTAGATAAGATCTTGGTTTCACATGAGTCTGATTTGACAATCCAGTCCTCTCTGTTAGCTCAGACCTTCCATTGTCTTGTAGGTAAATAATCAAAAGCCTTGAATGATTAAAGTTCAGAAAATAGTTATTAAGTAGAGAATGGATTTTGTTCCCAAATCTCATTTTTAGATTGATGGTACTCTGAAAAGGGTTTCCATGGAAATGTGTTAAGGCTCCAGGTCAGTGTAATAACCTATGAAAAAGCACCTCATTATTGCTACTGCCGAACACAGTCACATTTTTACACCAGTGTCCAGTTGGGGATGCCTGAAACTCCTCTCCAGCCCTAGTGGTGGGATCAGGAGCCCACACCACCACACCACCCCAGGCAGTTGATGGCACAGTATATAAAACCATACTAACAGTAGTAGGTGTGTGATAATTCTAGTTATCCTTCTCCCTTACCGTCTAAAGCCCTAACCCTAACCACTCTCAGCTGAAGAAAACAAAATTTCCCATGGTAAGAAAATCCAGATTTTCAAAATCACTGGCTAAAGGGAGAATTTTCTTTTAAAGCTCCAGAAGGGATCAGACAAATCCTGTTTCTGTTTTCCCTCACAGAGTTGTATGGAGGCCAAGACAAGTATGAGTTTTACTGCAGGCAAAGTTTCTCAAAGGTAGATGGTAGAGGAGGTGGAAACCCCATACTGGCCTGAAGTGAGTTGTGAGTTTTGTCATAGTTCACTAACAGTAAACTGTCAAAATTTATAATTCATTTTTCTAAAAATATTAGACTTAAACCTCTCATCTCTCCCTTTAGTAACATCTATCTCATTTGTAGTGTAATAGGTTATCTTGAGGGGGGGGATAAAGTAATGAAGAATTACATGTAACCCAAAGCTTATCTAATGGTTACCAATGTCTCCAGAAGTACATGCCACATTTAATGGTGTCACAGGTGTACTGGGTTAAACAGGTGGCCAGTCGTTGATGTATAGGAGCAGAAAATACAGAAGCAAGATGACTGAAGCCCTGTGTGTCTTTGAACTAAGGAGCTCTGGGAGGTAGGGGATGAGGATATGATAGAACCTGTGGGATTCTGATAGGTAGCTAAGAGTAAAGCATAGGAAACTATCAAAAAATTCAAAGAGTACATCACCCACTGATAAATCAGTGATGCTGTAGGAATTTAGGGACTGGAAAGATGGGTGTATTAATTTCTATTAATTCTATTAATTTTTTTGGATCTTTGTAAACAAAATTCTGAGTTTGTTGAAACATAATGCTTAGTAAGTATAATGTTTTCTAGGTCTGATTCTTCAGAGGTTACTACTGACAATACTTGATGTATATTCTTGTAGTGAATATCATTTGAGCATAAATTTTCTTATATGTATTTATGATTTTTTTTGAACTTTCCAAGAAAGCTTTTGCAATAGATGGGACTTAGCCTCAAAAAAAAAAAAAATTATGTTTAGATTGGCAGCAAAAAGTGGGAGAGAGCTTCCAAGGTCAGGAGACATGAGGAAAATCACTGAGGAGAAGAGGTCAGATCTTCAGGAGAGGTAGTAAGGACTTAGGTTTTTAGGGTATGGGGGCTGTGTAGCGATTGTACATTGGGATGAGTAAGATGGGATCACCTGACAGAATGAACATTCCAACTCACCAGCCTTGCATTTTTTCCCACAGAATTGCTTGTAGGACATTTAGCCAAAAAAGAAATAATTAAATAACTTGATGCAGTTCGCATATTAGGAAGGTAAAGCTGATGATGATATCTAGAAAAAATACGGCATGGGGGAAGATATGTTGTAGGAGGTTATCAGGGTAAAATACAGGTGATAGATTATGAAGAATTTAATTTTGGTGCTTATGGTAGTGGTCATATTAATGAAAAAGAAAAATTTCAAAACTGTTTTGTAGTCAATAGAACATGGTGACTAATTTGGATTTTAGAGAATGAAGGGAATGAAGAGGGCAAAATGACCCAGAGCACTAGAGGAGTGTGATACTATGGACGGAAATGGGAGACACTGGGCAGAAAGATAATTTGTAGATTCTCTGAGGTTTGTGGCAATAGCATGGCTGTTCCAGGGGCCCGTATGCCATTAGAAGTAGGTTTGTCTTGTGGAGGCAGTGTGGTCAAGGGCAGAGTCGGGACGGAAAGAAGGAGGATTCTCTACAAGAAGCAAAGGAGAACTTACTTCAGAAGGGTAGAAAAAGAACCACAAGTACACATTTGGAAAACAGTGGTTAAGGCCCTGTATAGCAACATTGTAATTTTAAATATTTTATTTATTTATTTGAGAGGGAGAGAATGAGAGAGAGAGAGAGAGAGAGAGAGAGCACAGGAGGGGGAAAGTCAGAGGGAGAAGCAGACTCCCTGCTGAGCAGGGAGCCCAATGCGGGACTGGATCCGGGGACTCCAGGATCATGACCTGAGTGAGCGGAAGGTTGTCGCTTAACCAACTAAGCCACCCACGTGCCCCATAACATTGTAATTTTAAAAGCTGTGAAAAATAATACATAAGCAGAGGCCATTTGAAAAAAACTAATTAGATAGGTCATTCATTTTTATTGGAGGATTAGAAAACATTGACAAGCAAAAAGAAAAAATGTCCCAGTCCCACAGCCCAGAGATAACTATTTATGTTTACTTAATTACCATTTACATTAAAAGTGTATTTCTGCATTTTTCCTATGTGTGAATGCATAAGTCAAAAATAACTACATATTACAAAAATGGGATCAAAACTAAAATTTAGAGCTTGTTTTACATACTGAAGTATTGCATACAACAAAATAACTCTGGGACACCTGGGTGGCTCAGTCAGTTAAGCGGCTGCCTTCGGCTCATGTCACGATCCTGAGGTCCTGGGATCGAGTCCTGCATTGGGCTCCTTGCTCAACGGGGAGCCTGCTTTTCTCTCTCTCTGCCTCTGCCTACCACTCTGCCCGCTTGTCTCGCTCTCTCTGACAAATAAATAAAATCTTAAAAAAAAAAACAACTCTGGTAATCTTGGGTCAGAAAGCAAGGAATCTATCAAAGACTAATGGGGTTGTGTCAGAAGGACACAGTAACCAACATGAAGGTTGTCCCATTGGCTAAAAATGTGGCATTCTGATCATCAGTTAGAATAACTACTATGACCATTGAAACCCATTGACTCAGTGAGTTCTTAATGATATAAAAAACAAAAAACCAAAAAACCCACAAAGAAAGCAGGGCAGTTCTTGTGTGGGTTTTCTCGTGTGGGTGCTGTTTGGTAGCAGTTGGGACTGCAGCCCCCTAAAGGCTCAACTGGGTTGAAGGGACTCATCCCTATAGCTGGCAGCTGATGCTGGCTCTCTGCTGGGGCCTCAGCAGGGTTGCTGCCTGCAGTGCCCATATGTGGCTCCTCCGTGTGCCTTGGGCTTCTCAGGAAGAAGCTGCAAGGCGTCTCATGACCTCGCTTCAGAAGGACCCAGGATGTCCCTTTCGCTGTATTCTCGTGGTCAAGTGAGCTTCCTAGGGCAGCCTAGATTCAAGGGGCGGAAAATAAAAGCCCACCTCTTAATGTGAGGAGCATTGTGCACATACAGGGAGGGAAGGAACTGGTGCTGGCCGTCTTCAGAGACTGTCACTCACATCTTATTTGTCAATGTTAGAGAGCATTTATCATCATCTTGCTATGACATAAGAATTTGACGCGCACACCTCTATTTCCTTTCCCTCCTTTCTTTCAGTGTTGTTAAAGGAGTTTTAGTTTATGTCTCACTTCCTCTGAAAACTTTTATTTCTGGTTCTGTAGCACGTCTTGATACTTTTTAAGGTGAAGGTATTAGTGCTCCTGTTCTTCCTTTTGTGTCTCTAACTCTTACTTCTCTTTCAGTTTCTGTCACTTGTACTTGGACTTTTGTCTTGCCGAGATTTTAAACTGCTTACCTTTTATTCCAAAACCACATTAAGTTTTCTTATATATCTAGTTGATCCTACACAGAGAAAGTGAGTAATATGTTTATGACGATTATATTAAAACACTTCACTGCACAAGCATGATTATATTTCCTGTCTAATTTTTGCTTAGAGTTTCTGATGCCCCCCTTTTTTCTAGCAACATTTGCCGCTATCATTTAACATTTAACATTTGAGTTGTTCCATATTCTGGAGGATAGCACTGCATCTCTGTGATCGTCTTTTCCAGCCCTTGGAGCCCTCCCTCCAGTCCCCACTGCAGTCTGAACAGATTGCTCTCTAGGTCTGCTGCCCAGTGTTCTGGGCTTCCTGCCATGACTTTCCTGGTGTGGGGCCACTGTTTCCTGGATCCCGTGTCTGTCTTTCTTGGTTCACTCACTCATTGTGCTGCGGCATAACCTCAAATGATTTTCTAAGGAAGAGTGGGAGGGAGGTAAATTCTCCAAGTCTTTTGTAAGTTCTGAAAATGTTTTCATTCTCAGGCCATCTGGTTGGATCATTATCTCTTTTGATGGCATGTGGCTATATAATCATATTTAACTAATTCCCTATTGTTATGTGTTTGTTCTGAGTTTCACCATTATGTATAAATCGAGTGAACGGCCTTGTATCTTTTCATATTTGTCCCATACACAGTTATTTTCAAAGAATAATTCTGTAGAATGGAAATCTTGGGCAAGTGGTATGTACATTTTGAAGTATGTTGACATGTTCTGCTAAAATTATCTTTGGAAAGGTTACCCTGTGCCTTCAGAAGGATGTATGTGCATGTGTGATTTAACTGGTTACTGGGTAGAGATTATTGTTTGCAAATGGTTCTTTTCACCAAGAGATTGGTTGGTTTTTCTTGTTTGTTCTCTTCGTTTTCATTTTCTTTTTCTTTTTTTTTTTAAGATTTTATTTATTTATTTGACAGAAAGAGTGAGCACAGGCAGAGAGAGTGGCAGGCAGAGGCAGAGGGAGAAGCAGGCTCCCTGCTAAGCAAGGAACCCAATGTGGGACTCGATCCCAGGACGCTGGGATCATGACCTGAGCTGAAGGCAGCTGCTTAACCAACTGAGCCACCCAGGCACCCCTATTTTCATTTTCTGAAGATTGGCAGTTAATAAGGCTCAGGAACTCTGAAGAGGGGAGACCAAAATTTTCAAATTGGGAAGAAGATAGATAGACATGTACTGTCTTTAAATATTTGAAGGGTTTTCATGTGAAGAAGAGATTTTGGATTGCCAGGATCAGAGAAGTAGGACTGGCAGATGGAAGTCAGAGAGGGTGCAGTGTAGTTCTAGAACTTTTGAATAGCAATCCCAAGATAGCTCCCAAAGCAGCTTTAGGAGATGCTGCACTTCTCACCATGGAGTTATCCAGGATGAAGGGGAAATTGGAAGAGCTTTGATAGATGGGATTAAACAATCTGTGGGTAATAGAAGTAGGTCATCTTCAGAGGCGGTTTCAAAGCTACTACATTATGATGGTAATGAACATAAAGTTGTCCTGACCAGAGTGAAGTTTGGGTTGGGCGAAGTATGGTTGTGAGGTAGAAAATTCGTATAACCTATTCTGTAAATAAAACAGTTCACCATTAGAAGTATTTCTTTTCCCTTTGAAATTGGATTTTTTTCTGCAACAGTTAGAAAGTAACATTAACCACTTTTTGAGGAGTGATGTGTTGACATAACTTACGTTTTATAGTGAAATGGCAATAGTGAGCCCATATTCAGTCCTCACTAACTGTGATGGTGATGTGTCATTCTTCTCACCTCTTCCTCATCATTTCTGGCTGGGCTCTTCGTCCCATGAATTTACCCAAATATCACTAAGCTGAAGACTACTATATAGACAGGAAGGGATAGGCCCTTTTAGGACTTGTCCTGAAGCTTAATTAGTCTTTCTAATCATGATACGAAAAAGTACTAGGTTCAATTTTACCTTTCACTACAACTTTTTTTTTCACTTTTGGAGTGCCTTTTCTGTTTTCATCTTGGCTGCCATTATTACATACCTCATTTTATTCTCGCATCAGTTCTGTCATAAAGATGGTATTATGCCCATTTGACAAATGGAGAAACTGAATCACCCGAGATCACCCAGGAGAGCTAGGGTTCAAATCCTGGCCTCCATGCCACAGGCTCGTGATCATTTACTGACTGTCCTTGCCTCCTCAGACTTAATTGCTTAATTATCATAATGAATCTCCCAAATAGAACAAGGTTTTGAAAGATTGTAACAGTCAGCCAGCCAAGAAATATTTATGGCAATTCTGCCATCAGCATTGGGATATAGTGTTAATAATCAAAGGGCATTCTTAGGCACTTCCATCCATCAGTTAATTCTAAGCCTGTCATTCCACTGTTCCAGAAAATGGGGAAGATGAGGATGTTGGCAGCAGCAGCCACACATTCCCAACAGCACCTCTATTAAAAAGCACTCACCATATTTATAGAGATCTGGAGATGGGGTTAGAGAAATTCAGTAACAGCCACAAGGTCATGCAGTTAATAACCAGCTCCTTAGTTTTCTGGCGTGCTCATTCATAACCTGCTTCTTTTTTTTTTTTTTTAAGATTTTATTTATTAATTTGACAGAGATCACAAGTAGGCAGAGCAGCAGGCAGAGTGGAGGGGGGGAAAGCAGGCTCCCTGCTGAGCAGAGAGCCCAGTGCAGGGCTCGATCCCAGGACCCTGAAACCATGACCTGAACTGAAGGCAGAGGCTTAACCCACTGAGCCACCCAGGCACCCCACACAACCTGCTTCTAGCTGTTTTCCTTCTGATCCATAGCTGTTAGGCAGGTCTCAAATTCTCCTACCTCTTTTTAAATTGAAGTATGGTTGACATGCAGTATCCTATTAGTTTCAGGCTTATATCATCATGATTTTATATTTTTATATAATACCAAATGATCTCCATGTTAAGTCTGGTACCATCTATCACCATACAAAGTTGTTACAATATTATTGGTTCTACTCCCCTTGTACATCACATCTTTAAGACTTATTTTATAACTGGAAGTTTGTACCTCTTCACTCCCTTCACCCATTTTGCCACCTGCCCTATCCCTCACCAATACCCATTTCCTCTGGAAACCATCAGTTTAGTTTGCTCTTTTAATCTATGGGTCTGTTTCTGTTCTGTTTTGCTTGTCCATTTGTTTTGTTTTTTAGATTCTACATATAAGTGAAATCCTATGGTATTCATCTTACTCTGACTTCTTTAACTTAGCATAAAACTGTCTAGGTCTAGTCTCTCCATGTTCTCACATATGGCAAGATTTCATTCTCTTTTATGGCAGAGTAATATTCCATTGTGTTTCTATAT
This sequence comes from Taxidea taxus jeffersonii, assembly GCA_003697995.1. Taxonomy (NCBI): domain Eukaryota; kingdom Metazoa; phylum Chordata; class Mammalia; order Carnivora; family Mustelidae; genus Taxidea; species Taxidea taxus. The sequence continues at coordinate 85,400 of ML105354.1, forward strand.
ACCACTTCTTCTTTAGCCATTCATCTGTCGATGGACACTTAGGTTGCTTCCATATCTTGGCTGTTGTAAATAATGCTCCAGTGAACATAGGGGTGCATGATTCTCTCCGAATGGGTATTTTTGTTTTTTTGTTTTTCAGGTAAATACCAAGAAGTGGAATTGCAGGATAATAAGGTAGTTCTGTTTTTAATTTTTTTGAGGAACCTCCATATTGTTTTCCACAGTGGCTGCATCAGTTTGCATTCCCACCAAGAGTGCATGAAGGTTCCCTTTGCTCCACACTCTTACAAACACTTCCTTTTTTTTTTTTTTTTAAAAAGATTTTATTTATTTATTTGACAGACAGAGATCACAAGCAGGCAGAGAGGCAGGCAGAGAGAGAGAGAGGAGGAAGCAGGCTCCCCGCTGAGCAGAGAGCCCGATGCAGGGCTCCATCCCAGGACCCTGGGATCATGACCTGAGCTGAAGGCAGAGGCTTTAACCCACTGAGCCACCCAGGTGCCCCACACTTCCTTTTTTTATCTTTGATACTAGCCAAGCTGATGGATGTGAGATGATATTCCCCATCTCTTTTGCTTGCCTACCCATTTTTTTTCTGTCTTGCTTCACTAATCTAAATGTATCAAGTTTTAGAAATTAAATATCAGAACTTTTTTTTTTACTATAACACATTTATGATGACCTCTAATTCTTATCTACTTATCTCTTTATAAAATTAAAATCTGGATATTTTTCTCCTTTTCTTTTAGAGTGGAATACTAATATTCTCATCAGAGTGCTCACCCACTCAGAAATAGGTTTGTAGGACTCTTAGGATTTTGGTTTTGGAAGTGATTCTGCTTGTTTCACAATGAGGAGCAGGTGAGGTTCAACTCAGGAAATATGGGCGAGGCACTGCTCTTAGGCTTTATGGTGAATGGACACAAGGAATGTAGATATTTGCAGGGGAAAGCATGCTGACAAGCAGACAGATCAGTTGAGACCGTTGACCCCGCTGGGGATTAACGGGTCAGGAAAATACTTCTAGAGGGATGTAGCTGGTCTGCCTTCATAATGTTCACTACAGTTTCAGAGAAGTAGGGAGGCAGTTTTCCCGAGGGCTTAGAGATTCCTAGGTCATTTGTAAGCTAGGACAGTGGTTCTCTAACTTTAGTAAATATTGGAATCACTTAGAGGGCCTGACCCCCAGGAGTTCTGAGTCATTGAGTCTGTGATGGGGCCTAAGAATATTCATGTCTAGCAACATTTCCAGGCGAAGCTGATGCTGCTAGTCTAGGGGCCACACTTTGAGAACCACTGGGTTAGAAATGAGAAAACTAACCATTTTCTTTGGGAAGAGGTGAAAGAAATTAGAAGAAAAGCCAGGATGCTGTGCCCAATATTTTATAGACTCAAGAGAAAGTCTTTTCAAACTGTGGTGATACTGCATTTTGGCTAAATTTAGATGAAAGCAACATATCAAATTTTTAATATTTACTAGGAACTTTTAATATTTAAAGACTGTTATAAAGCCAGGTTTTATCTGCTAATAATTTGATATTTTGGTTAATAGTTCCTTTTAATTTTATACCAATTTGAAAAGAAGAAATAATTTTCTAAACTCTCAAAAAAGCCTTAGTATATTTCATATTTTTTAAATATTTTTAAAGCTCACTAGAGAGAAATATTTAAAATTCTTTCTTGAAGTTTGAGAGTAAAGCTATATTGCTATGATACTATTTCAATATTTTGTATGACTTTGGTGTGTCTGTTTGAAAATATTTTAGAAATCACAAAAATTTTAAAAATTTCAGTATTGGGTCTCATCTTTGGAAAAATAATTTATTTGAAAGGTACAGTAAGTAATTTAGCAAGGCTTTGGCTGACCTTGGAATGTATTCATTCTTTTGTATAATATAATATATAATGTATATATAATATAAATTAATACTTTATAGCAGTTTGGTCTGTCATACCCTCTCAACATTGGATATAGTTACCTAGAGTGCCATAGATTTAAAACAATAAACAAAAGAAGAAGATTGTTAGAAAAAATAGACTGGAAGAAGAGCGGTCTTTAACTGAGGAAAGAAAGGCAGTGTTAATAAATGAGAGAATTTATCTTTAAAAATAAGTAAATGTTTGTTACATACGTGAATTCATTATAATAGAGGACTGTGCTAATAAAAAATATTTCTAAGATTTTTATATTTCTGCTTCAAGTAAGAATCTCACTAAAGTAACTGTTTTCCTTGAATTTTTTGCCTCTCCAAGAGTCATATTCTACCTATGCACTATTTTCAAAGCTCTTCTCCCTTGCTCTCTACTCACTGCAGAATTTAACTATGGTTAGAGAGAAGAGCAGGACATTTCAGCTATTTAATTTTCCTGGGATGATCTCCAACTAAACACAATTACTTATTTTTCTGACCTTTTATTAACTTAAATATTCTAACCACTTCCTTTGGAAACACTCACCTAAACTTCAAACAGATCACCAAAACTAATAAAAATGAGTCCACGAAACATCCAGGAACTTGGAATATGAAAGACAGTTTGTTTCTTATTATCTTGAAAGTGCTTCTTATTGCTAGATGAGTTAGAGAGGTTTATTCTTTTTTCATTCCTCTTTCTCATCACTGGGAATGTGATTTTGATTATGTATTAAAATGAAAAAGTTCACCTGCCATTTGGGATTCATTATGATAAGATTCATAATGAAACAAAGATGGGAGTGGCCTGCCCATGTCCATCCTGGTTTTACCATTTTACCACTGAAAATTTCACATCCTGTGAAATCTTTTCCTATGATGCAAAAAATCATGGCAACCATGATTTGCAGTTCACAGTAATGGAGCATTCACTGTCACATTATACTGAATGATGCAACAGAAGTGTGTTATAATCATGAGCATTAATGGTCATCTTTGACTCTCCATTGGAAATTCAGATAATGAGAATGAGACTAGTTATGATACCAACACCAGAGTGCTCCAAGCATCACCAGTAAAGGTTATGGTTATTATATATGGAAATATGTGTAATATATATTATCACATATATTAGTATATAATGATATGTTGTTATAGATGGATGGAAAGACACCTGGAGTAGGGAATTAGATAGCCAAAACAGACCACATTGCACAATGTACAGAAAAGAATTTGGGATTGGACATTGTTAGAGATTGACTTATATCCTGCCCCCCAATTCATTTGTTGAGGTTCTAAGTCGTACTGCCTCTGAATGTGAATTTACTTGGAAATAGGGTCAATACAGATGTTATTAAGTGAAAATGAGGTCATAGTTGAGTACGATGGGTCCTTAATCCAGTATGACTGGTATCTTTATAAAGTGGGAAAATTTGGACACAGATACTTACACAGGGAAAATGCCACGTGAAGATTGGAGTTGGGCTGCCAGAAGTGAAGGAACTGCAAGAAGCTAGGAGAGAGGCCAGGAGCAGATCCTTCCTTAGAACCTTCCAAAGGAGCATGGGCCCGCCATCACCTTGATCTCGGACTTCTGGCCTCCAGAATTGTAAGACAATAACTTCCTGTTGTTTCAGCCACCCAGCTTGTGGTTCTTTCTTATGGCAGCTCTAGCAAATGATGGGCCTGGTAGAGATGAGAATGTAAAATCATGTGCAGAGACAGAGTCTCACAGGTCTGAAGGAGACAGGCAAGCACATCTAAATCCATCTGCACTTTTTTCATCTTCCAAAAAGACATTGTTGCTCAGTTGAGAACAGTAGACACTGAATTAACATGGATGTGTCACATGGATATACACATTTTATTTTTTCCCTTGATTGTTCTATGAAACTGACAAAAGTTACATTTCCTGATTCAGAGGTTGCAACTAAAACATCCTGTTGGTGAAAAAAAAAAAAAGTAAATTTTGATAACAGATGTGTTGGCTTCTTACAACAGAGAGAGCTGATTCTGTTGGATCTTACCAACAGTCTTAACTTTCTTCACTCCATTGAGTGTTGCATCAAATCACAGCAACACAAAGATGCTTCCCTAGCTCTTAGGTACTTTGACTTGAAAAATGGTGTTTCAATTTGAATTTTTGATTCCTATAAAGATTATAAAGAAACCACATAAAACAAAAATTGTTGGTGTATTGTTCAAATATGGATTAGCTTTTGCTCTGTCTGTATATTTGGCAAACAGTGTAAATGTAAACTTGGCAAATTCCATTCAGTCTGTAAACTTCTTACCAAAGAAAATGAAAAGATACTAATGTCTTCTACACCTTGCATAGAGCAGTGCGAAAAAGGGATGTGATTTGCTTACTTCTGACGTTGAGGGTTTTGTAAGGAAAGTTTGTTCTTCCCTTTAGTTTCCTTAAAACCTGCAAAAACAATGAGGGTTTTACTTCATGGAAATGGAAGGAGATGACCTCCGTAGATGTTTGCCTACGACATAGCTAAGATTGTTGCTAGCAGATGTTGACCAGCTGTAAAATTACGTGTTTAGAGTATGAGGCAAGAAGAATGTCCTTCTGGATTTTGGAAATAATTGAGGATGTGAAGGCAGAAAAGTCTTACATTAAATCAACGGGTGTTTATGTACTGTCTCTCTGAAAGGTTTGGTGATTGCCAAGGAACCTGTAAAGAGCAGCCAGAAAAGAATGAACAGTCCAAACCTTAGTTATTTAATGTGATGTGCAGGTTGTGATCAACACTCATGCAATGGATAATGACTCATTTTGGGGAAATAAGACTGCTTCTGAACTCAAAAATGTTACCAGAAAAGAGTAGCCACATTGAACAGGCTTTTCTTTTTTTTTTTTTTTTTTAAGATTTTATTTATTTATTTGACAGACAGAGATGAACAGGCTTTTCTTTACTAGAACTGTTAACTTAGAATCCATCCAGTATGCTTTGGAGTGTTGAAAAGGATGGATATTTTACAAATGGGTAGTCTGTATGATGAATTTATACCTGCAGAGGATCTTGGAGACAGATAGCTGGTCTACAAAAGAAGCCTGTAGGTTCAAAGTGGGTGGGCCTTTTCAAGAGAACTGGAAACTTAATTCTTATAACTCTAAAAGCCTGACATTGTTAGTAAGTAAAATCTCAAGTATTTTATGCTCACACCTTTTTAAAAATTTTTATTTATTTATTAGAGAGTGAGAGAGCATGAGCAGGGGAGGGGCAGGGGCAAAGGCAGAGGGAGAAACAGGCTCCCTGTTGAGCAGGGAGCCTGATAGGGGGCTGGATATGGAGCTCAATCCCAGGACCCTGGGATCATGACCTGAGCTGAGAGCAGCCACTTAACCAACTAAGCCACCCAGGTGCCCCTGCTCACACCTTTCTTAAGAAAATTTTTAAGTTGAGGTCATCCTATTAGACTAATATCAGTAATGTGGACTTACAAGAGCAGAGCTACAAGTCAAAATGAATTTTCTGTTGGATTGTAGTTCATTCCTGGGTGGAGGGAAGGCAAAAAATATATATATATACCCCCACCTAAAGGCTACAGGCAGTTCAGAAAAGTAGTAGTGGAAAAGGAAGCAAAGAATAAAAATATCCTACTGTATCATGGATAAGATGTCACTATTATTTTTTATTAAATATAGATAACAACTCTTTAGTCCCATTGTATTTACATTCCCCTTTTACAAAGTCTCAGATGTATGTTTCTGAAAATACACAGTAATATAGCCTACTAGATTTAAATATCCAGAAAAAAGGTTAAATAAAAGGGCAGAAAGGGGGTGCCTGGGTGGCTCAGTGGGTTAAGCCTCTGCCTTCGGCTCAGGTCATGATCCCAGGGTCCTGGGATCGAGCCCCACATGGGGCTCTCTGCTCAGCGGGGAGCCTGCTTCCCCCTCTCTCTCTCTGCCTGCCTCTCTGCCTACTTGTGATCTCTCTCTGTCACATAAATAAATAAAATATTTTTAAAAAGTAAAAATAAAACAAAAAGGGCAGAAAGGAACATAAAAATATTGGGGCTCTTGGATGGCTCAGTTGGTTAAGTGTCTGACTCTTGATCTTGGCTCAGGTCTTGATCTCAGGGTGGTAAGATCGTCATTACCATCAGCTCTGCATGTTGGGTGTGTAGCCTGCTTAAGATTCTCTCCCTCTCCCTCTGCCCCTCCCCTTAAAACACACACACTAAGTTTTCACACATTTTATTTGTTAAATTGTCCTATTTTTTTTATTTTATTTTTTTTAATATGTCAGAAAGAGAGGGGGAGAGAGAGCACAGGCAGAGTGGCAGGCAGAGGCAGAGGGAGAAGCGGGCTCCCTGCTGAGCAAGGAGCCGGATGCGGGGCTCGATCCCAGGACGCTGGGATCATGACCTGAGCCGAAGGCAGCTGCTTAACCAACTGAGCCACCCAGGCATCCCTAAATTGTCCTATTCTTAATTACTACTAAAAACCCCTGTTAACCTTACTGTTTGTTGAAATAAACGCTCTTACCATAACAGAAAAGTAAATAGTACAGAACAATATATAATTTCAGATAAATACGATTCTAGTTCTCTGTTAAAGTAATAACACATGTGAGTAATTATTTCTTCTGCGTTGTCAAGTGTTTTTGGAGTGGTGTGGCTGCGTCTCCGCTATCTAAAGTTGATCACCCCCTGTGCACAGTACTCACCTTGCCTATTGTCTTTGTCCTTTTGTCTCTCTTCCTTCCTTCCTCCTCATCACACATTTCAATTTCACTAAGGCCAGTGAATTTGAGATTATAAAAAGTTCTAGATTAGTCGTGGAAAAGCTAATGTGTATAATCAGCTCTGAATTTTCAATCCCTAAAATAATTTCCATGGAGAATAACTGAAAATCTTCAAATAAAATATTCATTTGTTTTTATTGCTTTATATTGTTCCCATTTTGGAAGGCAGCATGGTATAGCTTATAGGAATAGGGATTCTGAAGTTCCATGTATATCTAATGTTTGGGGGGCAGGTACGACTATTTCTTTTTGTGTGTGATCATAATTCTGATTGAGCTGGAAGTGCTGGAATGACTATTTACCTAGTAACAGTGTTTAAATTACCTGATATTTTTGGAATGTATACTTTTGTTCTTCTTTCTAATGTATACTTCTTTGTTCTTCAGAGTTTATTAACTCTGCTCTACTTTTCCTATTAAATTCATGCAGTGTACTAGGAATTATCTTTCTAAATTCAGAGAGGTCCTGAGAGTGTGTGTTTTAGCTGTTGGATCTTCTGATTGACAAATACATTTTTTAGGTCAAATGTGATACATAAGTTTTAGCATGTGTTGTTACATTTGGCAAATATGCATCTGCTCACAGGCTTACAGATTGTTATTTAGCATGTTAAGTACACTTTTGAGATTTTTTAAGGTGCTTTTATTAATGGATATAAAAATGAGTTTCTTTTAGGTATTTAACTGCTATAAAATTCCTCAACTTCTGAAATTCACACTACTTTGATCATTATTTCTACAGTAATTCGAGAATGTTGTCACCAATGGCTGTTCGCAGAATTCATTAGTTCAACATGGGACAACTGCTTAAAATCTGTTTTTATAGGTGAACATAAGTGTACAATATGCTGTCTTTTAAAAATATTGTAGAATTCTGGTGACATTTCTAAATTCTCATAAAGAAGAAAATCAGCTAGGAGACTTGGTCTGTTTTGATATCAATTGTTATTTTATGCTGAGAAGTTATTGAATGTTCCTTTAATATTTGGAAATGTTGATAAGCATGTCCTCCCTGACATTGTGTTTTATGTTTATCATCCAGAGGGATGGAGTCCTGGCATACATTGGGAATTTTCGCCTGCTTGCAGAACTTTCCAGCCCTTTTGTGAATCAGCGGTAGGTGACTAATTATTTTAAACTTGTGCTGTTTCCTTTTCGTTTGGGGAAAATTTCCCGAAAACCCTAAAGGTACTAAATAAAAATGAGAATATGTGACATGAATTATTATCACCATCGTGCAAATGAGGAAACCCAGTCTTCGAAAGGCGAGAGAAACTTATCCAAGATCCCCTAGGTATAAAGTAGGGGTCCTAGCTTTTGAACAGAGCTCTCTTTGAAGGATGGCGATGCTTTATTACACTTGGGTTCATCTTGGGGCCACTTCACATTCTTGACAGCAGTGTATTCCTGTTCCCAGATTCTGATATCCACATTACCTTCATCCATCATTTTGAAAAAATAGACTTCTAATTTTAGATTTACAGAAAAGTTGCCAAGATAGCATACCAACACCCATATCCTCCTCACCTGGTTTTCTCTGTTGCTGATATGTTACATTACTATGGATCATTTGTCAAAACCTAAGAAACCAGCACTGATAGGTCACTGTTAAGTGAACTCCAGACTTTGTGGGATTGCATCAGTTTTTCCATTAGTGTTTTCTTTTTGTTCTAGGATTCAGTCCAGACTGCCACATTGCATTTAGTTTTGTGTCTTCCCAGTCTCCTGTGGTCTATAACAGTTTTTGAGTCTTTTTCTGTTTTTCTTGACTTTGACAGTGTTAAGAAGTACTGTCCAGTTATCCTGTAAACTGTCCCCTAGTCTGGATTTGTCTGTTTTTCTTATGACTAGGTGGAGGTGATGGGGTTTTGGAAGGAATCCCATGGAGGCAAAATCCCATCACATCATGTTAGGAGGTACATAATGTCCACATCATTGGGGATGTGAACTTGGCTATCACATGTTTAAGGTGGTGTTTGCCAGGTTTCTCCATTGTGAAGTTTTTTCTTTTCCTTACTCTGTTCTTCAAAAGCAAGATGTGAAGGGTAGCCTACTCTCAAGGAGATGAGGGAGAAAGGAAATTAAGTTCCATCCATCTGATGGAGGGAGGTAGATGCTTGTATTTGCCAATGGATTTATAATGGTGGTGTATGACCCTTATCTTGTCATTTAGTGAGGTCTGCTGATGTCTTTTGTGTGTAACGTTAGCTGTTCCTTTCACTCCATATCCATGGTCCTAGGTGAGGGTGTGTGGGATCTCCACAGTTCACTTACTGCCATAGCCTTCCAACTGACTTTCCTCTTTCCAGGTTCACCCCCTCTTCTGTCCTTCTTCACAGTGCTACTGCCATGATCCTCCCTGTGATCCACTTTCTGGACTTTATTTTCTTCCAAAAACTGCATCCTGTTTAGACTCTTCTCTGACTTTCAGGTTCCCGGTAATGTGCTCCATATGTTTGTTCTCAGCCTTATTTCCTACTGTTCATTAGAGTCAGTTTGGAACCATTACGGTCTCATGCACCTGTGGGTGGTTCTCGAGTTTCTTCCCATATTCACATCCTCAATTTCCCTTCCATCTCTGGAAAACTTACCTATCTTTAAAATCTTTGGACAAAGTCCCAAAGCCAGGGGAGGCTCCCATGATTGCATGCGGCCCTTTTTGTGACTTAGTACAGAGATAACCCAGAGAATTGGGACTGTCAAATCAGACTCATGTGGTTTAGAGAGTGTACCCTGTATTAAGCCAAGGATCCAAGTAATCCTGAGGCACTGGCAAAGCAGGAAGATGCTCAGGACCATCTGAAGGGCTCCCTGGGTCCTTTTGCATTGGGCAGACTCTGCAATAAGGTTATCTCTGAGGGCTATAAGCAGTATGCATAGTTCCTTTTGTGGGCATAGAAGGAACTCTCTTGATTAGGAAACATCTCCATTTAATACTCGGATAGTTACATAGCTTATGTAACATTCTCCAGGGAGTCAGACCCCATAAATCCATAAATTCTAGGTTTGTTTGCCATAAGCAAACCTAGACTAGCTATATCCTAAAAACATTCCATGGATGAGACTCTCCTGCAACAAATACAGTTAGTCTGTTTATCGGGACATCTGTCATTAGTATGTTCACCATGCAATTAGCTCGATCTTTAAAAAAAAAATTATCTGAGAAAAAGAGAGTGAAAGAGAGAGAGAGCAGGAAGTCGGCGGGGAGGGAAGGGTCTGAGGGAGAAGCAGACTCCCCGATGAGCTGGTATCCCGACGCAGGGCTCAATCCCAGGACCCCAGGATCATGACCTGAGCCGAAGGCAGACACTTAAACCGACTGAGCAACCCAGGCGCCCCAACTTGATCTTTTTTTTTTTTTTGCCAAAGGTGGTGCGGGCAGGGGAGGAGTGGTCCTTCCACCCACAAAACAGGAGAGAGTAGATTGCTGCTGAACCTGTTCTTTCCCAAGTTTTGCTTACATGCTGTCTTATTTTGTTTGCCCATATTTCAGAGGGTGTAATTTTAATTCTTCAAGAAAATAACTAGTTTCTTGGGCTTCTGCAATCCTCAAAGACTCTGATAATGTGAAAGTATAGAGCAAAGAGCATGTACTTTGAAGCCAAACGACCTGCATTCAAATCCAGGCTCTCCCACTTAGCCTTGTATATGAGTGGAAGATTAGATCATCTCTCTGAGCCTGGTTTCTTACCTATAAAACAGGGATGGTGATGATGATGCCTATGGACCTCGCAGTTTGTTGTGCAGATTCAATGAAATGAGATTACATGTATAAAGCACCTGGCTTGGTGCTTGCTATTTAGTATATGTTCAGGAAGTGCTAAGTGTCATACATACCCCACACGCTAAAGCCCATTGGCACCGCTTGTTTATACTTGGTTTCTCTACTTTGTTTTATCTTCTTTTGCTTTTTAACTCACTGAAATTACGCTTCCTCTTCTGTCGCTAGAACTGTTTCATTAGAGGCATCAGTGACTTCCAGTTGCAAAATCCGGCAAACTCCCTTTGGGGACCTTCTCATTGTGTGTCTCTGTGGACGTGATGTTATTGGTCACCTTCTACGGCCCAACTCCCTTTGCTTTCATGACACCGCACTCATCCAATCCTTGTATGTCTTTGACCACACTCTCTCAGCCTCCTTGGTAAGACACGGTTCTGCAAATGCTGGTGTTCCCTGAGGCTCTCTTCTTGACCCACTGATCTCCATGCTTCTCCCTGGGGTGAGTTCTCCTTTCAAGGTATCTGCTATTACCTGTTTGCTCACTTCATATGATGCTCATTTTCCTGTAATGGGCTGTGCATGAATTTTAAAACAGATGGACTCAAGTTGTATTCAACCTTGTCACTTAACTTGCCCTGACCTGGGCTAAGTTATTTAACATCCCTGTGCTACAGTTGCTTTCTCTTTTAAAAAGAACATATTTAATATTACCTATTCCTTTGATGATAGTCAAGTGTTTTCTCCTCCCAGGTGGCACATCAAATTCTATATGTCTGAAATAGAATGCAACGTATTTCCCTCTGCAGTCTCTTACATTCTCTTGTTCAGCATGCGGCCCAAGCATTCTCTCTCATTCTCCTGCTCAACATGTGGGAATCATCTTTCACTGTTTCTCCTTCACCTACATTTGGTCCATCATTAGGTCCTACCAGATAACCTCCAAAATATTTCTTGCCTTAGCCACTGACTCTCCATCTCTACTCTCAGTGCCATCATCTCTTGTCTAGGCTCCTGTACCAGCTTCTAACCCTGTCCTGCCCAACAGGGTAACTGCAAGCCACATGTAATTATTTACATTTAAATTAAATTAAAAATTCAGTTCCTCAGTCTAACTTATAAGATTTCAAGTGCTTGACAGCCCCACTTGGCTAGAGTCTACTGAATTGGGTAGCACATCTATAGAACATTTTCATTAATTGCAGAAAGTTTTTTTGGACAGTGCTGTTCTAGACCAGGGATTGGCAAATTAAGGCTTGAGGGCCAAACCCACTGCTGTTTTTTATAAATAAAGTTTTATTGAGGGTAGTTATGCTAATTTGTTTACATCATTACTATTACACTACACAGTGGAGTCCATTTGTTGTGACAGAGACTGTACAGTTTCCAAAGCCTATTACTTTTTGTCCACTCTCTGGTTCTTTGTGGGAGAACTTTGGTGATTCCTGCTCTAGATTAACTGTCTACCTGTCTCCCTTTTATCTTGCTTCCATAATGATCTCTCTAAAACACAAAAATGAACATGCAGCTTCCCTGGTTGAATCCCCTCAGTGACTCCTGCTGCTTACAGGATAAAACATGGGTTCTTTAATGGGACACAGAACATTTTCCAAGTACATCTGTTACTCTTTCTGCCACATTTCCCTCCCTCAAAAATCTCCTCTCATTCCAACTTGTCCATATGTAGAAAGGTCTCCTGGCTCCTTACTCATCCTTCACCACTCAGCCTGAGGATTATTTCCATCACTAAACCCCATCTCTCTCAGGTTGGGTTGGGTGTCCCTCACCTGTGCTTCCATAATAGTGACATACAGTTACACCATTATGATTAGTATATTTTATGATAATGTTCTCTCTCGCTTTTTTTCTGTTTCTTACTCATCTCTATGTTTCATTATATCAAGGACAAAATTTTGCCAAACTTTGTATGGTCCAGCATTCATTTTCTGGTACATAGTAGCCATTTAATTACTTTTTGAAAAAATGACCCCCAAGAGGTGATCAGTTAAGCTCTAACAATGTCCATCTCTTAAATATGATTCAGAATATGAGATCTTAAAGCAGGAGAAAATTAACTCTGGTGCTTAAAGGAAGTTCAATTCATTTTTGTTGGAAACTCTTTGTGAACTCATAAAATTAGAAATTCTATATCTTTATCTAAAAGCCTTGAGTCTTTAGTAAATTAAGAAAAGGAGAAGTGTAGTTGGAATGGGAACAGGAGGAGATCATAACAAAACTGAGTGCAGCTACTGAAGCTCTGTTAGAGTTTTCTATTGGTTAATTTTTTTCTTTATAGTTTGGGATATTTTTATGTTTTCTCTATTTTAAAGCTCTGTATAATTTAAGAAATCACATGGGATGCATGTGGTGGGTTATAAAGGAAAAGAAGACTGAAATAAAGCTCAGACACTTGGGTTGCAGTTACATTTCTGCTGCTGTTATACCCATGCATCAGGTATCTTTTTATAAAAAGTATTTCAGTGGTGATAACTTCTTTCTTGCCTAAATGCCTTTAATTGTTATGAGGACATATTTATACTTTGCTTTTAAAATTAAATAGCACCTGGGTGGCTCAGTGGGTTGGGCCTCTGCCTTCGGCTCAGGTCGTGGTCCTGGGGTCCTGGGATGGAGGCCCATGTCAGGCTCTCTGCTCAGCGGGAAGCCTGCTTCCCTCTCTCTCTCTACTTGCCTCTCTGCCTACTTGTGATCTCTGTCTGTCAAATAAATAAATAAAAATTAAAAAAAAATTAAATAGCTTATAAGAACTTTGTACATATGCTCCTTAATATGTTAATTCAGTATTTCCTAAATAACTCCTCAGTACCTAAATGTCTCAGTCCCTGCCTTCTGGGACCTTCAAGTTTGGTGTCTGGTGGCATGTCTACATTTGAAAAAGTAGGACTTAAAATATGAAATAATGAGCTAGGAAAACAAGACATTATGTGAAAAGGGGCAAGAAAAAAGTGCTGGTATTACTGTTATAAAACAGCTGGTCTGACTTGTTGATCTCATAAATTATTAAAGACTTGAATGAACTTTTATTTCCTGTGGGCTTCTATCTGTTGATATTTGCCAGATTGGAAGTTAAAACTGCAACATTAAAAATATTTATTAAAAAAATAAAAATAAAAAAATAAAAATATTTATTAATTCATTTAATAGTAACAATAATATTTTATGTTAACATAATGTGGGTTTTTTTTTTTGCAAAAAATAACTACATTGCCAAAATGAAAAAAATTTTAGTGGGAACAGTGTCATGGATGTACATTTTTACAAATCTTCCTAATGTCTAGTATGGTGGTATTTAGCTGGATTCTCAAGGCTGCCTCTGTTTTCAGTGTGTTGTGAAATGTTTTGGTTGAAGCATATGAAAAAAACAAACAAACCAGCCTCTTAGAGTTAATAATGTAATAGGAAAAGGTAGAAGTATTTGAGAAGCCTTTTGAAGTATTCAAGGATATTCTTCTTTAACATTACGCCAAAACATACCAAGAGGTAATTTCTTAAAGCTTAGTTAAGTGTAGAATCTAAAACTGTATGAGTGAAGTTTCCATACATAGTTACATTCAAATTCATTGGTCTCTCTGTGCTTTGAATCTTTTGCCCATGCATGATTATGTAACATCATGCCTTGGTCACTTGGTTATTTGGTCCACTGAGTTGTGTAGGCATTCCAAATGTTGGTACATTTATTAGTAATATTAAAAAACCTCACAGTAGTTAATGTTACCACTGATCTCATTTAAAAAGTCTCTAATCTTGGGAGCCTATCAAAGTCTTTTTCCAGATAAAATTTTTCCAAAATTCTCATTTTCATTTGAAAGTTCAAATTTTGTTACTGGCAACAAATACTGACATGCTTCTTTTCTCGATGTGACAGACTCACTTTTCACTCTTGAGAAAATGCCTGCCAAATACCCAAGTCTAAATAACATAGTTTTTAGTTGGTTTTTTGTTTTTCAAGTAAAAATGGTGTTCCATGGAAAAGGCATGTAGTTTAGCTCATAATTCAAATCATCATTCAAGGGTTTTTTTCCTTCAGACAGCTATTATACTTTGCAGCAGAAGTGTGTTATATATACTTCTCATTTTATCACACAGAATATTAAAAAGATACACTCAAAGGTCATGATGCAGTGAAAGTGTTATTCTTCATCAGGGACATTCTCCAGTGAAACCAGTTTTTCCCCCTTTTGTAACTTTTTTCTCCCTCCTTTATTTTGTTTTTAATTGCGAGTGTGTGGCTGTAAAGAATACAATCTCTACTAGTTTTGTGCCGTTGCTGTGATTTGTGCTAAGATGCCAGTAATTTTATCTACCAGTGCTTTGCACTGTCATTGTAGAAGTTAGCACAAGGAGCAATGTGGATAATATTTTAATATTATAAAAAGGTTTCCCTTGTACACCCTGTAGAAAGTCTCAGGGGTTTGTGGACCACATTTTAAGATCTATTATTGATTGGTATTTGTCATGCAAGCCTTCATAGAGAAGACAGAACATATTCTTTTTTTTTTAAAGATTGTATTTATTTATTAGAGAGAGAGAAAGAGCGAGCACAGGCAGACAGAGAGGCAGGCAGAGGCAGAGGGAGAAGCAGGCTCCCTGCCAAGCAAGGAGCCGGATGTGGGACTCGATCCCAGGACGCTGGGATCATGACCTGAGCCGAAGGCAGCTGCTTAACCAACTGAGCCACCCAGGCATCCCGACAGAACATATTCTTAAAATGTTTTAGGATGTTTTTAGAAGTGGGTGGGGATGGGAGACCCTCCATTCAAGGAGGAAGGAATGAACATAAGTTTTTTAATCATGCTCTAGGAAAGAGAAACCTAAACTTGCAGAATCAAAGTATGTCTAGGAGGAAGGTGGAGAGACATAGAGGGTGTTGAGAGTCAGAGAGAGCTGATTGCACTTGACCTGGTGGACAGAGAGAATGTAGACCAGTAGAGGAAGACATTCTGAAAATAGCACTGAGTAATTGTAGTTTTTGGTATTTGTAGGATAGGTTGGAAGACTGGAGGCCAAAGATTGGGTTAGAAGGTTAGCAGACAGCTCTTAGTTGTGTGAATGAATGGTATAATTTCATTAGTCTGGAAAATAAATAGGAGCCCCAAATCAGGCTGTGGAGATAGAGAAAAGATGACAGAATAGAGATTTTCAGGGAAGAAAAAGTGAAATTGGCAATGGTTGAGAAATTAGAGATAGAGAAAAGGGATGAGTTTAGGATAACTTTTCTGCTGTCTGTACCTTTGAGGAATGGGCCCATGAAAAGAGATGAGGAGACAAGAAGAAGACTAGAGGTAAGGTGGTGGGTTTGGTTTGGAGCTGTTAGGTAAGAGGACAAACAGAGCATCTGAGTGGAAATGTAGTAAGAGGTACAGAGAGGAATGATCTCTGGAATGATCAGACAGAGGTGACATTTGAAGCCATGAGAAAAGATGGCATTGATGGGATTAAGTTGAGTGTCTAGAATGGAAGCATGACAAGAAAAGTTAATGAAGGAATAGTTGAGAAGAAGGGGAGCCAAAATAACATTGGGGCAGAAGGTAACTTTTCTAAAATTAAGTTTCTGAATCCCTAAAATTTCAGTTAATATTACATACCAGTGTTTACATGCCTGAAAGAATGACATTTGCAACCAAGATATAACTAGGGTCAATTTACTGCTCAGTCTCTGTGTAGAGTCCCAGAAACAGTACAGCCATCCAAAACCTTATTGGAGTTTTTCCAAGGTTGTCAACAAAGATCCAGTTTGTTACTCACAGCAACACTTCTTAAAATTCTCTTCGCTCCTCTTGAACTCACAATATCTCCTGGACCCTGCAGCTTTCCCAAGGTTCATTCAAACTTCTGACTCTCAGCTCTGAACTCCAAAAGCTCACTCAACCAGTGCTGTGTAGGGACTGATTTTTTGCTTTCATCCTCTTTTCTCACTTTTTTTCTTTCTTTCTCTACCTGCAGGGAGCCCCTTCTGCTTTTTCCAGATGTGAATTATATCAGATAATATCTTGTTTTTATAGTATTTGTAGTTAGTACCACACTGTGCACAGTAATTCCCAGGACATAACTGAAAGGTTCACGTTTGTTTAGAAGGGCAATGGGAGAAAGAATTGCTAAATGACCAAAGACAGATTTTTCTCTATGGGGTTGGCTGAGGATTATAAACACGTACAATTTGCTATCTTTTCTTGTATACCTTGTCTTAGTAATAACTGTAGATGGTGCGCAAAGAGAGTTTTTCCTCTATCCTTTCTTCCCACATGCATGTCTTCCTTCTTCCTCCTACCCCTTTCCCTCTCAGCTTCAATACATTGACAAACTGTTAGTCTTTCTGGGGATGAAAGAGTGTTCGAATTAGGTAAAAAGTAGATCCCAATAAAATAAGTGGCCCTTCTGAGAGAGGAAGAGCAACTATATAAAATATTTTTTCACCTTGAATTAATATGTGAACTCTTTCTTTAAAAAGAGGTTGGCTTGGGGCACCTGGCTGGCTCATTTGGTTAAGTGTCCAACTCTTGATTTCAACCCAGGTCATGATCTTGAGGTCAATAGATAGAGCCCCAAGTGGTCATCTGTGCTGGGCATTGAGATTTCCTTTTTCCCTCTTTCTGCCCTCTCCTGTTTGCTTACACACGTACATGTGTGCGCTCGCTTTCTCTCTCTCTCAAAATTAATTAATTAAAAAATTTTTTTTAAATTTTTATATAAACATAAAATGTAACCCCACCATCCTTAATTGATTTAAAAATAGTCTCACTTAAAGACCAGGCACTGGTCATATGAAAAAAATTGGCCGAAGATAAATATGGTGATTGCATAGTAAAGCCAAAGGACAAGTTCTTTAAGTCTGGATTTATAGATAATCACCTTCCCACACAACCAAATATTTGGAAAGTGTGTAAGTGCTTGAAAAACAAAGTATAAGTATTCTGGACTAAATACAGTATAAGACTTGTAAGAAGAGAAAGGTCTAGAAAGGTTGAGTCAGGGGAGACCAGTTGGGTCATTGTAGTCCATAGATGTAAGAGATACTGAGGACCAAAAATTATAATGGCGGCAATGAGAATGGGATGAATCAGGGGAGGATAAGGAAATGAAATGGACAGGGCTTGGTTACAGACTATTGGGATAATAGTATAGGACAACTGCAAGTTGTTGGTGATACCATTGATGAAGATTGGGAGGATTAATAGGTATAACTTTCCAGTTATAAAATGAGTGGGGTTGTAAGGACAGCATGGGGAATATAATCAATAATGTTGTGTCAACTTTGCATAATGACAGACATTAACTAGACTTATTGTGGTGATTGGTTCCCAGTGTGTACAAATGTGGAACCACTATGTTGTACACTTGAAACTAATATACTATGCTATGTCAATTATACTTGTTTTTAAAATAAATAAATAAAATCTACAGACCACACGCACATACACACACACACAAGCTTTCCACAGAAAAGCCTGAATTTGAACAAAGAAAAGCAAACACTGGGATGCTCATGACACACTAACATACAAACTCTATTGAAATGATGGCCTTTGGGCTCTTTCCAGTCTTATCCAGCTCCCTGAAATATAACCATTTAATTATACAAACCAATTTTCTACAACTTAGTGTTATTGTAAAAGTTTGCTTATGCAAATTCCTTAATTTTTATACTAAAATGGAGTTTACTCATGAAAATAAAAATGTTTCCACCTATCGAAAAACCCACAAATGATTTGGAGAATCAGAAAGGAGAAACAGGCAGTTTTCTGTGGCAGTGGTGGGGAGGAGTGGTTAGGCAAGGAATAGGGTATTGGTTTCAGGCATGTTGAGTTTGGGGCATATTTGAGAATTTGTGATTTGTGAAATGCTAACCAATAAATGAGATGAAAATGTTCAACAATAAGTTAAAAATCTGGAACTATAAGTAGACCTTGAGAGAGGACTTAAAATTAGAGATAATGTTAGGGTGTTGAGCCCTTGAGAGTGGCTGAAATGTCCTTGGTAATACATAGAGAAGGGAGTGGTGCTTGGGAGGCACAAATATTTAAGGGACAGGCAGAGGAAGTAGAGACTGAGAAAGTGCAGTTAAGAACCAAGAGGATTCAACAAATGGTGTTGGGAAAATTGGACAGCCACATGCAGAAAAACGAAATTGGACCATTTCCTTACACCACATATGAAAATAGACTCAAAATGGATGAAGGACCTCAGTGTGAGAAAGGAATCCATCAAAATCCTTGAGGAGAACACAGGCAGCAACCTCTTCGACCTCAGCCGTAGCAATTTCTTCCTAGGAGCAACGCCAAAGGCAAGGGAAGCAAGGGCAAAAATGAACTCTTGGAACTTCAAGATCAAAAGCTCTTGCACAGCAGAGGAAACAGTTAACAAAACCAAAAGGCAACTGACAGAATGGGAGAAAATATTTGCAAACGACATATCAGTTAAAGGGCTAGTAACCAAAATCTATAAAGAGCTCAGCAAACTCAACACCCAAAGAACAAATAATCCAATCAAGAAACGGGCAGGGGACATGAACAGACATTTCAGCAAAGAAGACATCCAGATGGCCAACAGACACATGAAAAAGTGCTCCACATCACTCAGCATCAGGGAAATACAAATCAAAACCACAATGAGATACCACCTCACACCAGAGTGGCTAAAATGAACAAGTCAGGAAATGACAGATGCAAGGCTGCAGAGAAACGGGAACCCTCCTATGCTGTTGGTGGGAATTCAGGCTGGTACAACGACTCTGGAAAACAGCATGGAGATTCCTCAAAAAGTTGAAAATAGAGCTACCCTATGACCCAGCAATTGCACTACTGGGTATTTACCCTAAAGATACAAATGTAGTGATCCGAAGGGGCACGTGCACCCGAATGTTTATAGCAGCAGTGTCCACAATAGCCAAACTATGGAAAGAACCTAGATGTCCATCAACAGATGAATGGATAAAGAAGAGGTGATATATATATACAATGGAATATTATGCAGCCATCAAAAGAAATGAAATCTTACCATTTGCGACGACGTGGATGGAACTAGAGGGTGTTATGCTTAGCGAAATAAGTCAACCAGAGAAGGACAACTATCATATGATCTCCCTGATATGAGGAAGTGGAGATGCAAAGTGGGGGTTTGGGGAGTAGGAAAAGAATAAATGAAAGAAGATGGGATCGGGAGGGAGAGAAACCATAAGAGACTCTTAATCTCACAAAAGAAACTGAGGGTTGCTGGGGGAAGGGGGGTCGGGAGAGGGTGGTGGGGTTATGGACATTGGGGAGGGTATGTGCTATGGTGAATGTTGTGAAATGTGTAAACCTGGCGATTCACAGGCCTGTACTCCTGGGGATAAAAACATTAAAAAAAAAAAAAAAAGAACCAAGAGGAAAATAGTATCATGGAAGTCAGGAGAGATGGAAGTATGATGGTTGGCAATGTTGTATGCTATAGAAAGGCCACTTAGGGTGAAGGCTAAGACAGACCTACTGTCTTGGGTATGGAGAAGCCACTGGTGACCAATTTCTTTTGTAGGGGAGTGTGATTGTATTGTACTGGGTTGTGAAGTGTAGTAAGAATGTTTGTGAATACTGTCGACTTCTCTTTCTGAAAGCATGATAGGGAAGACGAGCAGAGGAGAGACTTTTGGATTAGGAAGAATTGAGCATGTTGGTGAGAGAGACAAAAGAATCCATCTAGATGGAACAAGAGGAAGGAGATATTACATTAGTAGGGTACATTTGTCACAATTCATGAACAAGTACTGATACATTATTAACCAAAGTCTGTACTGTATTCAGAATTCCTAAGTTTTATCTAATGTAAATGTACATTCTTCTGTACCAGGACCCCCTCCAGGATACCACATTACATTTAGTTATATCTCCTTAGACTCCTCTTTGTTGTGACAGTTTCTCAGAATTCTGCTGTTTTTGAGGTGTTTTTGAGTACTGGTCAGGTGTTTTGTGGAATATTTCTCATTCTGGGTTTGTCTGATGTTTTTTCTCATGATTAGACTCGGGTTTTGGGGTTTTGGGAGGAAGACTACTGAAGTAAAGTGCCATTCTCATGACAGCATGTTAGGCCTCCCTGCTATAAACACAACTTAATGCTGGATGTTTTCCTTGTTCACCTGGCTGCAGTGGGTTTGTCAGATTTCTCAATTTTAAAGGTACTCTTTCTATCCCACTTGCCTTCTATCCTGAACTTTGGAAAGAAGTCACTGTGAATAGCTCCTCTTTTGGGAGTGGGAAGTTATGCCTTATTTCATTGAGAGTGCAGTATCTACAGAAATTATTTCTAATTATTCTGCTAGATATTTATCTTTTCTCTTCCAGTCACTCATTCCTTCATTCATTTATAATACTATGGATTCATGGATATCTATTTATACTTCAGGTGATTTTTATCTAGTTCTACATTATTTATTTATTATTTGTTCAAAATGTTATAGCTTTTGCCATTGAGCTCTTTCAGCTGGTTTCTGTGTCCCTTTGATAGAACCTCATCATTTTGGTTTTTGAGTACTTCCTTACTTTCTGACAGTAAAAAATATGCTGGATTCTTATTGTATATTCTCTTTTCCAGCCCTAGAATCAGCCGTGTCTCAAGGAGCCCTGATTCCTTTTGTTGGGGAATGGTATTAGAAACCAAGATCTAGGCCCTGGGTGTGCTCATTACTGTGGGGCGTCATTGTTTCTCTGTTCTCCCAGGTGAAAACTTGGAAGTATACTAACCTGTGTATACATAGCTAGCTATAATTATTTCTGCTGCATCTGTACTTATATCTATATTAAGCTAAATGAGTTCATACTGATATTTTCAACTCTAATCCAGTAGCATATGGATCAGTCTAGCCTTTTCCACTCACTTGTCTGTAACTTTCCACTCCAGCGGTGAGACACTTGATCCCCACTTCACCATCAAACAGATGTACTTATTTGCTAAATCCCAATATATATGTATAATGGTTTTGGGATTATTAACCTGTTCTTTCATGACACACAACTTTATCAACTGGAGTACAGTGCATGTGTACAGTTTCTTTTGTCTTTAGTCTTACAGCTACCATACATTGTCACAATTACTTAGATTACCTGTTTTGACCCCACTTCCTACAGTGAGGTTATATATGTATTTGTAAAGCAGTTACAGATTCTTTTGTCACAGTCTAGATTCCATCCTGGTACCCCCAGCCTCCTAAGTGACATTTTAAAATTTGTACACATTCTTCATGCTGTTCTGTGGATTTCATATACTCACCAGTACAATATTATCCAGAATTGTTTCACCACCCTAAATTATCTCCTATGCTTCATTTACTCCACTTTCTTCCTCTCTCCCTGAACCTCTGGCAACTACTGACCTGTTTTTTCTCTTTTTAGTTTTGCTTTTTGTGAAATGTTATATAAATGGAATCATACTGGGAGTAGCATTTTCAGACTGGTTCCTTTCATTTAGTAATATGCATTTAAGAGTCATCCATATGGTAATGTAATTGGTAGTTTATCCTTTTTATTGCTGAATGGCATTCCATTATGTGGATATACCACAATTTGCTTATCCAGTTTTCTTATCTTGCGGGGGCGGGGGGGGGGGGGGGCTGGGGGGTGGCGGAGAGCAGAGGGAGAGTGAGAGGGAGAAGCAGACTCCCAGCTGAGCAGAGAGCCTGACATGAGGTTCAATCCCAGGACCCTGAAATCATGACCTGAGCTAAAGGCAGATGCTTAACCTACTGAGCCACCTAGGCACCCCCTCCATTCACCTATGGAATAACATCTTGGTTGTTTGCTTACTTCCAGCTTTTTGCAATTATAAATAAACCTGGTGTAAACATTTGTATGTAATATTTTGTGTGGACTTAATTTTCAAATCAGTTGGAAAAATACCTAGGAGAGTGATTGCTGGATTATGTGCTATAAACATGTTTAGTGTTATAACTGCCATATTGTTTTCCAAAGTGGCTTTACCATTTTATTCTCACTAGCAAGGCTTTAAAATTCCTGTTGTTCCGTATCCTTGCTAGCAATTGGTATTGCCAGAATTTTGGATTTTGATCATTTTTATAGATATGTAGTAGTATCTCATAGTTTTAATTTACAGTCTTGTAATGACAAATGATGTTGAACACCTTATATTCTTATCTTCCTTTTGTATATCTTATTTGATGAGGTGTTTAATATATTTTGCCCATGTATGAATTGAGTTGTTGCCTTATTATTGAGTTTTAAGACTTCTTTTTATATTTTGGTTACAAGTACTTTATGCTATATGTATTTTGTAAATATTTTCTCCCAGTGCATGGATGTCTTTTTATTCTGTTTTAACAGTGCCTTTCACAAAGCAAGTTTTTAATTTTACTAAAAGTGTTTTTAGTAACAATATGTTTTTCTGTCATTTTGCTTTTGGTGTTATATCTAAAGTACAATCACCAAACCCAAGATCATACAGATTTTTCCCTATGTTTTCTTCTAGAAGTTTCATAGTTTTTCAGTTTATATTTAAGACTGTGGCTCCTTTTGAGTTAATTTTTGTGTACAGTGTGATGTCTCTGCCTATGTTCATTTTTCTGCATATGAATATCCAATTGTTCCAGTTGTTTGTTGGGAAAACTATTTCTTCATTAAATTACCTTTATACTGTAGTCAAAAATCAGTTGAGTAAATTTGTGTAGGTCTATCTCTGGGCTAACACTGTTTTAATCTATTTGTTCTTTTACCAATGCTATGCTGTCTTGAATACTGTAGCTTTATATAGTAAGTCAGTCTTGAAGTGGGTAGTACAAGTCTGCCAACTTTCTTCCTTTTCAGAATTGTGTTGGCTATTCTAGGCCCTTTGCCTCTCTATATAAATCTTAGGAGGATGTTCACTGAATTTTAAAAACTAAAAACTAAAATTCAAAAAGTTAATCTTTGGACATGCAGAGTAAATGTGATGCTTTTAAAAATTTTTTCCAGGTGGTTCTTTGAAGCTCTGAAGTATCCTAAATTTTCCAAGGTTAACGTCTTCAATGGAATACTCATGACAGTGGTGTTCTTCATCGTACGGATTGTCCCGATACCTCCTTTTTATAGTTACATATATTCCTTGTTAGGAACAGAAGCCTTCATAAGGCTTGGGTTTTTAATCCAATGTTCCTGGATCTCTACTTGTGTTGCTTTGGATGTGATGAATGTCATGTGGATGATCAAAATTACAAAGGGTTGCATCAAAGTCATCTCTCTCATCAGACAAGAGAAAGCCAAAAGTAGTCTGCAGAATGGAAAACTTGACTAAAGGTGGGCTACTGATAAGCATACTTCATTACTACCCACATTATATCTACTGATAGGATGAATTCTTGGCATGTTCTAGTACTTCTTATTAATTATATTTGTTAATGAGGGTTTCAGTGCTCTTTTTTTTTAATCTTTAGAAAAGAGAAACTAAAACTTAGTTTTTATTCCAAGATTTCTTTTCTTATTTTCTTCTGCATTGTAAGCATGGATAAAATCTTAAAGGTTTAAATAAAAAATTATACATATAATGGTGAATCTTTTCAGAAATCTGTTAACCATTGGTATTTTTCTCTGTGAAAAGACAACTGTGCTTAAGGTGCACTTGGTCCTATGTCATCAATTTTGCTGAAAGATGGGAACTGCTTTTATATGTGTAAATAGCTCTCAACATTTTGTTGTACTGCACTCATATCTTACTGTGGCTGTCAATACCCATTTAGGGCTTAATTTCCAAATTGTTGAAATGTTATTCTTTGTTGAAATGAATTCTTCGGCTGTTAGAAATGATGTATTTTCTGTTTAGATATGCTGTCATTTATGAATGATGAAGTATTTTGCTTACTTTGGGAATATTAATTCACTCATGGAAATACTTTAATTTTTTAGATTTTTCAGATATCACTTTATTATTTCTATTTTTAACATTTTATCAAAGTACTGCTTCTTTAATTTGTAGTAAGTCTTAACACAGATCTTACGGAGCTCCTTAAGAGACAAATTCCTCTTTCTAAAAATGCATGTTATGTATGACTATTTAGGCTAATAGGAGGAATCATTAAGAAAAAAGCTTTAACACTGCTGTCTCTGTTTCCCTTGCACTTTTTCTGTGAAAAATATATTATTTCTACTTGTAAAACCTCCCCTAAGTTCAGAACCCAACATCATCAGTACCAAAGTGTTATCCAATGTATATTTGTCATGCTCCTAACATGACATAGGCCTCTTCTTAAGGAGACCAAAACTCCAAAAAAGTCAGTATTCACATTTTTACTCACAGTTTACATCCATTCTTGATTAACCAACATTTTGAGTGCTTTGAATTTCTGTCTTTCCCTAAAGGACAGGGAAAAAATAGATAATTTAATCCAAGTATTCTGATCATTAATATCCTTGTCTCACGTGATGATCGATGGCTGTGACTCTCGGTTTTTTGGTTTTGGGTTTTTTTTGTGTGTGTGTGTATGTGTAAGTATGTTTGCTTTTTCTTTGATTCTTACAACCCAAATATAGAATTACATAGTTATCTATTACTGCCTTTATTTATTTTTCTCAAGTACTTGATTTTAATGATTGTTCTTACCTAAGAAAGAAAGAAATTTAATCAGTGATGGCTGCTTGAGTTTGATTGAACCCAAACCAAAAGATCTAATCCACTCAGCTTCTCAGCTGACAGGAGAATGATTCACTTTCACTGTCCATGTTATGATGGTGAAGGGAGGCTGGCTGGATAGATTAGACTTTGATTTGATTTGATTTGATCTGGCTGTCTAATACAGAGAGAGCCTGGTAAGTTTTAGAACATTTCAAGAAGGTAATTGAAATCTCAGTCAACAACTCAGTGAGAAAATCAGATTGATTGGTTTATAGTAGGTACACTTATTTTTGAAAGACTTAATTAAAGTAATGTAAAGTATAGGTATTTGTTTTTAAAGCTACTAATATTACATTGATAATTTGTTACCAAATTTAGTACCTTTGACATCATAGGCACTTAAGAGCATATTGGTTGTTTAGGGGGGTACGAAAGCACATGGTTTTATCTTGCTCTTTTCTTGCTCTTTTGCAAGAAAACTGGATTTTTAAAAGGAAAACATTTATATTAGAAAACTATTTTGGAAATTCCTTTAAAAAGTAACAAAACTTGAAATAAATATTTTTGACTCTTGGGATATTTCTATAGTTTCTGAACACAGATTTTAAACCCACCATCAAAATGAAGACAATATAAAGCAATATATTGCAATGTATCGTAATATAAAACTCACTGATCAGTGAGTTTCCATATAGCAATTTCAGTTTTTCTAGTTGCTATTTCATGCTTAAAACTTTATTTTTACTTTCATTGATAGCACTTTTCATTAGTATAGCTGCTCACAAAACAAGTGTTTAAAATATCAGTGTTTTGAACTAAAGTTCATTATTCCCTTAGTCAGCAATTCTTATTTTATGCTCACTGCAACAAAGCTAATTCAGCGTCCACATTCAATATCCAGAATTAGAAGCTACATATTTCCTTGTACAACATGCATGAAATGGAAAAGACACTATAAACTGCCATACTACTTTAAGTCAGATCTTTATAGGAGCTATACTGCACTGTTCTGTGATTGTATCCACCTACCTAAGATACAAGGAGTTAAAGACAGAACATGTCATTTATTAAACGATGAATTTTTCATTTATTAAATGACAACCTTTTGCTAGACATTTTACATATTAAGTATTTTGACTACACGGATTAATTTAAATGATTCTATTAGGCGTTCTGAATTTAACAACTATTAAAATATTTGTAGCAAATAAAAGCAAATTGGTATAAATTTTTAAGCAGCTCTATTTTTATAGAAAAAGATTAGTGACAACCTATAACTATAAAGATGTTCTTTGAATGTGTAGTAGTCTAAAAAATAAAAATTACAAAATTTTGAAAGTGAATGAAAATCAACTAAATAGCATGCAAGATGATAGATTCTGCATTTGATATTTTGTTTGGGAGAATTTAAAAATTATGAGCTTGAATTTGTAGAATTTGCATTCTTGGGTCTGAAATCTTTCTAGTGAGTATTGTTTGCATTTATTTAAAATTCAAAATGGAGTTGTATATGAGTGCAAAGAAATTAACTCCTGCATAAGTTGTGTCTTGATACCTTACAGTAGGTTAAGATGCAATTTTTATTCCAGCTGTTTAGTTTTGTTGTTTCATGGGTTAGTGCTATGTTTAGAGAAATAATAATGTCTTCACCATTCCTGAGGGTGACTGATATACCATGGATGCCCCAGTACTATTATAAAGGTCTAGTTTTAAAAACTGCCTCATTTATAGGTGTTTGAATCAAATTCTTTTCTAAATTTTAATCTGTTTGACTCAACTTTTTGCTGAAGTGTCAGTTTTTAAATTGTACACTTTCTGTGAGGTGCGTTGGGTGTTTGGAGAACAGTTCTTCATGGATGTGAAGGGCCGGTTTTATGGCTGATTACACCATTTGTCATCATGCATTAGAAACAGTCTTGTTGTGGAGATATCAAGGGGAAAGTGTTGTCAAACTCTCATATTTGTTCTGTTTCATTTTTAAGGGAAATAAACATGTCCCAAAAGGCACTATTAAAATGTTTGAATAAATTTCAGTTTCTAGGTTACTCTTAACTCCAATATGGAAATAAACATACAAATTGGCTTTCAGTGGTTGAGTCTGTTGCTTGAAAATTGAGAAATCCATGTCATTGTTGGCCTCATCAGTTATAATTCATGGAAGACTATGTATTGTGTGTCTTGGGTTCCAGAAGAAGCAAACTCCTACAATTTTGTCAGAAATGTGGCACAGTGTTTCTCCATAGGTACTATCCAGCACAGCAGCGAGACCTGTCCTGTGTCTAGAGACCTTGGGTACACACACAAACCACCTAGCCTTAACCACAGCTTGGTTGACCACAGGCACACTAAAGCTCCTGCAAGGGATTTCTCACAAGAAGTACATGGGGTATGTGTGAGAACGGTGAGAAGCCAGCAGCACCTGGAGTTGCCACGACTGATTTTCCCTTAAAAGGCATGATGCACCTCCCTCACCTAGAAGTTTTTCTCTGAATCCTTCCAGCCCTTCTAACTTGTCCCCCTAACGCCCTTAAGATTTTACCAGCACCTCCATCCCTTATGTCAGCACCTTTCAAGATCTTTTGAGGCTTCCCCATACCCATAAGCTTTCTGGTCTGTTGGGGCAAACTTCAGAGTTTTTAAGTATGTTCTTCCATTGGGGGGGAAAAAAAAGCATTACAGTAAGTTTAAGTAGAGTTCAGCAAACCATAATTGCCAAGAGGCTATCGGAAGCTATTTGGTATTTAATAATACTTGTTATGAGATGAAACAAAGCTAATAAGATTCTGGTTTTATTGAGAAACATCTGTAGTCTTTTTC
Source organism: Taxidea taxus jeffersonii (assembly GCA_003697995.1). Lineage (NCBI taxonomy): Eukaryota > Metazoa > Chordata > Mammalia > Carnivora > Mustelidae > Taxidea > Taxidea taxus. The sequence goes on from ML105354.1 coordinate 113,190, forward strand.
TTAAACTGGCTTAGCAGTAAGAGCTTTATATATGTTTCACCGAGGGATTCATTATAGGCCTGTAAATTATCTAAATGTTCTTCTTAGACCCCATGGCAGCAGGACGAATGGACCTAGCTCTGTTACGAGGCTGTTAGGAGGAGGGGCTGCTGGTCTGTGGCAACATTCCTGAGTCCTGCTCTTCCATTTGAGCTGGTTTAGCTATGGTCATGTTTAACTCAGCACGTTTTACGAATGCAACACCCAAGGACTTGAGCCCAATCCCTTTCTAGCCCAGACCTCAAACTGCCCCTACCAGCCTCGGTAGTAGTTGTACCTTTATTTGAAGATATTTTGGATAGCAGTGAAGAACTGAAGGCTAGCTGCTAAAGATTGGTTTGTTTGCATTGAAAATGTTTACACTGGTTCCCTTGTTGGTTACACGATGATCCATTTGTTGGCATTGAAAATGCCTGCAGCAAACTAGATAGTTTCGGTATTGGGCCCTATATTTAAGACCAAAAACAATGAGAAATATTTCTAAATCTTAAAGATATAATACCTCTGGCTGAAAACTCGTTAATCATCATCTGTATATTTTTTTTCTTTCTGTCTTTACATAATTCTTTCTGTAATTAAGTGTACATTAGATATTTGCTACTTCTTGGTTAATGAAGCCTAAAATATAACTATAAATAAAATATGCTATATATTTTTCTGTTTCTTGCTTGGTTTGCTTCAAGTATAATTATGTCTGCTTTTTACTTAAGGAATTTTTGCATAGGTAATATTCTGTTACTAGTAACTAGGATGCGTTATGAAGTTTTTTGGGTAATTATTAGAATTTGTAATAACTTTTAGACATAGATTTCATTTGAAAAAGCTGCTTGAAAATTGCAGCAAATGTGATAGCTCTAGTGATATATTTTTTTTTTTCTGGGAATATACAACCTTACTATTTAATTGTTATAAAGCTTTTGGAAGTCTTTTGGAATACATTTAACATTTTGAGAACACATCGCCTAATTTATTTCAGTAAAGCTGAATGAAGAGCTTTGTCTTATTTACAAAATGTGAGACTTGGTAATTTATAAATCAGTGTTATTCAGATTTACCAGCAATTAAAATAGCAATTTAGTATTCTTGGTCTCTGGTTGTGTTTAATTTGAATGGGATTAATGAATATCTCTAGGTAATTCCCTTAAAATTTAAAAATGTCTGTATTCTTTATTTGTATGTGTGTCAGTTTAAAGTATATGCAAGTTCTAAGCAATAATCTGCATGTTCTACAAGGTTGGCATTCCTTGGTCCTGACAAATTTTATTTAATATTAATTTTAAGAATATGTATAAAATCAGTCCTATATATATATAAATCATCCCTCCTCCCAATGAAAATCTTGAGATTTTCCTGTGTTAGAACACTGATGTGGTGCAAAGCTTTGTATTTTGTGAAAAAAAAATTAATAAAATCACAATCATTTAGTGCAAAAGTTTGAGTCTGCAAAGTGTACACTATAACCACAATTAATGAATAGATGATAAAAATTACTTTCCTCAAGTCATCTCTCCTAGCTCTTGAATCCAGAAGCTAATATTTATTCTTCAACATGTTTATAGAGTTTGTTTACCCTTTTCCCTCCCTTTCCTCCCTGGGGTCCCTGCCATATAACAAACCAGGAAGCATAGCAAACACTATAGTCATGCTTGTTGATGGGAGGGATGGTGCTATCTAATCAATAGGCTCTTTTAGATTAAGTAAAACTTGGGCAGTTATGTTTTTAATCTTCCCTGTGTCCTTTAGACCTCTTATGTGGTCTTGAATGTTTTTTGCCTAATGTCTTGGCTGGAATTCTTCCCTTCTTAAATTGTCCATGGTCTTTGTCTTGCATCTTGGTCCCAGAATATCCAGTAGATCGGAAGCAGAGAGCTAATTGCCTAGAATACTGAAGTGATTTGGCCTTTGGAGAGTGTATCATGAGTCATGCTTCAGAACATGCCTAAAATGTTGTGTCAAGACTGGCAAAGGAACAGCTGAATTTCAAAATTAAAATAGCAGCCACAGCTGTTTGTGGAGAGAGGCCACAGGTAAAATTACAAGGATTCAGAACCCCTCTAAGCAAGTGTAAATGGGTGCTCTCTCTCACACCTCAGGCTGTCTCAAAGATGAGCCACCCTTTATTTCCTAGTCTTTACCAAGGTTAAGTGATTGCATTCTCTCCCTATTGGTGGTCCTTAAACATGCACAAAATAAGCAAGTTGGCAGATTTGCAATTTTCCTCATTCTAGTAACTGATCATCTAGATGCTTCTCACCAAGTTGGACTCTCCAAATAAGCCCTATGCACAGCACATCTGCTTGAGTAGCTCATTGTTGCTTATGGCACAGTGCTCCTAGGCTTGGAGCTTGACTCTCTATTGGCTAAATAGCCTCCTCCTCTTTTCGTCTACCTCCAGCTAAATTCCACCACATCTAGTCTTGTAGTCTCAACAATTCATTGATTACACCATTCGAGAAATTACCTCAGCAGAACTTTCCAAGAAGGGTACTTACAGGGAGAAATGAAGGGCAATATGGATGATGGGCTATATTTCTATGGATAAAGTTCAAGGATAGATGGAAATTTGGGATGACACAGAAAAGAAAAGATAAAGTAAGAAAAGAATAAAAATCAGGAAAAAAAAACACAGAAAATGTTACATATGTAAACATTGCATTTTGGGTGACATGAACTTACCAAAAATAATGGAATGAAATTCCTGTACACATTACAAGAATTTATTAAAATGCAATGTAAACATTCATTACATATGCCTTTTTTCCTTCACTTTTTGTTTACATTCCAGTTAGTTAACATGCAGTGCAATACTGGTTTCTGGTTAGAATTTTGTGATTCATCACTTATATACAACATCCAGTGCTCATCACAAGTCATGAGCTTAATCCCCATCACATTTATCCCATCCCACCCCACCTCCCCTCCAGTAACCATTTGTTTTGTTTCTTAAGTGCCACATATGAGTGAAATCATATGGTACTTGTCTTTATATATGTATGTGTATGTATGCAGGTAATGGTATGTGACTGTATCTGTCATTTGTCTCTCTCGGCAGTGTTTCACCCAGTGCTGACAGATGCCTCCATACAGAGGCAGGAATCAGGGGGCACCCCCATGGAGCAGTGATTCTAGTAGGCAGCATGAGTCTGTGGAAGACCCCAAGTCTTGGTCTGTTACAGTTAAAACAAAAAGCAAAAAACAACAGCTATGCCCGACAGTTAAGCTTTGTGGAATAATCTGTGTTGTCAGGCTCATCATGAGAGGTTTTAGCAGATGAAATGAGCAGTTTTAAAAGTATGCTGTGGGGATGCGTGGGTGGCTCAGTCATTAAGTGTCTGCCTTCGGCTCACATCATGAGCCCAGGGGCCTGGGATGGAGTCCGGAATTGGCATCAGGCTCCTTGCTCAGCAGGGGATCTGCTTCTTCCTCTATCTGCTGTTCCCCCTGCTTGTGCTCTCTCTCTCTGTCAAATAAAAATTTTTTAAAATCCTTAAGATCCTGTGCTGTGGACAAAAAGGATGAATGAATGGATGTGGCACAAGAGGGTAGGATTTTGTTTGAATTGTAGATTAGAAAAGAGCAATTTGCAGAGAGTGAGGTGGCCAAGAGTCTAAGGTACCTGTGAAGAAGTATCTTAATCTCTGTATCTTAGTTTTGTTATCTCCAACATTCCTTCCAACTCTTCCAACCTATGAGTAAGAGCTTTAACTTGAAACACAGCAATTAGAATGGGGCAAGTGTAGCTTTAAGGCTTAGTAATATGATTGGAATGGCATCTGAGGGAGATTCTCAGTGTCAGATGAATGGGAGTACAGAAATAGGCTAGGGATGGAGAAATTGGCCAAGCAACTGCAAAGTGGTTAAAAAAGTGATTCGTGGCCTTGGACAAGGAGGAAAAACAAACAGGCCAGATCTGCTAAATATTGCAAAGGGAGAACCAGAAGGATTTAGAAAACCAAACGTAACTCACAAATAAGACTGTGGAACTGAGAGGTGACAGATGCCACTAGATGTGATGTCAGAACATGGGGAGCCAAGGACTCAGTGGGAGGTTGGAGAATGGTGGTAGCTCTTAAGGGGATGCTGTGGACAAGAGGAAAGAGGGAAGTCAGGGTCTGAGGCATTCTATAAATGAGGAAAGGTTAAGGTACAGTAGTTAGAAGAGCAGAGTGGAGCCTGTGGTAGACTTTTAACATAATGGCCATGTGAAGAATTCATTCTTGGGGAAAGGAAAAGTCTCTCTCAAAGTGCCTCATGGTTGTGGCTTCCATTGGTTTTTCTCATTTCTGAACCATGGTCTTGCCTTGACCCCTTGCATCTGTGTATTCCAGGTTCCTGTCACTGACCCATGGTTTCCCCACAGCCCTTTCAGGTCTGCTTTCTGTCTTCATGACTCAGCCTTCTCTAGTCAGAGATCTCGGGTAAGGTCTAGAGATGATGCCCAGAGAATAAAGCCCTTCTTGGGAGCCTGGCTGCAGGTCTGGTAGTTGGAGACTGCTGCAGACGGAGAAAGCTGCAGCCTTGCGTCGGGGCGGGTGGTGGTGGTTTGACTGCCCAGGTGAGGTGGTCATTGGATGGTGGGGGTTGAGGGGGGCAAAGTTCAAAGCAAGGAGCAGAAGCCTGTGTACTAGAGCAGGTGCAGCCAGGCTGCCATGAATGTGTTAGGTCTCCAGTTTCTGTGTCTGGATTGCTAGAAAGGTGACATGGAGAAGCATTCTAAAACGTTCCTTCTTCAACTGCCATACAGTCTCCTAATTGGTCTTTCCCACTACATAGTCTCTCCCTGCCCATCTGTCACACACACTACTGCCTGACTCATTTTCAAACACATCCTAAATGTGTCACAGCCCCGCTCAGAATTTATGAGTATTCTGAATAGAATACTCCCAAGTCTAAACTCCATCAACCAGATTTAAAGTTCTCAGTGATTTTACCCCATCCTATCCATCTAACATTCAGCAGGTGGATGCTGCATCCAAGCTGCATGCCCTTATACTTGCTACGCCTCAAGCCTGGAGGCCCTTGCCTTTCACAGATCTGTCATCTACTTTATCCTCAAGATGCATATTAAGAGAATTGATTCTTCTCCACTTAAAACAAAACAAAAAACACATTCAGGTAGAGTTGAGAAGAATATTAAATCATGTTAATTTATATATATATATATGTGTGTGTGTGTGTGTGTGTGTATTTCTAAAGATTTTATTTACTTATTTATGTGAGAGAGCAGGGGGAGGGGCAGAGGGAGAAGGAAAAGCAGATTCCATGCTGAGTGTGGAGCCTGATGGAGGGCTCAAATCTCATGACCTGAGCCAAAATCAAGAGTCAGACGCTTAACAAACTGAGCCACCTGGGCGCCCCAAATCATGTTAATATTTATTAAGCACTGGCTAGATTGCCAAGTGAGTTCCTGGAACAACCAGGATAAATTCATTCTTGACTGAGCCTAGGTCCCAGAACTTTGTGTCCTGGAGAAGCTTCTGTGGCCATAGCCAAGCTGTTATGTTTTCACTCAAAAAAATTAGTACAGCCACCTCCACTGGCTGGGGCAAGTAGTGGGAGCTCAGCCCTCCTCAGGCTTCTGCACAGACTTTGTTATTTTGAGTAACATGGTGGAAAGACTTCATCTGGGAATCTGAAAACCTTGATTCCAGTTCCAGCTCACCACCTACTAGTGGCTAGTTTAGGCAAGTGTTTTCCCTTCTTAGCATTCATTTTTTTTCACCTGTAAAGTGAGCAGTGCAACTGGGTGAATTGAAGGCCCCTTTTCTTCCAAGTTATCATTCTGTGGTAAGAGTAATTAAAATCAAGTTTGGGGGATAGCCCGGGTTATGGCAGGCCATGAGCAGCAATCCTGTCAGGCAGCAATTCTAGAATACTGGTTTCAGTTGCATACAATTTTAGAGGTGGCTTAAATTCTAACTTTGATTGTGACTATGTGCCCTTGAGTAAGGCCCCTTGCCATGAGAGGAGATGGTATCACTTGCAGTCAATGAACCTAGCCAAAAGTGTCTGAGTGTAATATTTGCTGAGTGCTTCAAGATTCTTCGGGGAAAGAGATAAAGTTTTAATGATGTACTTTCCCACTATACTTGAAGCCAAGTTGATTTTTTAAATACTCTTCCTAGTGTTAACCTTTGAAAGATAATAAACATCTTGATCTTGGTATCCAAAAATGGAACCCATTTTCTTTATTTCCCACAAGAAAATATAATCAGAAAGGAAAGGGGATGACTAATGAAAATGTAAACAGTAAGTTATTTATTTCTTTCTCACCAAAACAAAACCTCTGAATCCTCCAATTATCTTGAGAAGTCAGTCACCACTAATGGGTCAATTACCTTGGTTGACTCAACACTGGGTAATCAGACTTGCCATAAGAGTTCTGTGTTCTTAGTGACTTTAACCATGGCCTGCTAGGGTTATCTGGTGGGCTCTGTGCAAAGTCAAGGCCAGGATGAACTGGGATGGGGAAACTATTCTGACAACATTTGTTGTCTGTGACTTGGTTGGGTGGTACACTTAGTTGTTTCCTGTAACCTCACTGGTCTTTGGCTGACTGATAAAGGAATTATCTAGAGGAAAGATCCACGCTGGTTTTTACAGTCAGTAGATGGACTCTCTAAGACACCATGTCATGAAGAAAAGTAATGAAATAAGTAAATCTGCATTGCTCTGGGGGAAAATGTGAATGATTCCTTAGCATTCTAATTATTAAAAATAAATGCTAATTGGGATTTATGTTCTAAAGAATGGAGTAAGTAAAAATGGATGTGCCAGTATATTAGTTTTAATTTTGTTCTTTACAAGTGACTAAACTAAAAACTTCTATAACTTTGGGCCATCCTTTTTAGAAAGGCATCTAATTGTGAAGCCATAAAAAAAATCTACTCTCCACTGTCCATCCCTTTCAGGACACTAGCTTCAACTGTTAAATATCCTTATTTTAGATCTAACCAAATGCCTACATTTTGTATGTTTAGCTCAGGCTCCAGAAACCTGCTGGAAAATCATTCAACTTTGTGTAACTGGAGCCACCACAAATTCATGGAATCAGTCATTCCCTTTAAAAACATTGATGCTTTAGGTACCAGGTACCATGCAAGCAGACGGTATAAATGGTGAACAAAACTGTCAAATCCTTCCCAACAGGGAGCTGGAAGGGAGAGGTAAGAAGCAGGAAAGCATATATATGTCAAGTGACTCTGTGGGTGTGTCTTTCCTGTTTGATCCCAGATCTAGCATAGTGTTTCACATCTAGTAAATCACATAATCAAAAAACATCGAGTCAGCACTTACTATGTTGCAGGCTCTATTTTAGTCTCTGGAGGACATCAGTGAACAAGGTAGACAAGGAAGGTTCTGCTCTCTAGAACTTACGTTCTAGCCACTGGAGAACAACAGTAAACAAGGCAGAAAGAAAGAAAAAAAAGAAAAAAGGAAGGAAGAAAGGGAGGGAGGGAAGGAGGGAGGAAGAGAGGAAGGAAGGAAGGAAGGAAGGAGAAGGAAAGAAGAAAGGAAAAAAATATACAAGGTAATTTCAGGTAATAATAAGTGCTAGGAAAGAAAGAAAAGACAGTGGGGGTTGGAAGGCATTTTAGAAAGGCCAGTTTGTGGAGATGACCCTTGCACTAAGACCAGGCGGAATCTGCAAGCATTGTGATGAGCGTGCTAGGCAGGGGCAATAGCAGGTGCAAAGTCCCCAAGGTGGAAGTACGTTAGTGTGTTTCACATAAAGGAAGCCACTGTGACTGGAGTATGGTTAGTGAGAGGAGGAGAGAGAGAAGATGTGGTCAGGTAAGCAGGCACAGTTCACACTGCGTTGGTAGGCCGTTGTAAGGTCTTGGCTTCTCATCATGCTTAGAATAAGCATTCCAGGTTTTAAACAGTCCAGGGGAAAAATGATGTGGGCTTATGTGCAGGCTCTCAAACATTTTTTAGCACAATACCCAAGAAGGCACATATTTTATGTGGTGACTCAGTACATAAACACATATGCATAACCAAAAACTTCATTAGACAATCCCCTTAACCATGAGTGATGCACTCAGAGATTGCTATTCTATTTCACTATAAAACAAGAAATCCTGGCTGTCACCCACTAAACTGATTTCATAACTCATCAATGGGTTGCAACTCATAGTTTTTGTGAAATGCTGGTTCAGACTAAAGTGCTGACAGTAGAGATGGAGAGAAATGAACAGATTCAGGGTATATTTTAGAAGTAGAGTTGACAGTGGTTATTGATGGACTCAGGAGGAGGTAAGGAGAAAAGCCTGATAAACGATGATTTTCTATGATTTTGGCTTGAAAAAAGGAGAGGATGATCTTACATCCTGAGGTGGGGAAGACCAAGGAAGGAATTTTTTTTTTTTTACTTTATTTAAGCTTTATTTAAACATATGATGTAACCCCACCACCCTCACCCAACCCCTCTTCCCCCCTCCCCCCTCAGTTTGTTTTATGACATTAAGAGTCTCTTTTGGTTTTTCTCCCTCCCGATCCTATCTTCTTTCATTTTTACTTTTCCTACCACCTTAACTCCCACCCCCGTAATATTTTTAAGAGAGGTGTGCAGGGGAAATCAAGAAATCTTTAAACACTTTGAATAATTCCAATTATACATGTTCATGAGCATATAGAATACTTATAATATTAATTGCTTACAGTACAAGCCAACAAAAAATCTTTTTTTGTAGACTCTTAAAAATACTTTAAAAATGTTAATTTTTTTCATCATAGAAGCAAAACCTGCTTACTAAAATAAAAGAGAAAGAAATGGGATCCATGATCGACCCACATAAAAATGACCATGATTAATTCTTTTAAATGTTTCCTTAGTGTAACTTTTTCTATGCATTTTTTTTTGGTCATCACCTAAGCTTTTACACAGATAATCATTTGGGATTGGAATTAAGTTAAGCAGTTTAGAGCTAATCAGTGGATTTGGAGACAATGAGGTTCATGGTAATTGATGCTCAATGATTAGCTTTATTTCTGTAATAATAAGGTGATTTTAATGGGAAACCCAGTGATTTAGTCTACTGTTTCTCAAACTTTAAGTATCCACACACATGATTACATCCTATTTTTCAATCAGTTTTGTATATGTGCCCAGATTGGGATGTTTATACTCTATATACCCTCCAACATCCATCTCCAAACCTACTGAGAATCCTGTATACAGGATTAAAATTTTTTTTCCAAATATAAAATAATAACTAAACATGCTTGTCCAAATTACATGTATCATTTTTTGGGCTTCTTCACTCTTCATTCTGATGCATCCCTTTAAAGGCTACAAACAAACTTTGAAACCTACTTCCTGGCCCCATTCCTTGATGACCAGTGATTTCATCAGGCCTAGTTGGCCTTTACATACAACAAAGCTTACACCACAGTTCTAATGACTATTAGGTGCTGTGTCTATAGTAATCTTAAATCTACAAAAATACTTTCTCTTATACGTCAACACTTATTAGTTGCTCTGTTGAAGCATTGTCTTAGACTTTATGTAAACAAATATGAGGAAGAACATGGTCCTTACCCTCAAGGAGTTTATAATCCAATCTCATCATCAAACAACTTTTAAAAAATAAACTTTCAACAGCTTAAATTTACTGAAATATTGTGAAGATAGTACTGTGCCCATGTACCCCAAACCCAGTTTTCCCTTTTATTATCATTTATGTTAGTATGGTACATAGTTTTACAGTCAGTTTGAATCATACCATTTACAGAATTTTGAATTTTCCTCTTTTCACTTTACAGTATATCGTCAGTATTGTTTCCACTTAAAATGAATGCTAGTGATGGCCAGGTATTCTAGATATTACCTGTGCCAGCCTCCTCATTTATCAGATGAGGTTAAGACCAGCTTATGAAGTAAAACCACAGCTGCAGGCACCCATCCCCAGGTCCATGAGTGTAACATGGCTGCTTCTCACCTACCAGAGAGATGTAAGGATGTAGGGAATAGTCCTTTATGAATTCATTTAACCAACCAATAGTCCCTGAATGCCCAGGGACTGGGCTGGTACAGAAACAGAAATATTACTCGTCACTCTCTATTCTCCAGGAATTTACGTTATAAATGGTTTTGAGTTGAATTCACAGAATCCAAGCACATTGAATTTCTGCTTTCCTTCAGTGAGTGGGAAGAGCAAAATGTACTGGGGAATGGGGAGCTGAACATAATTTCAGAGGGGTTTTGTGGTAGGCTGATAATGGCCCTCCAAAGGTGTCTATGCCCTAATCCCTGTAATCTGTGAATGTTACTTTACATAGCAAAAGGAATTTTGCAGATGTGACTAAGGATCTTGATTATACAGGATTATGCAGATGGGTCCAATGTAATCGTAAGAGTTCTTAAGTTACAGATGGTCCCTGACTCACAGTGGTTCAACTTACAATTTTTCAACCTTACAATGGTGTGAAAGCAATATGCATTCGGTAGAAACTGTGCTTCGAATTCTGAATTTTGATCTTTTCCCAGGCTAGTGACGTGCAGTCTGATACTCTCTTGTGATGCTGGGCAATGGCAGCCCCAGCTCCCAGTCAGCCACGTGATCATGAGGGTAAACAACCGATACACTTAAAACCACTTTGTACCCATTCGGCCAATCTGTTTCTCACTTTCAGTACAGTATTCAATACACAAGATATTCACCACTTTATTACAAAATAGGCTTTGTGTGAGATGATTTTACTCAACTGTAGACTAATGATGGTGTTCTGAGCATTTTCGGGGTAGGCCAGGCTGAGATACGATATGCAAGAGGTTAGGTGTATTAAATGCATTTTTTTTTTATTTTTATTTTATTTTTATTTTTTTTTATTAAATGCATTTTTTACTTATATTATTTTCAATTTATGATAGATTTATCAGGACAAAACCTCATCATAAATTGAAGAAGAGGCAGGGGATGTGACCAGAGGCACAGATGGTAGGAATGGGATTACTGGTCAGAGGCTGTGAGATGAACATGGGTTGCCTCTAGAGGCTAGAAGAAGCAAGGAATAGTCTCTCCTAGAACCTCCAGAAGGAATGCAGCCTTGCCAGTGCTTTGATTTTAGCTCCTTAAGACCCATTCTGGACTTCCAACCTCCAGAACTGTAACAGAATAAATTTGTGTTGGTTTCAGCCACCAGATTTGTGGTAATTTGTTATAGCAGCAATAGGAACAAATAATGCAGTTGATAAGCTGACTACTGTTTATGAAAAGAAAAATTATTAGTAAGAAAGATATTGTAGGATTATAGCCTACATGTTAGAATGTTAGAATGTTAGCCTCTAAGATTCAACTCTGCTCTATCTAATCCAATAGCTTCACTTTTTTAGAGGAAAATAATGATGAACAGGAAAGTATCTGACAAACTTTTCCTTATTCAAACTGATTATATTGCTTTGGCTTTGAAACCATATATGTAGCAGCATGATTCATAATAGCCCAAACTGGAAACAACTCAAATGTCATCAATACTAGAATGGAAACCCATTCCCCATCTATTCCCACAATGGAATATTACATAGCAATGAGAATGTATGAACTACAATTACAAGGAATAATATGGGTGAATCCTGTGAACTCATGTTATTGTTGAGTGAAAGAAGACAGATATAAAGAGTTAATGCCATATAATTCCATTTACACAAATTTCAAAACAACTCAAAACTAATCTATGATGTTAACACTTACCTTGGAGAGGGATGGGGCCTGGATAAAGGGGAGGGGGCAGGATGGAAGCTCCTGGGATTCTGGCAATGTTCTGTCTCTTGATCTCAGTGCTGGTAACATGGGTGAGCTCACTTGGTAAAATTGATGTGATTTGTAGAAACTTCTGGATGCTATAAATCAAAAAAAGTTTACTAAAGATAAACCATATGAATATGTGCTCCCAATGATTGTTTTAACAGTAGCTTAATATAAAGAATATGATCTTTTAAAAGGAAAATAATGAGAAAAATCCCTTGCTGGACCCTTTTTGCCTTCATTGCCCCCAAAGGGAACAAACAACCCTCCCTGGCTTTAGAATATTGGATTTAAAAGGTTGTTCTAAAACATTTTAAACACCTGATGCTATACTTTTTAACCTCTCCTTCCCTCTCCCCTCAGAACACATTATTTTCAAGCTGGTGTTTAAAAATATTTTGTAATTGTAGGGAACGAAAGTCTTTAATAAGTTAATGATAAATAACTTGATAAATAAATATCAAATAAGTTGATAAATAAATAGCCAATTGCCTAATTATGGCTCTGTGGAAGAATGAGGCTTTCTGATGTGTTTGGAATTGTATCTATTTGGGGCTCCCTTTACTTTGAGCAGACTGTTGGTGGAAAGCTAAGGCTGGAGTTTGCTAATGAGACCATTCACATGAAATATTGAAGCAAGGTATCTGTACAAGTCTGGTGGGTTCATTTACAGAATGCTGAGCAATGTAAATTTAAATACTAAACAATCTATTAATTAAATGGTTAAAATAAAATTTAAATAATAAATATCCTACAGTTTCAGTGAAAAAAAATAATTTCTATGGTCCTCACATAATTTTTTATTTCCTGGAAATAAACAAAAACCTTGTAGTTAATAGTTGAATATCTTGGGGAACTTCTTGCTCTTCAACAAACATTGAGGAGAAGCAATTAAATTTAAATAATTTACTGGAGCTTTACTCCAGCAGGCTAGTGCTCTCTGTTTATTGTGTTCTTGAGGTCATTGGAATGTGAGCACTTCCCAACATTCTCTTATCTTTGGTCAGGAGGATGATAGCCAGCATAGCACTTAGAATTCTCAAAGTACTTATATCAACAGGACTACTCCGGCACAAGGTTCATTATCAAATGTCATTGTGACCTCTAGCATTTCTTAAATTTTACCAAAGCCTGAGAACAATTTTGAAGGATGCTTATAATTTTACTTCACAATGTTAAGAGAGCCAAAATTACAAAGTGAATATTGACTTAATACAGTTTATTTTTGGCAACTTATTTCCTACCAAAACAAAATGAATGAAAGTTGGTGCCCAATGCCGGGGGAGAATATTAACAATAGCACCTTAAAAACATAAACCAAAGGGCAATAATATGAAAAAACTGCAGTGCTGATCTGAATAGCTAAGAAAGAGAGAATATTGATGCCCTTATTTTTTTAGGTCCATGTTGGCAGCATATATCAAATTAAGTAAGTAATAGAAAAGATGATTTCATCCATAATAGCACTTCTGTTAAAAAAATTAGTTGGGAGAAATTTTGTGACAATAATATGAGGTATTAGAGAACAAATGAAATAAAAAGAGCATATCATGGACTACATTAACACTTATGTATTATTTGAATTGTATTATGTATTATTTGAATTAAAATACATAATACATATTATGTAATACAAATAATTCAAATAATACATAATAATATGTATTATGTATTATTTGAATTAAAAATATTTTCCTATTATCTCCTCATGTTTAAAGATCTCGAATACTCATTTATTGATGATTTAGTATAAGAGCTTCCAAAATAAAATGGCCTGCCTTCCTTCTTTCTGTTCTTTGCCTCCTTCAAGTACGAGTGAGATTTAGTACTAGACTCAGTGCTTCTCGTTGTGCTGACAAAGAATCAAGAGCTTTATTCAAATGCAGATTCTCATTCAGTAGGTGGGTGGTTTGTGCAGGGTTGATCCTGGGGTTGACTGGAATTCCCGTTTCTAATAAGCGTCTAGGTGATGCCAATGCTGTTGTACCTTGAACCCCACTTTGAGGAGCAAGGACTGGAAAAACAGCTTATCCTCAAAAAGTCCATAGTGCAACCCCAGAAACAAATAATACATTATATGTCAATTAATTGAATTTAAATTAAAAAAAAAAACCTCCATTTTATAGTTACAGCCACTTCCATTCTCCACTGTAGTTCAAAAAGTCTCAACTTATTTTTCAATTATGTGTACAACCCAGATGTCAACAGAAAGCTTCTAACCGTATGAGGTGCTGTGTCCAACCTGTACTACACACTATAAATGTTCCCCATGAGCTCATGCTTCCCAAGTAAGGCAGGGAGCTGGTATTTGAGCTACATATGATCACACACCTGTGTAGAACTCTTCTTTAAAATAAGCAAACCAGGGGTGCCTGGGTGGCTCAGTGGGTTAAGCCACTGCCTTCAGCTCAGGTCATGATCTCAGGGTCCTGGGATCGAGTCCCGCATTGGGATCTCTGCTCAGCAGAGAGCCTGCTTCCCTCTCTCTCTCTGCCTGCCTCCCTGCCTACTTGTGATCTCTCTCTCTGTCAAATAAATAAAATCTTTTAAAAAAATAAATAAAACAAGCAAACCAAACTTGTTCTGTCTGGATAGATCCAGGAGAATCTGGCGGTGAGTATACATGTTTAATATGTAGTAAATTAAATAATATTTAAAAAGCAATGAAATGATAAAAAGCAGTGCTTAATTAGTTGGTAAATGCTGGCTGTATATCAATGTACATCAGGTGTTCATGTGACTTCCTATCATTCTTAAAGTCACACAATCACATAAGTAATGGTACATATGTATTTAGTATTTTACTTAGATATAGGATAAAATACTGTCAATGCTGTCCAACCAAAGACCAGCAGAAACATACTTGTGAGTGGACAAATTGGGCTTAGTACTCATGGCAAAAACGAAAAATGCATACCATGGGAAACTGTGGGGTGTCTCTGCATTATAGGATTTGGGTTTGTGTTAAGTGATTTGGGGAGAGTTGTAGGAAGTGGAGTTGTATCTAGGATTGGATGTTGTCAAGAGACAGGTAATTCTATGATTGGGTATCTTAATAAATCTAACCTAAAAGGAGAGAAGACTAGGTGGAAGATAGGCTATCACTGGCAAAGATGCCCCAGTCACTCATACCAGGCAGGTTAGAAGGATGTTTAGTTAATTTCTGTGGCTTGCACAATGTTTATGTTATGACTGTGTGCAGACATTGACGATGGAGTGGACTTTCTTTTTATTGTCCTGACCCATCATGGTCACAAAGCAGCCTTGTCTGATGTTGGTTCTATGGAATTGTTCATGTTCAACAGGAGAGCCCCAAGGCCTAGCTGATAGTACCAGGCAAATTCCTGGAGGTTGAGAGGTGCTTTTCTCTCTCTCAAAACATTTTAGAAGAAAAATATCTTCACCTTTTTTTTTTTCACTCAGAGTAGTATAACATGGAGATGATAAAGTGACAGATTGGATGGAATTATCTAGGTGAAGCACAAAAATCATCAAAAACGGCAATATTTATGTGTTAGGCAGAAAGAGCAAAACTTGTGTGACTGGTGTGACCTTCACAGTTTTACAAATGTGATCCACATGTTTTGTTTAATAAATTGAGTCCATGCTAGGAAGCCGTTTCTATACTTTTCTTCCTCAGTAATTTCTAATAATGGCAGGTACAGATTCAGCCCAAGAGTGGGGAGCTTTGTGGGTCTGTCCTCCTTCAGGCATCAAGTGGAGAGAGCACTTGAATTTGATGAATCTACTGCCTTTGAGTCCACAGGGTACCACCATTGAAGACTGGTCCTACAGTTCGATGGATGCTGTCGGGATGCCCTCACTGGTCTGACAGAGGACAGCCGTACCATAGACTGGGTATTAGGGTTATAGCTACTTTTTCTGCTTGTTTTTCAGCTTATCTGTGTCTCTCTGCAGGGCTACAGCTCCCAGAGGTGAGTTGGGCAGCCAGAGTTGCCAGCAAGTCAGAGAGATGCCTGTCTATGAAGTAATAGCTCAGACCTATTACCCAAGAAGAGCATTCGGTGCCTGGGGTAGTGTTGCAAGACACCAGTCCTTTCTTCTTTTCCTTTTCTCTTTTTTCTAAGGGAAGAAATGTGGGCTTTTGCATCTAGTAGCTTTACTTTAATTTCCAGTATAGTAACATATGAGCTGTGTATTCTTAGACAACTTACTTAGTCTATCTGAGCCTTTTCCCATCTGCTAAAACTAGGAGTAATAATGGCCTTGTGCTTTCTGTTTCCTTTGTACTTGGCATCTTCCTCCACTTAGCAAGCCTCTCCTGTTCCTCTCCTTTCCACTTAGTGGGAATTCTACCTGTCCTTGAAGACCAAGTTCTAGTCACTGTTCCCTCAGTGGCTCCAACCTCCTGTGATCTCTGCTCCTTTTAAACTTTTGAATGTATAGTAAATAGATACTCCAAGTACTGCTCAATTAGCACTCATCAGTTACTTCTTTTAGAACATTATTCTCAAGGAGAAAGAAAAGAGCCAAGGAAGTACACTTAGAATAAACTGTTTTGTTTACTTTTTTCACAAGTTTTCTGGTTCAGGCCTCCTGCTTCTGCATTCTTGGTCTTCTAGCAGCAGAAGAGATTTCCCTGGTACTTCTTAGATATTCCACGGTGGGTTCTCTCTTTATCTGGTTATAGTTTGGAAGGGGAAAAAAAAAAAAGAGGCAAAATGCTATTGGACATTGCTTCTCCACCAGGGGTGTGAGCTTCCTAACTTTCCTGGCATTTCCCTCACCTCCCACTAGATCAGGGGAGTTAAAAGTTTTCCCCTGAATGACTGAGATCAGCTCCATCATTGCTGCCAAATGACAAAACGTTAGATGAATTTCTCACCAGTGGTTGGAACCATCTGGCTAACGTAGGACCCCAGCTAAGCTTAAATCTTTTTACCCCTGCTGGTCTTCAGCAAAAACTTTCTCGGAAACATTCCTGATACTGCAACCAGTGCTATTTTCTTGGTCCCAACTCTTTGACCAGGCTTTGCAGTGATTTAAATGGTCATTTAGAAGCTCTACCTCCATTTCAAAGCCAATCGCCAGGCTACAAACAGCTTGTTCACTCTGCATCTGGCCCTACTCCACTTCTCTCTGGGATTGTGTTAAACCATTAGCTTGCAACAGTATTTAGTTATTATAAAAAATTTTGTTCTATCTCTTGACTCCCTTTACCCCTTTCTCTTACCTCCTTTCCCCCACCTATGGCAATCACCAATCTGTACTCTACATCTCTGTGCTTGTTTTAGTTATTTTTTTTTCAGATTCCACATATAAAAAGGACCATATAGTATTTTTCTTTCTTTGCCTGACTTACTTCACTTAGCATGATAAGGTCCATCCATATTGTCCATCCATATTGTCACAAATAGCAAGATTTCATTCTTTTTTAGGGCCGAATAATATTTCATTGTGTGTGAATATATACCACAATTTCTCCATCTGTTTGTTCATCAGTGGACCATTAGGTTGTTTCCATATCTAGGCTATTATAAATAATGCTGATTACATGGGGGTGCATACATCTTTTCAATTTGATGCTTTTCTTCAGATAAATACCAGAAGTGGAATTACTGGATTATATGATAGATAGTTCTATTTTTAACTATTTTAAGACACCTCCATCCTTTTTTTCATAGTGACTGCACCAATTTTCAGTCTCACCAACAGCACACAAGGGTTCCCTTTTCTCTACATCTTTGCCAACAACTGCAACTGTTATTTCTTGTCTTTCTGGTAATAGTTATTCTAACAAGTATGAAGCGATATTTCATTGTGGTTTTGACTTGCATTTCCTTGATGAGTTGTAATGTTGAGCATCTTCATGTACTTGCTGGTCATCATGTCTTCTCTGGAAAATGTATTCAGATATTCTGCCAGTTTTTTTAAACTGGATTGAAATTTTTTGGTATTATTTGTGATTTCCTTATGTATTTTGGATATTAGCCCCTTATCAAATATATATATAATTTATAAAAATTTTCTTCATTTAGTAGGTTGTCTTTTCATTTTGTTGATTGTTTCCTTTGCTGTACAGAGCTTTTTAATTTGATGTAATCCCACTTGTTTATTTTTGCTATTGTTGCTTTTGCTTTTGGTGTCAGTTTCAAAAAAAAAAATCATTGCCAAGATCTATGTCAAGGAGTTTACTGCCTATGTTTTCTTCTAGGAGTTTTATTGTTTCAGGTCTTAAGTTCAAGTCTTTAGTCCATTTTGAGTTGATTTTTTGTGTGTGGTGTAAGATAGTGGTCCGGTTTCATTCTGTTGCATGTGGCCTGTCCACTTCTCCTAACACCATTTATTGAAAAGGCTATCCTCTCCCCATTATATATTCTTGGCTTCTTTGTCATAAATTAATTGAGCATATATGTGTGGGTTTATTTCTAAGCTCCTTATTCTGTTCTGTTGATCTATGTGTCTATTTTTTATGCCAGTACAATACTGTTTTAATTGCTATAGCTTTGTAATATAGTTTGAAATTAGGGAGCATTATGTCTCTAACTTTGTTCTTTCCCAAGATTGTTTTGGCTGTTCAGGGTCATCTTTTTCTTTTCCTTTTCCTTTTCTTTTCTTTTCTTCTTCCTTCCTTCCTTCCTTCCTTCCCTCCTTCCTTCCTTCCTTCCTAAGAGAGGGAGAAAGAGGGAGTAGGGAGGGGTAGAGGGAGAAAGGTTTGTGTTTTTTTATTTGAGAGAGAATTAGCAGTGGGGAGAGGCAGAGGGTGAGAGAGAGACAGAGAGAGAGAGAGAGAAGCAGACTCCCTCTGAGTAGGAAGCCCAAATCCTGGCTCTATCCTAGGAGATCATGATATGAGCTGAAGGCAGACACTTGACTGACTGAGCCACCCAGGCCTTCCCCCTGCCCCCGAGAGAGAGAATCTTAAACAGGCTCCATGCCCAGCATAGAGACCGGCATGGGGCTTGAACTCACAAACCTGAGTTCATGACCTGAGCTGAAATCCAGAGTGCCCCTAGGGCACCCAGGTGCCCTATACAAATTCTATAAAATTTCAAGATTATTCTATTTCTGTGAAAAGCACTCCTGGAATTATGACAGGATTGCACTGAATATGTAGATTGCTTTGATTAGTATGGACATTCTAATAATATTCACTCTTCCAATCCATGAGCAAGGAATATCTTTCCATTCTTTGTGCCTTCTTCAATTTCTTTCATTAATGTCTTGTGGTTTCCAATACACAGGTCTTTCACCTTCTTGGTTAAATTTGTTCCTCGTATTTTATTATTTTTGATACAATTGCAAATGGGATTGTTTTCTTTTTCTTTTAAAGATTTTATTTATTTATTTGATAGAGACACAGTGAGAGAGGGGAATACAAGCAGGGGAAATGGGACAGGGAGAAGCAGGCTTCCTGCTGAGCAGGGAGCCGGATGTGGGGCTGGATCCCCAGACCCTGGGATCATGACCTAAACCAAAGGCAGAGGCTTAACTGAGCCAACCAGGTGCCCCAAGTGGGATTGTTTTCTTAATTTTTCTTTTTAATAGCTTTTTATTTGCAACTTGTTATATGCAACAGATTCTTGTGTATTGATTTTGTATCCTACAACTTTACAGAGTTTACTTATTTGTTCTATTAGCTTTTTGGTGGAATCTTTGAAGTTTTCTATACATAACAGGTCATCTGCAAGTAGTGGACTAGATAGACTTCTTTTCCGATTTGGATGCCTTTTATTTCTTTTTCTTAATGGCTCTGACTAGGACTTCTCATACTATATTAAATAAAAATGAGGAGAGCAGGCATCCTTGTCTTATTTCTGATCTTTAAGGAAAAAGCTTTAAACTTCCCACCATTGAGTATGATATTAGCTGTGGGCTTATCATATACAGCCTTTATTATGTTGTGGCAAATTCCCTCTGTACCCACTGTTGAGAGTTTTATCATAATGGATATTGAACTTCATCAAGTGTTTTTTCTACCTCCATTGAGATAATCATTTGATTTTTGTCTTTCATTTTGTTATTGTGTTGTATCACACTGATGGATTTATAGGTGATAAACCATTGTTACATCCGTGGAATAAATTACACTGATCAGGGTAGGGTTTGTAATCCTTTTAATATACTGTTGAATTTGGCTTACTAATATATTGTTAAGAATTTTTGCATTTATGTTCATATTCTTGTGGTCCTTGTCTGATTTGGGTGTCAGAGTAATGCTGGCTTCATAAAATAAGTTTGGAAGAGTTCCCTCCTCTTCTATGGAATTGGCTTCTGGTTCCAGTTCATGATAGCAATGTAGGAAGATCCTGAACTCACCTCCTCCCACAGACACACTACATATGGAATAATTCCTCTTTTAAAAAACCTAAAGTGGGACGCCTGGGTGGCTCAGTTGGTTAAGCGGCTGCCTTCGGCTCAGGTCATGATCCCAGCGTCCTGGGATCGAGTCCCACATCGGGCTCCTTGCTCGGCGGGGAGCCTGCTTCTCCCTCTGCCTCTGCCTGTGCTTGCTCTCGCTCTGTCTTTCTCTGACAAATTAAAAAAAAAAAAATAAATAAAAAAATAAATAAAAATAAAAAACCTAAAGTATAGCTAAGTGATGACTACTCATTTTGAGCAAATGAGGAGACCACATTGAAACAGCTAGGAAAGCCTGTCACAGAATCTCCCTATAAATCCCTCCATTCTTGGCATGTTAACCCACAACGAGGAGAAAATTCAAAGCCTGGAAAATTCCAAGCCTCTTCACCCCAAAGACGAAAGGCTTTGCACCCTGTATCAGGCAGCTTAACTTTAAAACCTGCCTTGAAAACCAGTGAGGCTCATGTCTCAATATCCACAAGACTGAAGGAATATGAGAAATAGCTCTTAAAGGGCTTGTGTACTCAAATTCATCCATCCCCAGACTCAGGGCAGAGACAGACACTTGCACCCAGGCCCAAAGTGAATAAGGCTTATATTAAAGCATCTGCTTGAAGGGCAGGCATCTAACTTAACACACACATATAGGAGCCTTTTGGAACATTCTCTGGGATGGACTCCTACAGGTGCCACTTTAGCCCTATCCCTTTTCCATGCTCTAGGGTATTTGTATCTCCTGGAAGGGAGCTTTTTTTTTGTGGCTGCAGCCCAGGGTCTGCCTTGGCCACCTGGCTCTGGAACCCAGGGCAGCTTGTGTTCTTGCTCCCATAGGATTGCAGTAATTGGTGCCACCCAGAAAGGAGCTCATACCCTTTTCTGGTATACCATTTTTGCAGCTGCTACCATGAGTCACTTCTAGGTCACCTGGCTCTGGTGGCCAGTGGGGCTATGGTTGTGGGTCCCACAGGACTGTAACAGAGGGAGAAAGACTTTTTAAATAGTACTACCCCCAGGGCACAGCAAGAGGTCTTTCTGTGAAGGAGCCCTGTTAACTAGGTAATCATCATGGCTGCAGTCAGAGGGAAGGGAGGCTTCTAATTAAATACCCATCTAGGGGCTGACTAGAATTGTTTCCAGATATTCTATCTTTAAGCTCTCCCTGTGCTGTGCTCCAGAGTTCCAGTGTCTCCTGGAGGAAAGGTTTACATGCATCTAGTTCCCTAGTTTTTATGTCTGGTGCCCTGGTTCTTATGACTGCCACCCCGAGGACACCACCTGATTGCCTAGCTCTGGTGCCCATGGGAGTTTGCATTCCTGGGACCCACAGGACTGTGGCAATCAGACATTCTTGGGAGGCTACCACCCCCAAGCCTTGCACAGGCAGCAGAGTCTTTCTGTTGACATGTCTTATTTTCCTGGTGCATTCAGCTCTTGGAATATTTGATCAATTCTCTTTCTAGCAGACTTTGGTCAGGACTCCTTGATGAACACTTTACGAGTTTTCCTATACTCGATTCATGGAGATTGGAGTATGGGGCTCTGATGTCTTCTCTGCAAGAAGGCCCTAGGTTTCTTTTATAGGGACTGAGTCATCTCCCCAATGACCAGCTCTGCACACCAATGGGAGAGCCAGCTTTTGTTAGGACAAAAAGAAAAAAAGAAAAAAAATTCCCTTATTCCAGAATGATGGATGTCTACTCATGTTATTTTTCATAACTAAAGTGTTACTCAAGTGACCCTTCTCTAATCCAAGAAGCTCAAGTTTTATCAAGTTTAAAAAGGCAGAAATAAAAACAGTGGAGGGTAGATATCCTGTGATATTAGCAAAGGAAAAGTTACAAAAAGAACAGGAGAGACCGTGGTAAGGAAAATAGGCATTTTATAGAAATGAGTGATCAACAATTTCAGTCTTTATCATGTTAAGAAGTGGAGACTGAGAAGGACCCACTGGATTTGGACTTCGAGTCATTGTTGGGTAGACACCTGACTACACTAGTTTGAAGAATCAATGAGGGATGAAGTAGAGACTGTAAGTCTGCACTTTCCTTATAAGAACCTTGGCTGTGAAAGCAAAATGAGAGGGGATAACTGTGTATGTGTTGGGGGGGGGCAGTGTTGTTGGAGGTAGGCTTTCTCAGAACAAGGGCAGCTTCAAGGAATTCCAGCATTATCTAAATACTAAAAACACTATTTGCTTCTTTAGGAATTTTGAGTTCACTGATAACCTGGTGTCTCTTGTTACAGAATCCCATCCAGGCTAACATTTAGTCATCAGAGCCCCTTAGTCTCCTCGCAGCTGTGACAGTTTCTCAGACTTTTCTAATTTTAGATGACTTTGATGATTTTGTTTTGTTTTTAAGTAGGCTCCATGCCCTATGTGGTGCTTGAACTCACAACCCTGAAATCAAGAGTTGCATGTTCTACTGACTATGCTAGCCAGGTACCCCATGACCTTGGCAGTTTTGAGGAGTACTGGTCAGGTATTTTTTGTGTAATGTCCCTTGACTGGGATTTGTCTGGTGCCTTTTTCATGATTAGACTGGGGTTATAGGTTTCTGGGAGGAAGACTCAGAGTCATTTTAATCACATGACTAATCACTATGGATATGAAGCTTGATCACCTGGCTAAGGCAGTATTTGTCAAATTTCTGCACTGCAAAGTTCCTTCCCTTCCTCCTCTTGCATACTGTCCTCTTTGGTTGGAAGTCACTATGCAAAGCCCACACTTAAGGAGTCAGGAGATAACTTCTACCTCCTCAAGGGTGGAGTATTTACATAAATTATTTGGAATTTTCGAACAGGAACTTTGTCTCTTCTTTCCTGGATAAGTCAATTTTTAGTCCCCCTATGAAAGACTCAGTAACTTCATGCCTTGCTTACTGATATTAAACTCATAGGATAAATTTCATCCAGGAAGTTGGCTCTTTGATTCATATTTTTCAATACAGATTAACATGCTGACAGTAGCAGAAATTGAGAGCACTGAAGAGCCTCACAAAAATAATATTGAAAGTGTCCACCTATTTCACATATTTCTTTTGCTAGTCGTTAACATTTCCATAGGCCAAGAAAGAAGTCATTTAATGGGAAATGACCTGTAACTGAGTGATTTGAATAATATGAACCTGATATACTGAATCAACACTTTTATTTGTCAGTTTTCATTTCCCAGTTTCTGAATACATAAGACTGTTTAAAAAATTAAAGTTACTGAGTTTCACCTCCTGATACACTGATAATGAATGAGAAACTATAGGATAAAACTAGTTGTGAGAAGCAGCCATAATTGATCTAGGTTCTATCACTTACTAGTTGTGTGACCTACTGCAATTTAGCTTCTGTAAAAAAACCTCCATTTCCTCAACTATAAATTAGGAAAAGAATAATGCCTACATAACAAATTTTTGAGGATTAAGTGGGAAAAATATGTATCTATATATATATTTAACCAGTTAACATACAGTGTAATTTTTTTTTTAAGATTTTATTTATTTATTTGACACAGAGAGAGAGATCATAGGCAGGCAGATAGGCAGGCAGAGAGAGAAGGGAAGCAGGCTCCCCGTTGAGCAGAGAGCCCAGTGCGGGGCTGGATCCCAGGACCCTGAGATCATGACCTGAGCCAAAGGCAGAGGCTTAACCCACTGAGCCACTCAGGCGCCCCCATACAGTGTAATATTAGTCTCAGGTATACAATATAGTGATTCAACACTTCCATACATCACCCAGTGCTCATCACAAGTGCCCTCCTTTATCCCCATCACCTATTAACCCATCTGCCCCCACCTCCCCTCTGGTAACCATCAGTTATATACAGACTGTATAGTTGAGTCTGTTTCTTTTATTTATTTATTTATTATTTATTTATTTATTTATTTATTTATTTAAAGATTTTTTATTTACTTACTTGACAGAGATCACAAGCAGGCAGAGAGGCAGGCAGAGAGAGAGAGGAGGAAGCAGGCCCCGCGGAACAGAGAGCCGGATGCGGGGCTCGGTCCCAGGACCCCGAGATCATGACCGGAGCGGAAGGCAGAGGCTTTAACCCACTGAGCCACCCAGGTGCCCCGAGTCTGTTTCTTGGTTTGCCTCTCACTCACTCTCTTTCTCTTTGTCCTTTACTGATTTGTTTTGTTTCTTAAATTCCACATATGAATGAAGATAGTATATTTTAAGATGCATTTATCACCTATAAATTGCCCCAGGCCCTGGGGGTGACACTCAGCCAGGGGGCACTGCCGCAGCCAGCGTGTTTATGCCTCATGTTCATTAGATTGGTTGGGTCCCAAGCTGCGACAGTACTAAGTATTTTCTTTTTTTTTTTTTTTTTAATATTTTATTTATTTATTTGACAGAGAGAATGAGATCACAAGTAGGCAGAGAGGCAGGCAGAAAGAGAGGGGGAAGCAGGCTCCCTGCTGAGCAGAGAGCCTGATGTGGGCTCGATCCCAGGACCCTGAGATCATGACCTGAGCCGAAAGTAGAGGCTTAACCCACTGAGCCACCCAGGTGCCCAGTACTAAGTATTTTGAACATCACTGCTGTTAGCTACTTATGAGACACACTCCTGGCCCTCACAGGCAATTAATTTATGTGCTGTTGGAACTAGCGCTGTATCTGGGCCTGGCTACATGTGAATAATTAAGATGCCTTGATGCCTGGATATCTGGAGGTGGGGAGCTGGGGGTTCACCTTGACAGATTTTGAAAGTCAAACCTTGCTCTTGCTGAAGGTGTACTGGCTATGCCTGAATTGGCAAGTCCTGCTGGGAAGCCCTTCCCAGTGTAAGCACAGACAGGTAGACAGACATGCTCACGTAGTCACGCTTGTGGTTCTGTGGTCCCCTGTCTGTTAGTGTGACCATTTCAGGCACTGGACACAATTAGTATTCAGTAAAGATATCCCTCAATTTCTTTTTGTGAAAATGTTACCCAAAGCAATGAACACAGAAGGAAGACTACTCCCTGAAAAATTTCCTGAGTGTGTAAGCAAGTTAGAGATCATAGAAAGTTATAAAAAATTCCAAGCCATATTTAATACTGATTTAGGAAATAGCTGTTCCCGGTGCTTATGTGATCAACATACAACATACAACATGATCAACAACAACAACAAAAATATTCAGGAGTCTCTCCTCAAATGCATTATCAATTGAAGGTAGTTTATGGAATCAATTCCATTTCTGTTGAGAGAAAGATACTTAGTACTTTTGGGAGAAATACTTAATAATATCGTAATTCCAATCATATTCCATGGTTTGTTTTTCCAAGTCAACATTTTTGCTAAAGAGTTGTTTTTTATTTGTAAAATTGTATTGATTACCTAAGATTGAATATGTAATTTTTTAATTATTTCAAATCATTTGTTAATTTATATTTTTAAAGGTGATCATTTTGGGGAGAAAAGCAATCATATATTCTATTTTGGTATTAAAATCTGAAATCAATAGTCCATAAAGAAAAACAAGGATCCTTCAGCCTCATTCTTATTGCCTAATGTTACTTTCAAGGGTACCTGCTGGGGTAAGAATGAGAACTCAGTGAACCATTCCAGAACTTGGTGGTTTTCCCTCCCTGAGTCACAAGTCTTATGGTAAAAACAAACAACAAACAAACAAACAAAAAAACCCAAAACGTATCTTCAGATAGTTCCTGGAGATAAGGTGGGTTTTTTTTTTAAGATTTTTATTTATTTATTTGACAGGCAGAGATCACCAGCAGGCAAAGAGGCAGGCAGAGAGAGAGAGAGAGAGAGAGAGAGAGAGAGAGAGGTGGAAGCAGGCCCCCTGCTGAGCACAGAGCCGATGCGGGGCTCGATCCCAGGACCCTGGGATCATGACCTCAGCTCAAGGCAGAGGCTTTAACCCACTGAGCCACCCAGGTGCCCCCATTTTTCTTTTCTCTTCTTTTCTTTCCTTTCTTTCTTTCTTTGGAGATAAGGGTTTTTTTTGTTAAGGCACCCTGGAGATAAGGTTTTTAACACAATTTATTTCTTCTATTTCATCCATAAATATTTTATAGTTAAAAAAAATTATTGGGGCACCTGGATGGCTCAGTGGGTTGGGACCTTTGCCTTCGGCTCAGGTTGTGATTCCAGGGTCCTGGGATCGAGCCCCACATTGGGCTCTCTGCTCGGCGGGGTGCCTGCTTCCTCCTCTTTCTGCCTGCCTCTCTGCCTGCCCGTGATCTCTGTCTGTCAAATAAATTAAAAAAAAAAAAAATTCTTACCACTGAGCAAAACTGTCTTAATTTTGTTAAAACTATCACTTGAAATATTGAATTTGAATTCTACTAAAAAAAATACATATTATTGAAGAAACTGGGGGTGGGAATGGCCATGAAAACCACCGGATTTATTTACACGTAGTGTGACTCACACAATATCTGGATGGCTTTCATTTGTGCAAGAGCCACGAATTTTAAAACCAGCAAAGTTCTGCAAAATCATCTCGTGATTTGCATCTTCTTACAGTTGGGGAAATTGAGTTCTCAGAGTTAGGTGGCTTGTGGGTTAACAGCTGCTCACAGGGAGACAGTATAGGTTTGTGGTCCTGCATTCTTTTTTTTTTTTTTTTTTTTTTTTTTTTTGGTAAAGATTTCATTTACTTCTTTGAGAAGAGAGAGAGCTTGTGAGTGGGAAGGGAGAGGGAGAGAGAGTCTGAAGCAGACTCCATGCTGAGTGCAGAGCCCAACACGGGCCTCCATCCCACAACCACAAGATCACAACCTGAGGCAAATCCAAGAGTCAGATGCTTAACTGAGGGAGCCACCCTGGCTCCCCACTCCTGTGTTCACTGCTCCCCCACTCCCTGCTGCTGAGGGCCCCCTTTGTCTGCAGGCATGCATTCCAAGACCCCCTCCCCCCCAGGAAGTCCACACCTGTAGGTGGCACTGAACCTTCTATATACCACAGTTTTCCCTACCCAGACAGTCCTATGATAACATTTAATTTCCAAATTAGGCACAAGAAGAGATGAAACATAATTACTAATAAAATAGAATGATTATAATGAGATACCTGTAAAAAAAATTATGTGAATGTGGTCTCTCTCCCTCAAATCATCTTCTGGTGCTGGACTCAACTTGCCTGTGGTGATGGGAGCCATGGGATGTCTCGGTGAGGAGATGATGAAGTGAGGTGAGTGACGCAGGCGAGTGTGACATAGTGATAGGCAACTCCTGACCTTCCGGTGATTCTTCAGGAGGAGGATCGTGGGCTTCCAGACCGAGGTTGACCTGGGTAAGGGAAACTGCGGAAAGCAAACCCACGGGCAAGGTAGCACTGCTCTAGTTTCAACCCAAGCAGAATCAGGTGCCTCCAGGGCTGCCGACTGTCCCTGAAACAGTCAGCTTGGTGTGGCTCAGTGCAGTGAGCCAGCTGAGTTCAGACCGTGTGTTAAAGGTGTGTGAGAGAGGTAGTATCTTCTTATCACTTGTGAGATGTGTACATCTATTAAAACTGTGAAGTGTTACAGTAGTATGCTCTTTGCTGCAAGTGATGCAGTACCCAAGAGAACTGGTTAAGGCCAAGAAAGAAGGCGGTTTGGTGTTAGGGTTCTGGGAGCGCTCACACAATCGAAGGATGACCTGTGCTGCCAAATGAAGGTAAGCTATCTTCCAGCACAACCCGAACAGAACTGAGTGCTGCTAGGACTCTCATTCTCTCTCTGTCTCTCTCTCTCATTATCTTCTGTCTTCTTTAAGCTTTCATTTGAACTTCTGGGGATGGTGGGGTAGGGGAGTTACTTAACTGAGAACCGGTTCTGAACTCAGGTTTGGCTGCTTGCAGCTCCAAAGTCAATACTTGAGAGACAAGTGACGGTGGGAAAGAAAAGCTTGCTCTACTCAGGAAGTTGGCAACCTGAGAAGATGGTGGACTAACATCTCAAAGACCATATTCCCTGTCTAGGGGAGGCCAGACGGTTTGAAAGGGGAAAAGGGAAGGGGCTACTGGTAGGAGAAGCAGGTGCCCAGGTGGTTAAGTGTCTGTTGACATGCCCCTAAAACAGAGTTGGTGGCATCTCTGGCAGCTCTTTTCAAATGTAGTCAGGCCTTACCTCCTGGAAAAGTCTGGTCCTTCCCTCCTTAAGACCAGTGGTCTGCAAATTTCATGGAAAGTAAGTTAATTCTGCTGCATACCAAAGGGTTTAGCACAGCAGCAAGGAGTGCATAAGCTCGAAGCAAGTTAACCCTTCAGTGTAGTTTGAGTGCTGGGCGCCTGGCTGGCTGGTCAGTAGAGCATGTGACTCTTGATCTCGGGGTTGTGGGTTTGAGCCCCACAGTGGGTGTTGAGAGTACTTAAAAATTAAAACTAAAAAAAGAGAGAGAGAGAGAGAGATAAGAGACTAGTTGGAGTGCTGTTCAGGGGAGAGAAAGGGGAAGAAGTTACTATATAAAATCAAAACAAAGTTCACATTCAGCTTTGCAGACTTACTTAGGCCATGTTATTTAATGGCTCTGAACTGATAATAGTCAGTTCAATAGTAACTTTCTCTCTGACTTTTTGGGAAGAATTACATGTGGTGATATGCATAAGTCACTTAGCATAACACTGGCCTATAGTAGCAGCTAGTCAATAAATAGTTTTTTAGGGCACCTGGGAGGCTCAGTTGGTTGAGCAACTGCCTTAGGCTCAGGTCGTGATCCTGGAGTCCCGGGATCGAGTCCCACGTTGGGCTCCCAGCTCCGCGGGGAGTCTGCTTCTCCCTCTGACCTTCTCCTTGCTCATGGTCTCTCTCACTGTCTCTCTCTCAAATAAATAAATATTTTAAAAAATAGCTTTTTAATTACCATACACTTAAGATTCTTTCCTGCCTGCTCTTTCATCTCCCCCTGGCAGAAAAGCCAACATAAAAAAAATTGTGAAGATCAGCTTCAAGAGCATCTAAGATGACATCAATTGTAAGATAAGCCATTATTTTATGTACCATTAAAATACGCTGCCAAAAAATATGCTGCCAATTATACTGTGGCTCACTCTCTTATCATTTGGAATTTTTTATACTCCTTGAAAAAGCTTTTTTAGACTTATTTAGATGTATATTATCAAATGCCACTGTTGTGCATACACAAAAAAGAAGATATAAGCAAAAACTGGTTAAAATGTTCCTGAAACTCCCTCACATTCTGTGTCTGATGGCTGTGAATCAATGTATTAACTCAGAGGCATCAGTGTCTGTGTTTTTCCACATGTATCATCCTTTATTCCATCAAGAGCATCAGTGAGATGGCATTTCTTTTAAAGAAGTCATTCCACTAATGCTAGGATTCTAGGACTTTTTCCGAATTGCTAATACCCATTCTGCCATTCTGCAAGTTTTGAGACTGCTGCTTTCATGATCTCCCCCAGAAATCACATGATCAAGGAAAACATCCAAATTAATGCATGTGCGAGCTACAGCAATGTCTGCTGCCTGGCCAATGGCCAGCGCAAAGTTCCGTGAATGGTGCAAAGAGTCCCAGTTTCAGAGCTGTTAAAACTTGAAAATATGTGTATCTAAGGGTTGATGTACAAATGGTAGACAGCACACATCATTATAGGTCCCACACTTAGAAAAAATAGGTCACCATAAAATTATTTGAAATAGTGAGCTCATTTAGTGCATTAAAAAGTATTTGAATAACCCCTCTTTAATCTATATAAGATGAAGTGTACTTGTCTCAGACACATTTTCTTTCTTTTACATCAACAAGAAATGGTAGACTGAATTTTAGGCTGAAAACAAATTGCCCTAAGTGAAGGAATGGTTTTCTTCAGTTCTGTTAGCATCCTACTCACAGAGACAAATTGGTGCCATTGGAAGATACTTGAGACCTGCAGCCCTTTCTTGCCAAGATTTGTTGTTTTAACATAAAAATCAAGCAGCAGCAAAGCTTAAGAATTTCAAAAGAACATTTCCTTTAATTTTCAAGTTGAGGGCATATTCAGCTCAAAATCAGAAAAAAAGGAATCTTATAAAAGTATTATGAACTTACTAACCTGTATTTTCCTCCCAGCACTCTTTTTTTAAAATTGAGATATACTCTATGTAAAATAAAATGCATAGGTCTAAAATAGTACAGTTAAATGGCATAAAGTCATATAACCAACACCCCAATCAAGAAATAGAATATTTCCATCATAACAAAAATGTTCCCTGGGCCCCTTTTCAATCATTCCCCCATCCCTTTCAACTTAATGTGGTCTTTTTTTTTTTTTTAAAGATTTTATTTATTTATTTGACAGACAGAGATCACAAGTAGGCAGAGAGGCAGGCAGAGAGAGTGAGGAAGGGAAGCAGGCTCCCTGCTGAGCAGAGAGCCTGATGCGGAGCTCTATCCCAGGACCCTGGGATCATGACCTCAGCCGAAGGCAAAGGCTTTAACCCACCCAGGTGCCCCCATAATGTGGTCTTTTAACTTAAATCATGGGTCAACAACACGTTAAAGTATCAAAAAGAAAAAAAAAGAAAAGAAAAGAAAAAAGAAAAAAAAGAAAATTCTTAAGTGATTGTGAGTTATAATGTGAAAAATCTGTTTTGTGGGACTCCTGGGTGGCTCAGTTGGTTAAGCGGCTGCCTTCGGCTCAGGTCATGATCCCAGCGTCCTGGGATCGAGTCCCACATCGGGCTCCTTGCTCAGCAGGGAGCCTGCTTCTCCCTCTGCCTCTGCCTGCCACTCTGTCTGCCTGTGCTTGCTCTCTCTCTCTCTCTCTGACAAATAAATAAATAAAATCTTTAAAAAAATCTGTTTTGTAACTTAATCTTAATTGCTATGGCTATGTTGTTATATATAAGTATCCTGTCTTTAAGTGATTTTGTTATTTTTAAAATTATTATTGTTATTATTTTTTAAAGATTTTATTTATTTATTTTTGTCAGAGAGAGAGAGAGAGAGAGAGTGGGAGTGAGCACAGGCAGACAGAGTGGCACGCAGAGGCAGAGGGAGAAGCAGGCTCCCTGCTGAGCAAGGAGCCTGATGTGGGACTCGATCCCAGGACGCTGGGATCATGACCTGAGCTGAAGGCAGCCGCTTAACCAACTGAGCCACTCAGGCATCCCTATTTTTAAAATTATTAATATTAACCTGAATAGTAAATAAAATGTATACCCTAGTCACACATGCACAGGTGAAATATGATCTGTTTTTAGCTAGGCTGGATCAGGTAGCATGTGGTGTCCCATTTCAGTTTAGGACATAAACACTATATAGATTTATCTACCACATGACTTTCAGACAGCCCAGCAGTCTCAAAACTTTATATTGTGTAAATAATTACTTAAAATTTATTTTTCCTTTGCATATAACAAACTGTGGGAGACTATTACTGACATGTAAAAAGTTACTATGGGTGACAATATGTTTCTCCCTTTTACTCCCCTGTATGAAACTGGAGGACTTTAGTAGGAGTAATTCACTACTTTTTGCCCATTTGTACTTTCTTCTTTATTCCAAATGTGATTCCAGTAAAGACATGGGTAATAATCTGCTTGCTTAATGTTGATGTGTATTAACATGTTCAAGGGCTAATAAAATCTGGTCGGAATCAGAGTAGAGGTAATAAGAAAAATGAGCCACAGTCTATTTACTTTGACAGTAGGACTATGGGTTCACTCATTCTTGATTTATTCTACAAATATTGAGTGCCTTTTATATGCCAGTCACTGTGCTAAAGTTGGAGGTACAACCAAAGATAGAATACCAGACCAAAACCAAAGACAATTTTGGACAGAGTGGGGTCTCAAAAGTTGTCCACCCAACAAGAAGTCAATCAATTCCAACAAGGAGTCGATCTCTCTGGATAATCACTTGTCCAGAGAGCGAGGACAAGGGCAATGTCTATTACTCATCACATCAAAGTCATACTCTACTGGGGTTGTAGACACATAAGCAATTGCAACACAGTTTGACAAGTGTGTAAATATGATAAGTAGTGGGGGAATATAGGAAGGGTCCTCATTTCAGACTCTGATGGAGGGGTGTGACTCAGATCTAAAGAATGAGTAAGAATTCACCAGGTAAAGAGCTGGAAAAGTAGCTTATAAGAAAGGAGAAGGAGATGGGACAGAGTATTTGGTAATATGATCCCAATAGTAGGAACGCTGGCCATGCTTCTTCTTGAAGTATAATGTTCCTTTTGAAATAAATGAAGCCATCAGTGTAGAAATTACTGGCCAATCAAGGTTTCAAAGAGCAATGAGAATCACATAAATATAGCAGGATTTTACCTGACCAATAGACCAAATATTCTAAATCCACCTTTCTATTCTAAGATAGTTTTTATATTCCTAGGGAGAGACAGAGACCCTTCCAACTGATAAAAGTGCCACAAAGGAATTTTGTTGTTGTTGTTTTCTTGGCTTGATTTTTCTGTCCACTGAAAACAGAATGAAACAAAAAAGTGAAAACAATAGGGAAATACAGAAACCCTACCACAAAAGGACTATTGTCTTGATCCAGATTGCGTTAGAAAAACTGGCAAACCAGTGCATCTCTGTTCCAATTGCTGGGAAACACATCACCGTCATTATGAAATTCTTGAGATGCAGGCAATTTCGTCTATTTCCATGATTTCAACAGGCTGCTAATTACCAGATGAGTTATCTCTTAAGACCTGTCTCTCCCACTACAATACAACTTCCAAGAGGGCTGTGTCAAAAGCCATTATTTCCCCGGGGCCTGGTGTAATACCTTGCACATAGTAAGGTGCTCAATGAAAGCTTGTTGAATGAAAGAAATTTCTTTCCAGCCATCTTTTTCTCCAGCTTTCCTCCTTGTACCCTGTGATGGGGAAACTCAAACATGATGGCCAAACCAGAATTCCTTGGCCTTCACTGACAGCCCTCTGTTCACTTGGCAGGACACTTACTAGCTAGCCCCAGGAAAGGCTGCTGTCTCTCCCAAACTGGACTGGGAGCTTCTGAAGGATGGTGATGGTGTCTTACTCAGTCATGGAATTCCTGAGATCTCCTAAAGTCACTAGGATATAGTAAGTGCTCCTAACTTACTGAATAAGGAATTGTATAAAGAGTTTATGAAATTTGCAATGGGTTTATTTGTATCAACAAATATTCACTGCATTCCTAATTCACTAGGCACTGTTTTAGATAGGGAGGATACAGAGGTGAACAAGACTGATAAGGCCCCCGGCTTTATGGAGGTCAAAATTCTGGTGGAGACAGACAATAAACATGTCTGATTCTGTTTATGTTCGACTGCTGACAGCTTTCAAGCTCCAGCCCTCCCTCTTCCCTGGTGTCCTGCCTCTGGACAAGTGGGTGAAGAGGGCTGGGCACTCCCTCCTTTGTTCAGACCACAGAAACCCCAGCGATGCATAGGCAAATTTTAATTTTAATTTTAACCCTGGTCCCACCGCAATGAACACCAGAGCCGTTCACCCCTGACTTCAGTCAGGCCATTTTGAATTGCCCTATTCTTCCCAGAAAGCCTCAGCATGTGAGCCATAAACTCTTTTGGATCCTTATGGTACATGTATGTGTCCTCATCAGTCTGGACACCTGAACCATTTTGGTGGTGCTGGTGGGGGACTGATCCCATTTTCTGTGGAGCAACCACAAGACACATGTAAACAAACAAGGTCATTTCAGGTAATGATAAATATTATGGGAAAAATAAAACAGGACAAGACAAACAGTGAGGTGTGGTGGCAGTCAAGGGATAGGGAAAAGATAAGCTCTGAATTAGATATGTGGCTCTCTTATCTCTCTATGTTAATCTCTTGACTAAAACTCCACTTGATGTGGTGGGGACTGCCAGCTGCCTCCTAATATTTTCCCTTTCCTCATAGTAAAGGAATAATAACAATATTTCATTTCCTCCTCCACTTTTAGCTGGGCACGTGGTCTCCTAGAATAAAAATGCCATTTACCAACCCCTTAACTGGGAGTGGTCATGGGACTAAATTCTAGTCAATGGGATTGGATGGAGTCCCATTCTCCTGACCAGATGCAGACGTGGTGGTTGGAGCTCCAGGGACCACCCTGGAGCATGGTATGACAGTGGACCCAAGCTGTGCAGAGAACCACAGAAGGGAAGTACCATTGGTCCCTACATTGTGGAGCACCCCAGCTCTGCCTACCTCCCTCCACTTAAACCTCTAAGACAAAACCCCTGTATCTCGTTCAAGGTGCTGAAGTTTTAGGTTTTGTGCTTTTCTCACTTGGATGAATCCTAAACCATATATTTGTTGGACTTAACACTTTTGAGCCTATTATTTTCTCTCTTCATGCCTCTCACCGACTCCGTTTTCTTTACTTAGCCCTGCTTCTTTTCTTCTTTTCCCTTCCCTCCTATTTCCCTCTTTCTGTTCTGTTCTCATTGACCATTATGCAAAACTCAAATACCTTGACCTATTCTCTATTGAATACATTTTAAAAAGTAGCTTATTATAGAGAATGTAAAATACACAAAAGTAGACAGAATAGAATACCAAATCCTTCTGCACTCACAACTCTGCCACACCAATTTGTAATCTATGGTCAACTCAGCCACAGCCATACTCCAGCCTCTTGCCCCTTTCTACATTATTTTGAAGCAAATCTCAGATCTCATATTATTACCAAATAAAGTTTCAGGTCTCTCTATTGCTTAAAAAGCAGATAAAGCCATTTTCTTTAGAAATAAAGCCAATTTTCAAAATTTATTATTTTTATTAACATATATTAATTAACAAATATTACAAATATTAACATATTTATTAACATATAATATATTATTTGCTCCAGGGCTACAGATCTGTGAATCGTCAGGCTTACACACTTCATACCACTCACCATATCACATACCCTCCCCAATATCCATAACCCAACCACCTTCTCCGAACCCCCCTCCCTCCAATAACCCTCAATTTGTTTTGTGAGATTAAGAGTCTCTTATGGTTTGTCTCCCTCCCAATCCCATCTTGTTTCATTTTTTCCTTCCCTACTCCCCAAACCCCCCACCCTGCCTCTCAAATTCCTCATATCAGGGAGATCATATGATAATTGTCTTTCTCTGATTGACTTATTTCACTCAACATAATACCCTCTAGTTCCATCCACATCTTGCAAATGGCAAGATTTCATTTCTTTTGATGGCAGCATAGTATTCCATTATATATATATATATTATATATATATATATAGTATTCCATTATATATATATATATATATATATACACATGTATATATATATACATACACACACCACATCTTCTTTATCCATTCATGTTGATAAGACATCTAGGCTCTTTCCATAGTTTGGCTATTGTGGACATTGCTTAAAGTCAAATTTTTAACTCATATTTTTCTTCATATTTTCATATTATTATCATATTATTATTCATATTATTATTTCTTTTTTTTTAAAGATTTTATTTATTTATTTCACAGTCAGAGATCACAAGTAGGCAGAGAGGCAGGCAGAGAGAGAGGGGAGGAAGCAGGCTCCCCACTGAGTATATTATTTCATATTATTATCATTTTTCATATTGTCTTAAGTGTTCACCTTCCCATTTCCCTGCTCTTTGCCCCCCATTCCTTTTTTTCACCCTCATTCCTTTCTTTCCTCCCTCTTTCTGTATCTAATACATCATTTGCCTATAGCCCCCCGCTCCCCACATTTTTTAAAAAAGGAAATCCAGGTCTAATTTCCTCAGTCATAGATGTAGTTCTTTGATCTACCTACCTCTTTTGATTTTCCACCACTGAGAATCATTTTGCCAAAGTGTCAGAATTTCCTCATTTATAGTTCCTTTGTGAGTTTGAAAGTATTTTTAAAAAGTCACGTAGTCCCCAAACTACCCTCCCTCTGTCCCCATAATAAAACTGGCTATACTAGTAGTACACTGTGAGAAAATGTAAAAGGAATCCAGTTACAGTAATAACCAAAATTAAGAATTGGATGTTATTTTAATTATACAAACTCTAAAACCCTACTGATATGAGGACTTATTTTTATAATATTGATAAGGCACTGAACTTTTATGTCATTGGACCTGGGCCATGTGGATGTTTTCCCACAAAGCAAGCTAGAACTGTTTTGATATCACTCATGGGTAAGAATCAAACATGTTTCTCATAGGCAGAATGTAACCAATCTTTTGGAATGAGTACAAATTATTTAGACATGGTGGAGGCAGATCTTGCCACCAAATGGTATGATTACAGAGTCACTGTCAGATTCTTAAAGATTTTATTTTTATTTTGTTTTCTTGGTGAAAAATCAATTTCTGACTTTTTGCACTGTAACAAAACAAAAAGAACTATGACCAATCAACACAACAGTCTTTGTGTACCTTTGGAAACAGACTACGTTCCTAAACATTACAAATATATCTCTCCTCTGGGAAGTTGTGGGAAGTGGGAGTTACTCCACCCATTTCTTTCACCTACTACATTGACCTTCATACCAATAAGAAAATGTGAAAGAACTTGTAATTGTTGCTCATTGTGTTTACTTGTCTAACTTAAGACTCAAGTCTTTGAGAGGAAGGGCTTGTTGCTTTCATCTCTGTATTTCAAAACACTAAGCTTGTAGGGTCAGGCCATTCAACAGTCAATGTGTGCCCAGAACGTTTTATGAAATGAGTAAATACAGAAACTCTTCAGTAGGAGAACCACTCACACAGCTCATTGAAGTTCAGGTTCGTATCGCAAGTTGGCATTTAATGCCTCTTTTATTCTTTACTCTTAGTGGTTCTCTCTCTCTCTTTTAAATTCCAGTTAGCTAACATACAGTGTTATATTAATTTCAGGTATACAATACTCTTAGTAGTTCTTAAAAAGCATTTTTACTTTTCTTATAGTCTTAACATGATCATTTTCCTTATCATTTCCCACTACTTCTGTATTCTTAGCTTTTTTGACATGATACTAACAATTTAACCAGCCTCTCCTAATACTCTTAAAATTGTGTGTTCTTACTTCTATGCCCCAGTGGGGTTTGACTTAGATTTTCAGATAGTGTATTTAGGTCCACATACTACTCATGATAAAGTGAGAATAAGTATTTTCTCAGAAAAGCTAAAAGAACTATTTCCTGAGCTAGTGGTTTTAACTGGAGGTGAGAGATTTAAAACTTCTCCTCCTTATAGTCTTGGTAAAACAACTGTTTAGAAAAGTTGCATGTATAAATAATATTCTAGCAAATCATATATTGTTTGAGGGAGGAGAAGTATGGAGAGGGAGAGGCAGAGAAAAAGATGGTGCTCTAACTAGACATTCATTCCACATTTAAATATTTAGAATTTTCAGTAGCCAAGAATACAAGAAAATTTATTACATTAAGGTAGGCTGTAGATATTTGACAGGTAGCTGATATTTTCATAGTGTGAGAAATATCAAGCTGACATTATGCTTTCTCTGTGATGATTACTTCCAAATGTCAGAGAGTAGAAACTTATTCATGGGATTTCAGGGCCTTAGGATAGTGTCAATTTAAAAGACATCCACATCGACTTCTTTTTTTATTTAAACATGCTAAATGGAGGATGAAAAGCAGGTTAAGAAATCAAATCAACAGAGAAAGGAAGAGCAAAGAAGAAACCTATTGACAAGAACATTTTAAATAGATTAATGTACTCTTACATCAGTTTCATGAAACCCTAGCTGACAGCAAGCTTTGTGATTGCTTCCTAGTATTTCTGACAACTGGAGTCTTGCTGTTCGTATTATTTCACTACTATCACTTATGTTGAATTTGGGAAATTAAAAATAAGATATGAACTATTTGACTTTTTGTAGCCTATATTTAATAAATAAGGCTAATAACTAAAATTTGTACTTTAATACTGGCATTGGACTTCAAACTAAAATCAAATAACTTAGTGATATTTTATATTAAAAATGTATTCTTTTGTTCACCAAACTCC
Organism: Taxidea taxus jeffersonii; assembly: GCA_003697995.1. Classification (NCBI taxonomy): domain Eukaryota; kingdom Metazoa; phylum Chordata; class Mammalia; order Carnivora; family Mustelidae; genus Taxidea; species Taxidea taxus. The sequence continues at coordinate 151,151 of ML105354.1, forward strand.
TTAGAAGTTAATTATGAATGTACTGAATTGCTATTTTAGAAGTAACTCATAGAAATTTTAAAAATTATTATTAAACAAATTGGCCACATCAGAGATAATTATGAGTTTAAATAAGCCTTTGTCTTTCCCAATTATGTGCACAGCAGTGCTCCTAATTACTCGGGGTCACTGAAATCCCATGGCATCCTGTGAAAAGCATTTCTCCTGCAGTCTATCTGGTTAGATTTCCTTTCTTTTGGGGGGGGGGCAGCATCTTCTTTTTAAAATCCCTTTCTAGCAACAGTGGGAATGATGTTGAGGATGGTAACATGATTTTTGTTGTGACTTGTGTAGGTCAATGACAGGAGTCACTGTGTAGCCATCTAGGTTCTCTAATTCATCTTACAAATTTATTTCTGATATAAAGAAAAAATTGTGGAACCTCAGTGAGCTAGACAAGCTACTTCTTGGAGCTGAAGAATTTGAAACTGTTACTTAGAAAAACAAAAGGACCAGCCAAATATGTTGGCTGATAGAACTATCTCAGAGGATTATCCTAATCTTGTTCACTAAATCAAAGCTGGAACAGAATGGATTGATAATTCTCTTATCCTATTGGTATTGCTCAAATTCTTAAACTGAAGTGCTGAATTCAAGGACGATCATTCTATTATTAAGCTTTAAGTGCCCCATTGTTTTGCATGCGTCGAGTATCACAAAATGAGTAATACTGAAAAGCTAGAGTTTGCTACGTTTCCACACTTGATGCACCCCTCCCAAGGCCAAGGAGTCTGGGCTGTCCCCTCTGAAGGTAGGCGACAACTGGGAAAGGTTAAGACGTTGCCAGCACCCTGGCACATAACTACCCACAAAGTCCAGAGCCACCCCAGTAACATCCTTAGAATGGCAGGAGCTGCAGGCCCTCTGCTTTTGCAGGGTTAAGAGAAAGAGGTCTCAGGAATCCGACTCTGGTTCATAGTCCTGGTGCCAGGTCCAGCTCAGCCTCTGGGCTCGTTACTGCCCCGGGCCTTTTCCGGGTTTCTCACACTGCCAGAGTCACCACCAACAGCTTCACCCGGACACAGTGTTTCCTGCCGACTGCAAGGTCCCCAACACCCAGCTCCATTTTGGGCCAGACCAGGGCTCCTCACTGATCACTTTCCTGCTTGTTTTTGTCTTCCTAACCTTGGGGTTCCTTTCTTCCAGTCTGTCCTCCATCCCGAGCCCAGGGTTAAGTCTGGGCGGGAATGGTGAGCGTCAAAGCCTGGGCTAAAGTTAGGGGATTTCGGGCTTTCCTGGGAGGCCTCCTTCCTCTGTCAGAAAGCAGCGGGTGCGCTGTACGGTCGCCTCTGGCTTCCGGGAAATGTCCCCCGGGAAAAGTCCCCTGCAAAGAGACGGAGTCTCGTGCCCGGACTCTGCAAGCCGGAGCTTCGACAGCGGACTCCTAGGCCAGAGTCCCCGCCCCGCGCGGCGAGCGGGGGAGACGCGGGGCGCCCCCCAGTGGCCGCCGGGCCGCGCCGCTCCGGGCCGGTGAGGGTGACGGCGGCGGAAGTGGAGGGGCGGTGGCGGCGGCGGCGGCGGCGGCGGCGGCTGCGGCTGGGCGGCCATGGCAGATGCCGCGCGGGAGGAGCTCTCGGCCCTAGCGGCGATTTTCTGTGGGCCGGACGAGTGGGAAGTGCTGAGTCGCTCAGGTGACTACCCCGGCGAGGGAGGGGTCGGGCTGCCTGCGCCAGGGCCCACCCTCGGGGACCTGGCTAGTGGAACGATGGAAAGACACGCGCCGGGACTGGAGATGTGTGGGAGCAGCCGGGAGAGTGAGGCGACCCCCTCCAGCGTGGACTGTGTGGCGGCGTGCACTCCGCCCCGCAGGGGACTGAGACCGCAGCACCCAGAACGGTGCGGCCCGCCGGCCGGCCCCCGCCCCACCGCCAGCGGCAGAGCGCCGGGCCCTGCGCGCCCGCAGAGCCCTGGCCCCGGAACGCACTCTGCCCGGCTTCCCAGGCCGTTCGTGTTGACTTCAGGTCTCACCTTGAAAAGAGGCCTGTCCTGACACCCCCAATTTAAACCCAGCTGCCCCAGATTACATTTCGTCCTTCCTGAGCTCTGTGCATTATTCCTTCAGGGCGCCCACCACAGTTTTAACTCTCTAAGGGCATTGAGGGTGCCGAGCTGCAGGTGGGCGGGGACCCTGTCTGTTACGTAGTCACAAAACTCCATGCTCCTAGGACAGTGCCAGGCATATGGTGATTAGTAAATGTTTGTTGAATGAATCTTTGAATTGGCCCTGTGCTCTATCCGAACCTTTTCTCAGTTATGTTTCCTAGTCGATTGCTCTTTTGCGTTTTTCTGGCCCGCTGAAAGGTGGCTGTCAGTTAGAGGCTTCTGGCGTGTTGATCTTTCAGCCCGCATGTACTGATGCCCTGTAAACACAAGGTTTCAGACACATGACCCTTGTCCTCTGGGAGCTCACAGTCCAGAAGGGTTCTTTTGGCTATTTTTTGATGATAGTTAAAATGTATTCTGTCCCTGTCTGTGACTCCTATTAAGTGAAAACCAAAACTGCAGATTTTGAAAAAAGTGCACTGATGCACTTCGGTTTCAGTTTTCACTTAGCTTTTAAATACTTTAGCTTTTAAATTTTTAGCTTTTAAAAAATTATGTAAATTTTTTGGCATGGGATTTAGCCTTCTGTTATGTTTCAGCAACTATTAAAGTTGCCTTTCTGACCATAAATTGGTTGACCTTTAAGAAAGTAGTCTAAAAATGTTCTGGGTGTTGTGAGTAATCTGTGAGGACTAAGATGGATTTCGTGGTATCATTTGGTTGCATATTCGCACAGGAAGCCAGAGCCAGGCCTTTTAATTCTTGTATCACCTGTGGTCATGTGACCATTGTCATGTTCTAGGCACTGTGAACCAATTTGGGTAATGCAGCTGCTTCCTTTTCAGTGCCTGTCCTGTATCCTATATAGAAACTATTGTTGACAATTCATATGAAATAGTTTATTTTTAGTGTTTTCTTGTCACCCTACTTCTGATTGGATAGCATTCATAATTCTTCCTCATCTTTCTTACTGTCTCCATGTGTCTCTTTATTGATAATTACTTCTCCCTGAGGCAGCCATTTAGGAGATCATCATTTTTTCTAAATTCTTTCATGATGGCTCAGTTGAAATATCCTGGAAAAATGAACATAAGATTTCCCATCACACCTTAAAGAGGATGGAGTGGTAGTGAGCTGGGTCATGAGTACATAGCTATGCATAAGATACTGCTGACCAGTCAGAGAAAACCTAAAAAAGTAAGCATTGAAAGAAAGAGAGCAGATTCTTAATAGTGAGAACAGTGTGGACCCTTTATCTGGTGTTAAATTGAGCATGACTTTCAAGCCATGCCTCCTAATTAATTTAATTCAGCATTCTGGCATCAATAAGTAATTGAATTATAAAAGAATTCAGTGTAACAACTTAGGACATTTTGTTGCTGAAAGGTTCATTGGAGAATAGAACAATTGAGTGATTGAAATAAGGATGTTTGATGTCCACAACTGGGAATTAAGGGTAAGGTAAGGCCTTCTTAAATAGACCACAGTAAACATAAGTGGGCTGCTGGCTGTTGTTCTCACGGTCACTGTCAGCCTGGGTTGGACGATATAAGATTGGTACCAGAACATTAACACCATCAGTTCCATTCTGGCCTCCCTACAAATAATGCTGCTTCTTGTTGCCGCTGGAATCAGGAGAACGTTGTGGGGACGCTGTGGGTGGGATTGCACTTCTGGTATGAGGTTGCCCAGGAAGGGTTAGGCTTCCAACCCAGGGCTCAACTATTAAGACCATAAGATTGAAGAGGCTGACTAATTGAAATCAGTTAAGTTGGGCTAATTTGTGCTGGGAATTTCAGGGGACTTAAGCACATGGCCTCTTTACAGTCGTTATAGTAAGCCTACAGTAAGAGGAGTCAGGTATACTCTATCGTACAGGTACAAATGATGTAAACCCCCATACTGCTGTCTGTTAGGGAGGACTATGGGTAGACCAAATCAGAAGTATTCTACTCCTCCTTGTATAGTGCAGTCAGGCCAGATGCCAAGTTGAATGGGGCCACCTTCCATGTACCTCATACTTCAAATGCATCTTACCTTATCTTAGCTTTTTCACAGAGAAGTTAACAGATGCTCAGGTTGGTTAAGTAACCACCGGGCACCAGAGTATATGGACCCTTAATAGAGATGGGGCTGCTGCATGAGAAAAAGAATTCTTTTTTTTTTTTTTTAAAGATTTTATTTATTTATTTGTCAGATAGAGAGCACAGGAGCGAGCACAGGCAGACAGAGTGGCAGGCAGAGGCAGAGGGAGAAGCAGGCTCACTGCTGAGCAAGGAGCCTGATGTGGGACTCGATCCCAGGATGCTGGGATCATGACCTGAACCGAAGGCAGCCGCCTAACCAACTGAGCCACCCAGGCGTCCCGAGAAAAAGAATTCTTAGCAAGGATAACACTTATGAAAGAGCAATAATGAGCGCCCAGAGAAAGGAGATGGGTGTCATCCAACTTATGTTCAGAGTAATTCTGCAGGGGAGTGTGTGGGCATGTGTACGTGTGCACACCTATCAGACAGGTGAAATGGATACTGTTACAAATCCTCATTTTCCTGATAGTTGAGGGTACAGATTATATCGCTGTAGTCAGTGCTCATTGTATGTGGAGTTGGAGTCTGGAAATTATCTTGTGGATCAGAAAGTTGTAAAATGGGAGGTATATAAGACTCAATATCATAATATGTTTGCACAGTAGCTTCAGCATGAATTTCAGCATGAGTGCTAACACTCATGTTCAGATTGGATTGGGCCCTCTTGCAAAATGAATCATGACTGTCACCCACTGACCCCTCAAAATCTGCTCAGCTCTGTTTCCTGCTGATTGTCAGTACTGTGCTCACCTCTGCAAAATCAATTCAGCCTTGAACTTGACTTCTAAAGGATGGGATTGCCACTTTTAGCTTCACTTATTTTTAGTTTCCTTTTGCTTTTTTTCTGTAACCACATTTTTAAACACATATAAAAATCCAGCCATAGCATGAAAACAAGCACGAGTGGATGCATACTTGTGGCGAGCTGCCCAGGAGGAAGAGGAAAGAAAGCCCCGCGCAATGAAGTGCAAGAGGGGACTAGGGCCTACTTCTTGGTTTTTTGTTTTTAAGATTTTACTTTTTTATTTATTTGACAGAGAGAGAGAGAGAGATCACAAGCAGGCAGAGAGGCAGGCAGAGAGAGGGGGGGAAGCAAGCTCCCCACTGAGCAGAGAGCCCGATGTGGGGCTCGATCCCAGGACCGGGAGATCACGACCTGAGCCGAAAGCAGAGGCTCAACCCGCTGAGCCACCCAGGCGCTCCTGCTTCTTGTTTTCTGAACAAAGGCTTACTTTGAGGATATCTAAAAATTGAAGGAAAAAAGAAGCAAATAAAAAGAAAGTCACTTGTGTATGGGTTCTTAATGGGCTCCAAATGAACGCATTCTATTAAATTGTTTACATTTTCCAATGTCTTTTGTTATTGGACGGTATTTATTAAGTTCCTATTGTGTAGTTATGAAAAATGGAAATTCTTAAAAATAACACTGCTGTGGAATTTGGGGTTCAGTTCAGTTTCTCTAGTTTGATTTTCTGTTGTGTGGAGTGTGGTTAGGTGTATAATTTATTTCATGTACTTGTAAGGAAGAATAAGGTCTGAAACCTATTTTAGTTAGTGTTCTATTTATGAAGTTGGTACACTTATTATAAGGCAGAGTGACTTACTTAAAACAAACAAACAAAAAACTAGGGAATTTATATGTGAATTTCAACCAGAGGCAAGGCCTACATCTTTTGGTAGAATCTTTAGATTAAGATAGTCTTGAAACTTATGAAAATTTTAGTTTTTCTAGGGCAAGTGTAAGTTTTCTAGGGCATAGATGTTTATCGACAATGATGGATTTGTAAGTTAAACTTAATGCATTTTTTGAGGTCAGGGAGGGGCAAAGGTTAGCATTAGATTTAGAGCACAAATATTTTTTCTGTTAATCACTCTTTCTAAGCTGTTAATAGTCTTTTTTTTTTAAAGCTGTTAATAGTCTTAAAGCAGATAGAGGCAACTTTGTTTTTTGTATCTCTCTTTTCCTTTAATGAAAAAATCAGATTGACAGTACATGTGGTTATATGAAAAGTTCTGACATGAGAGAGAGCCAGTTTAATTGCATGTATAAACTAAAGCAGATGTGAAATGGAAAGGTAAAGCACATACTTCTAGAGTTTTAGGGAGAAAATGAGTTTTTAAAAGAATGTACAATTTTATTACCACATTAAATATCAGCAGAGTGGGGTCATTATTGGGCTTTTCATTTTCCTATAGAGATAACATCATTTTGTGTAATTTTAGTTTGCAGCCCCAGTGTGTGTGTATGTTTGGGGGGGGATGGGCAGAGTCACTGTCTCTGAGAAGACCAATTAGGAAGAATGTTAATCCTTTCTAGTTCTTGAAAGAATCAAAGCAATTTTTCTTCTAAATGTATAACTAATAATTTTATAGTTTTCTAAGGCAAAAGTAAGGATTTCTCCCATTGCTTTTTTTTTTTTTTTTTTTTTTTTGAGAAAGCATGAAGGGGAGAGAGGGAGAGAGAGAATCCCAAGCAGGCTCCACACCCAGCATGGAGCTCTGTCCTACCACCCCGAGATTATGACCTGAGATGAAATTGAGAGCTGAATGCCCAACTGAGCCACTCAGGTTCCCCTCTCCCTTGTTTTCTATTTGCTGCCCTAGGACCAGAAAATCCCTAAGAGAGAAAAATGAAAACTGGTAAGGATTTGAAAGTCCAGCTCAATAGCATTTTCCTACTTTCTCCCTGAACTGCCTGTTTCTGTCAGTTGGTTACCTGCACTGGGGAGGAACAGGTGGGTATACATACATGGCAGGGATTGGAGAAAACTGTGGGTTTCAGGGTTTTGATCAGAAAGGGATTCCTGTTTGAAGGGAAAAGCTTGCTTTGTGGACGCAGGGACTGTATTAGTTTTGCTACTGTAACAAATTTCCAAAAATGTGGTGGCTAAAGTAACACCCATTTTTTTCTCTTGTCATCCTGGAAGTCAGGAGTCTGAAATCAGCTTCACTGGACTAAAAGCAAGTGATCAGCAGGGCTGTGTTCCCTCTGGGGGCTTGAGGGGGAGAATCCACTTTTTTGCCTTTTCCAGATGCTGGAGCTCATTTCTTGCGCCCCTCTGCTCATGGTCCTCTGTCTTCAAAGTTGGTAGCATGGCATCTGACTGCAGTGATTACCTTGCCTTTGATGGTACAGTCTCTCTCTGCCTCACTCTTATAAGGACACTTGTGATTACATTTAGGTCCCATCTCAGGATCTTAACCCAATCACATCTGGAAAGGCCCTTTGCCATGTTCTGGCAATTAGGACATACACATTGTGGGACCATTATTTAGCCTATCACAGGTAGCAAGGACTTCTGCACCTGTGAACCCCATGGTTACAAGCTAGCGCTCAGAGCTCTTTATCTGTAAAATTTAAAAGCTTCTTATAACTTAAGAGATTATTTCTTGGCTGTTGTCTAAAAAGAAAATTTTAGATAGTCCAGTGGTGAAGAAAGTTGTTCATTTGGTTTAACCACAATAATTCTGGTATGAGAGTACCACAAAATAAGTTCAGAGTACCATGGGAATCGTAAGACAGATTTTATAGGGGCGATGTTCATTTATGATGAAGGTATGAAGATCTTCAGAAGTTATGCCTCCCTTTGAGGGAGAAAGTAGGCTCCCTAAAGGATTTCTGGAGAATTTATTCAGTCTAATGGTCATATGTTGTCTGTAGGTGTATTTATAGTGCCCATTTGAGATAGTGAAATGTACTGATCCAACCGACATTTAGGGACCCTATTTAATAATAAAATATTAAAAAAATAAGGAACTGGGTAGATGAAAGAAGGGTTTTGAGAAACATGATGAATTGTAGAGGAATGTACTAAGGTTTGGAAAATTTTTCTTTATCCATACCCATTTTACTTAGGTAAACACATTTTAGTTGTATCATTTTAATATGGTCTTTTTAATGGTTGCTGTCTGTGTTTCTGGGTAGTGTCTTAAAATAGTGGTTCTTTGCCACTGATACCAAAGAGTCTATTTAAACAACAACAACGAAAACCTTCCTGTAGCAGATGTGTTTGGTCCTGTGTGAATCAACATCTGTAACAATAGCTTTTGCATAAATGGAATCAGGTGGCTAGAAATCCACATTAATGTTCTGTTTGGTTCTTTTGGGGTGGGGCGCGGGGCGCAGCCAGGTTCCAGTTGTTGAGGCTGTTGAGCAGCAATCCAGGTATGAAAATGAGAAAGGTTTGCCCGCCTCTGTCATGAAGGAGGATGGAACAAGGGTGTGTGGAGAAAGAAGCAGGGGTAGAGAGAGGCAAGTTAACTTCAAAGACATCTGTCTGCACCCAGTCCTGTTCTACTCTGCTCTTCTGATGTGTGTGCTTCTGCCCCCTGCAGAATGAATCAGCCTGACGTTTTATCAACTTTTTGAAAAGTGGGGTGAAGCGGTGTGGAACACATCAGAGGGGTGAAGTGGAGCAAATCTGAAAGGGAGCCGTGTTTCATCACCTAGCCTGTGTGTGCTTCCCCCCCCTCCTCCTCGTGGAGCCGGAGAGGGCTGAATTGATGTCCGCCCCATTTTAGTTCATTCTGCTACCTTCATGTTACACTGATACTAATACATTTGAAGTTGGAAAAGAGCAGGGCCAGGCAGTTACTGTTTCATGCACAGTCATCAGTTTCTCAGGCCCTGCAACTACACAGCCTTCCAGTGTTTGCTTTGACTTGAATTTACCACCCGATGACCTTCCTAGGGTGCACTGTGTAACTTTTAAATTAATCACTGATTTTATGTATATGCAGCACTGTTTCTTTGCATGTTCATGTGAGTTCATTATGAGTTTCCAGAATTAGAACTAAGAAAAAAATCATGTGATGAGAAAGCCTTCTGGTAAACCTGACTAGAAATGGGGCAATAGCCAGTGGAAATGCCTCAAAAGCCCTGGATGCTGGGATGCAGGAATCCATGAGTATATGTGTATGGTTGAAGGAGAGAATCTGTAAATCAGGGCATTCTTGGGATTATGTGTCTCTTTGTAAAATACCGCCAGTTTTCTCATGAAACATCAATTGACATTGGAAATGAAAATTTTAACTTCTTAGTGTGCCATTCAAATCGAATTATGTATAGCTAATCATTATTTTTGGATGCTTTCCAGGGACAGAGGGGACGGTGTTCAGAATTCTCACAAAAGCTGAAGGCCTTATGGGTGCCGACATACCTTTAGAATTGGTGTTCCATTTGCCGGTCAATTACCCTTCGTGTTTACCTGGTATCTCGGTTCACTCCGAACACCTGACCCGGGCCCAGTCAGTGACTGTAAAGGAGAAGTTACTTAAGCAAGCAGAGAACCTTTTGTCGGAACCTATGGTCCACGAGCTGGTGCTCTGGATTCAGCAGAATCTCAGGCATGTCCTCAACCAACCAGAAACTGGAAGTGGCAGTGAAAAGTTTACTTCTGCAACTGGCATGACTGTGGATGATGGACTGTGGCTAACTCTTTTGCATTTAGATCACATGAGAGCGAAGACCAAATATGTCAAAACTATTGAGAAGTGGGCTTCCGATTTAAAGCTGACAGGAAAACTGATGTTCATGGGTAAAATAATACTGATTTTACTACAAGGAGACAGAAACAATATCAAGGTGCCAAAAAGTTTAATGTTGAATATGAATTGGGCTATTTTCTGCTAAAATGGTGTGTCTGTAAGTGTGTTTTGTAACAATGGGACAGGTTAATCATTAAGATGTTAATGGATCTCCATTTTTTTAAAGAATGTCTCTAACTTCTAATTACAATTACAACTTGCAAACCTTGAAGAATAAGTAGATTATATTTTTAATGATGAAAGGGATAGGTCATAAAAAAATCTCTATGGTGCGTGAATCCTTTAGTTAGCTTTGAGTCTCAACTTTATTAAATGTGCACTAAAAGTTTGTGCATATCTGTATTCCATTCCTCAGGCACAGTGTCTGTCTGTGGGTACTGTGTAACTCTTTGGCAATTAAAAACATATTCAGACACTTTAATTTGGCTTCTGTAATACCTGGAAAGAGAAGCTGATCCCTCCTAACTAGGATTTAGTGTTAGTGGAAGTAGCATCGTTAGGCTGTCAGCTTGTCACCTCCTACCTAACTTTTGTTTTCCACCTGACTTGTCTCAGCAGCTGCTTTCAAAATCATGATCATCTTCAGATTCTCCAAGTTCGAATGCTCAACTCACCTAACCTATTTTATGTGGGACCAGACAAGGAAAGCTGCTTTTTATATTTTAAATCTTGAAAGCACTACAAATCACTTAATAGGTTTATGCTTTCAGATGGGTTGGATCAAGAATAATTACAATTGAATTTATTCAAAACAGATTTAGTTTGCACAAACTATAATCTGAAAGATTTGTAGAGTAACTACCTAGCTTTTGCAGAATGGGTGCTTATCACAATACTTATTTGGCATTTGGTTAACCAGATTGGTGCTGGGGTTATAGCATATAGACACCACAAATAATTAAAGTTTAATCAGTCTTGGTTTGAGGTCTGACCAAAGTACCAGATATTGCAAGGTGATGTATAGTCTATCTATAAAACTTGACATTTTTATATCTAGTATATCTAGATTTTATATATAGTATATCTATAAAACTTGACAGGTAAACTCCTGGCTGACAGAATGAATACAAATTAATTTTCTTGTTCATATTTCCTTAAAAGGCTCAGATTTTTCTTTAAGCCAGCTCAGGAATGTTAGGTTAAGTGCAGCTGTTTTGCAGATGTCACTCAGATTGGATCCATCAATTGATAAGTATTTATTCATATGACTAGAACTTTGCTAATATAGAGGAATTGTACTTTTTATTTAAAGAGTTCTTTCTTTTTTATGAGCTTTCCCTAAAATGCCATTTAATGTAAACATCTCTGTTAAAATTTTTAAGATTATATATCAGGATTGAGAATTACAGGTACATATTTATAGATGCCATCCAGTTTGGACTGGTAAGTGCTGTGTGCCTGTTAATTTCTTTCAGATGCAGAAGTCATAACACTACCACTAGCCGGTACTGTTAATTGTGCCAAAGCACTGTGTGCCAGGGTGTCCTCTGAGTGCTTTGCACATATTAACTCTTTTAATCATCACAGCTTCCCATAAGGTAGGTACCGTTATGAGTACCATTTTATGGAATAGATTCCTGAGGCACAGAGGGCTTAAGTAACCAGCATCGAATCAGATCTAGGAGGCCATGCAGTCCAGATTTAACCCTGCGTTGTTTGAAGGCCTCCTACCAGCACATTCTGCTGCCTAGTATAGAAAAACAGTGTAGCTCTCTTACTGCTTGATTCAGAAAGAGAGTACTCTAGGCAGGAAAATAAGCCTGCAGATGCACGGGTCCTTTAAAACTAGGACTTGGAGATTCAGAGTAAGATATGTACTTAATGTACTGATTTATCATTTAGGAGTACCTGCTTCTTCAGAAAACCTCCAAAGTAGATGTGGACTCAAGTGGAAAGAAATGCAAAGAGAAAATGATTAGTGTACTGTTTGAAACAAAAGTACAGACAGAACACAAAAGGTATAATTTAGTACTATTGCAGATGGAAAAGTAACTGAATCGATAATTATACTCTGACAAATCTAGGAATATTCATGAGTTTCTCTTGTATAATGCAGGTTTCTGGCATTTGAAGTCAAAGAGTATTCATCGTTGGATGAGTTACAAAAGGAATTTGAAACTGCAGGACTTAAGAAGCTTTTCTCTGAATTTGTGCTTGGGCTGGTAAAATGAAATGGAAGACAGGAATCTGTTAGTAAGACAGCGGTGGTTTTTTGGTTTGGTTTTGTTTTGTGTTTTACAGTGGATTTTGGGAATGGTTAATTGAAAGCCTCGTAAGGGAATGATTTTAAAGTTTCTCTGAAGCAAAATGATAGACACCATTCTAACTTCAGGAACAAAAGCCCATTTTGCTTATGGACTATTAAGCTGTAAAAACACCCATATATTCTAATTTTTGCCAGTAAAGGCTAGGTTCAATAGATGGAACATTATTTGAAAGATAAATATGAAATGATGGTAAATGAGCCCTTTTGATTATATAGAGGATTTGTTGGGAACTGTGCAATTTTCTGGCTAATTTTCTTGTAATTAAATGATTTTTTAAAAGATTTCTTTTCATGTTTACTCTTTCATGTTTACATTTTTAGCATTTGGTCATGATTTTCCCCAATTCAGATATTACATCTAATGTTTTAAGTTGGATGTTAAGAAAAATATAACACTGATTTATTTGTGCAAGTGTGTAAACTGTTAGTTTAAATACAGACCAAAGGACTTCTATAGAACTTGATTTTTGATCACTTTCTTTGGGGTCCTAGATAGCATGGCACTTGTTAGTACACTAGTTAGTTATAGGGCTAGAGAGTCAATTAAAATTAAAATTAATATTATTATTTTGGGGAGGAGGGGCAGAAGAGGGAGAGAATCTTAAGCAGGCTCCATAAGGTGGGGCATGCTCTCACGACCCTAAGATCATGACCTGAGCTGAAATCAAGAGTCAGATGCTTAACTGACTGAGCCACCCAGGTGCCCCTTAAAATAATTTTTGAAAAAACTTACCTTCGGGCTTTATAAGAAATGTTTCACATAAAATGAAATTGACTTGTTAGATGGAGGAAATGATATAGAGATACTATTTTTTATTTCTTAGGAAATCTGTTAAAATATGATAATCTTAAAATATATAATGACCTAAGGAGAGAAGAAGCCATAAAATGAAAGCTTATATTACAATCTCTAACAAAAGTATAACACCTTTGAGAAAAGGTGTTTGTATTCATAAAGCCAAGTGTGCTTCCAAAATAAGGGTCCAAGTGATAGAGGAAAAGGCCATGCAAATCCCTCTCACTGCAATCTGTGAAGTACAGTGATGTCATTATAAAATCATGAAATGTTGTAGCATGCAGGTAGTGTTTCCTTTATTTTATTATTATTATTTTATAATTTTATATTTATAATAATTATATATTTATAATATATAATATATATTTATAATATATATAATATACATAATATATAATATATAATGATATATAATTATTATATAATTAAATTATAGCTCCTATTGATCATCTTATGGGGTTCTAATGAGAAGGGAATTTTGGTTCATTTTGCCTCATTCCAGGTACTTATGATTTTTTTTTTTTGGAGAACAGGTAAATGTAGTTAGGTTGTTCTGTGGGAACAGCAGATGGCAAGGAGAAGCTAGGCTACTGGTATGCTAAACTGAAAATAGGCTGGAAAATTTGGGGCTGGTCATTATTTCTACTGCTTCATTTGATTTACTAAGTAAGGAGATTAAAGGTTATTGCCATCAAGGCTGTAATGGTAGACGTAGTAGGGGGCTGGTCTGAAATTTTTTTTTTTTTAAGATTTTATTTATTTATGTATTTGTCAGAGAGAGAGAGAGAGAGAGAGACAGAGAGCACAAGCAGGCAAGGCAGAGACAGAAGCAGGCTCCCCGCCGAGCAAGAAGCCAGATGTGGGACTCGATCTCAGGACCCTGAGACCATGAGTCATGCCTGAAACCACTGCGAGTCGAAGGCAGTGGCTTAACCAACTGAGCCACCCAGGCATCCTGGCTGGTCTGAATTTTATCACAACAGAACAGCTAGTCCTTTATTTTACTTTGAATCTTCTCTATTCAAGTGTTTTCTGCACCATGCTTTGTGGCTCTCCCAACTTTCATCTTCACATTTGACCCTCTACCCCTAGAGAAGAACTTGAATCAGGCAAAATTGAATATTGGTAGTGATTTTCTCCAAATTAATTAAATTTCTATTTGCTAAAATTATGTTTAAAAAGTATCAGTTATGATTACTTTCTTGGATGTTTACCTCTGAGTCTTTTACTAATATACACATCAGAATGCAAAACTAACCTTGACAGTATTAGAGACTTATATAAATTTAATTTGAGCATCTCTGGATAAAAGAAAAATTTAAATTTTAATAAAAAAGTCTTTGAGTCTTTCTGATATTTTCTTACCTTTGAGGAAGAGAATTGCTTCCATTGATATTTTTGCCTCAAACTCTAATGCTTTTTTCAGCCCGAGGTACTTATGAAAAGATAATTAGGACTCCTGGAAGACAGAAGAGGTGAGGCCAAGGGCTGGGACCCCTGAAGGATTACACTATAAGAGTAAGACTGAAGTGTAAATAAACTAATTGTCCTAGTACTATAGCTAAACATTGAGGATTTTGTTAGGTCCAGAAAGTCTTAAACTTTGAATTTGGATTAAAGTAGTCCATGATCCTAATGCCCCCATATCCTCCAGATCTTTGGAGAAAGATAACATTATTCTAGGCATCAAATTTTGTCTGTTGTAAAATTTTAATATTATTTTATTTTAAATTCAGTATCCAGCAAATTTTAAACTTTAAAATTCAATATCCAGCAAATAATCAAACTGGACTCATGAAGAGACAAGATATTATCAGTGAGAAACAACAGAAAAAATAGACAATAGAAATAGAACCACAGGGACTCTACATGCTGGAATTATTAGACATAGATCATGGAACAGTTATGCTTAGTATATTCTAATAGACAAAAGCCAAACTTGGAACTGTGTTAGAAACCATATATTTGTATTTGAAAAACAACAAAATAAAAAACAAATAGAAATTCTAGAACTGAAAAATAAAAGAATTAAAGAAATGGTTAATGAGCTAAAGCCCAGTTAGGAAATCAGAAACCAGCTTAGGTATTTCAAACAGTGAATTTAAAACAGGAATTGGTTAGAAGGCTGGAAGAGCAAAAAGGAGAAAAAAATGGGACTGGATGACAGAAAAGAAAAAGAGGGGAGGGTGATGTTCTCAGAGTTCAGAAATGGCCAAGAGTGTATTCCTGCTGTTGCAGTTTAAAAACTGTTGTATTTGGTCCCGGATCTTCTCACTTGCGCTGCTTAGACCAGAGCTAAAGGTGCTGATAGGTACTATCTCTGGTCTGTTGGAATTGCCATTATAGTTGCTATAAGCATCTATAAGCAAATACCAGCAACTATCACAGTACAGTACAGTACCCTGCACAGTACCCTGTGCTGCCTTCAGATCTTGTAGCAGTTCCTCCAAAATTGACCAAACCCAACAGGAATCCAGCTGGCAAAGAAATCTGGGAAATGTAGTTAGAATATCCCAACCCAGAAGAACAACAGATTATAGGAGGATGGGTGTGTGTGTGTGTGTGTGTGTGTGTGTGTGTCTGTGAAGTGAGGGGAGAGACCCAAGTGCCCATAGCTGGTAACCAGCACAATCTTCCTTTTAGCTATTAAGCATTCCCACATACTCCCTACCCATATTTAAATTTCTGTACAATTTTTATGCTTCCATCTATGCAGACTTAGCCATACTTTGCACAAATGAAGAGATTTTTACCTTTCCCTCAAAGGGGGAGAACTAAAGTCCCATCAGTTACCATTATACTCACCGGTGTTAATTCTTCTTGTTCAATCACAATTCCACAATTCCACCTGGATATTCTGTAACCTGAAGATGAAACTATAAAGTTCACCACTACCGCCATCTCTTATATCTAACTTGAGGGAAGGAAGGGGAAGAACTTGAGGGAAGAGGAAAGGAAAAATAGTTAATAAATACAAAGATAAACAGAACAAACAATGAAGCAAATTTTCATGAGTACTTTGGTACTTTGATAACTGGTCATGAATCTATAGCTGGTATTTATAACTTCTTCCTCTATTCCATTCTTCTTTGCTCTCAGTCAGCACTTCTACTGGTCAAGGCTCTCTACCTGGTATAGTGGCCAGAACTTCATTTTGGAAGGATCTAAGTCCTCAGTAGTTGAGTTGCTTATTAACTTTGACTATAGAAGAAGAAATATTAAGAGGCAACCCAGAGGATTTCCTGGGGTCCTGACATAGTTCTTATTGACCTCACTGTGTATCAGTAACCCACTTTTGCTGGACCTGGATCAGCGCCCCAGCCATAATGGGAACCTATTTCTTTGCTTGTTGGTTTAGTATCATAAGGAGCCTAATATATTTGAGTGTCAATCTCAACTTCTAATTGATTTGAACCATTTTGCGTGCCCTGGTAGAAACATTCTTTCCATGGGAACTAAGATTGCCAAATCAGCATAGCCCAAGTTTACAGAGGTGAGAATAAAAAATTTTGTGAGTGGATTATTAAATATAATATGGACAGAAGTCCATCCTATTGTTATTCCCTGATTTCTGGACCCTTGTATTCTGCCAGTGGGAGAAATACATCTTATACTGATCACTGATTCAAAATACTTTTTTATCTTGTATGGTAGTACCTCAGCCTTTCAGAGTCTTGCCTCCCAGCTGGCCAAATAACTGAGTAGGTCACTATATTACTTTATCAAGCTAGCCACTTCTGGGTCATTTGCTATATGGAAAGATCTATGAATTTCATAGTCATGAGCCCATTGCTACATTTCTTTTGTTGTGAAATAAATTTCTCATTTAGATGTTGTATTGTGTTCTCACAATGTCTATAATATTGTGTTTGGTAGGGGGGCGCCTGGGTGGCTCAGTGGGTTAAAGCCACTGCCTTCAGCTCGGGTCGTGATCCCAGCTTACTGGGATCGAGCCCCGCATCGGGCTCTCTGCTCTGCGGACAGCCTGCTTCCTCCTCTCTCTCTCTGCCTCTCTGCCTACTTGTGATCTCTATCTGTCGGATAAATAAATAAAATCTTAAAAAAAAAAATATTGTGTTTGGTAGTATTATAGGGAGGGACTTCTGATTCTTATCCAAAGTAAGGCTTTCATATTTTTATAAAAACACATTGCTGGCCCTTCCACTAGAGAAGAGATCCAATGTGATTAACTAGCCACTAAGCAGCTGGTATCTCCCAGGAAGTGAGGCCCTCCTGGTGGCTCAGCATTGATATCTGTTCAGAGCACGTTAGGCACTTGCCAGTGATAACAGCAAGGTCAATATCAGTGAGAGAAATTTTATGTTGCTGAGCCCATGTATAACTTCCATCCCCGCTGCCACATTTGCTTTGTAGAAGAGCCCACTGAGCAAGCACTGGGATGCTAGGGAAAGAAAGTGACTGATGTCTACAGGATGAGTCAGCCTGTCCATTTGATCAATGAAGGCTTTCTTCAGAGTGGTTGCCCTTTGATAAACATCACATGGGACACAAATATCCTCATATTTTTTGCTTATCCCTAGGGGTCCATTCACGTATCTCTGCCTCATCTCCTTGTCATTAGTCTTCTGATCTCATACTTTCAAAGTGACTGATTTTCTGGCCAATCCATTAGCCACTGCCCATGAAATACTGTAGATCTACACCATGGATATTTCTTTACCTAGACAAGGTAGATAGCCAGAAGTACTGCTCCAAGTTCTGCCCACTGAGGAGATTTCACTTTCACCTTTCAGAGATATTCTAGATTGGAATGGTAATTGCTGAAGCATATTGTGAAGGACCATCTGTATCACAGGCCTGAGTTCATTCTTCCTAGGTAACAAGTTATGGGTGATGCTCATGACACAAGAAGAATCTCCTGCAATAGTTGCTATAAGCATCTGAGCCACTTGATCACATAGTTTGCCTGTGCCTTCATGACCTGCTTGATCTTGATCTTGTACACATCACTTCATTGTACATACTCAAATTTAAGATTTCATGGATGAAATAATACCCAGTTCATGATATAGGTAGCTTAGGTCACATGGTCAGTTGGTATTCCACAGTCAAGTATTCAATCTCATCCAAGATCCAGGAGCAGATTAGGAGGTCTTTTTTAAGAGAAGGATACTTGTACATAAAAGAGAGCATGGCTTTGATTTAAAACCCTAAGTTCCACTGTGCTTGTGAGGGGCTCTACATAACATCACCACAGGCCATAACTGCATTGAGCTTCATTGGGTCTTCTGGGTTGCAAGGTCCACTCAGCAAACAACTTGTACTGCAGTTTGGATCTGTAGCCTTTTCCTGCTTTGGGCCCCACTCAAAACAGGAAACTCCATGGGTAAATCATCAAATGGGGCAGAAAATCACATTAAAATACAAAATATATTGCCTCCAGGATCCAGAGATGCCTAGGAAACACTGTACTTTAGTGGCAAGCATAGAAGGGGAATCAACTTGGGATATCCTGGGATATACCTGGAAACACTGGAGCCCTAAAAACTTCACTATGTTGTTGGGCTTATGAATTTTTGTGGGTTTTTATCTCCCTCTTTTGGATAAGGTATTCAGAGTACTTGATAATTTCTGTTTACCAGGTCTAATTGGCATGATGTTCAGAGGGATGTTAAAATAAATGAAGTCCTTGAATACTGAATTATGACCCAGAGCCAGAGCCAGAACTGTGATATAGTCCCAAAGTAAAATGTAGTTGTGAAGTCAAAGTGTCAGGCTGTACTTGCTAGGTAAAAACAAACTGCTTCTAATGGGCTTTACAAATTGATATCAAGAAAAAGCATTTGCCAGATCCAGAGCTGGATACTAAGTACTCAGGGCTATGTTGATTTGTTGCAGGATAAGACCACATCTGGAATAGCAATTATGATTGGAGTCAATTCTCTACCTAAATTTGATATTCTACAGCCATTCTCTGAGATGCATCTGATTCTGCCAAGCCCAGTTGGTGAGTTAAATGGGGGATGTTATAGGAATCACACTTAGATAGGACAGAACATGGTCCTGGAACAATTGGTTACCTACATGGAGAAAAAACAATTTTAATTTTGATGCTACCTAATGTCATAACCAAGATTAATTCCAGATGTATTAGAGACCAAAATTATGTATTTTGGAAAGGCAAAAATATTTTAGAAGAAAATACAGAAGTATATTTTCTTGACCTTCAGATCCTAGTGTTAAACAGGACACAAAAGCAACATCTTGATGGGAAACATTTGATGGCACCATTAAAATAAAACACTTCTGTTCATCAAAAGATATCATTAAAGATCATGGAGAGGTAAGCCACAGAATGGGAAAAGGCATTTAACACTTAATTGATACAGGTCTCATTTCCAGAATATTAACAAATAGACAACCCAGTAGAAAAACAGGCAAAAGAATCTTGAGTAGATACTTCACAGCTGAAACTACCCAAATAGCCAAAACAGTATGCAAAGGTGCTCAATGTCATTAGTAATCAGGGGGAATGCAAATTAAAACCACAGTAATACTATGAGCCAACCACTAGAAGAGCTAAAATTTAAAAGATGGATAGTAACGAGAGTGGACAAAGAAGTGAAGCAATGCCAACACTGACACTCCCTTGGCAGGAGTATAAACTGACCCAACTACTTTGAACAAACAGTTTGCTATAATCTGGAAAAACTGACAATCCCATATCCTGTAACCCAGCATTTCTGCTTCTAGGTATATACCTCACAGAAACATGTGCACAAACATGTGAGATTACCCATACAAAGATGTCCACAACAATATTATTTTTTTTTAGCCCAAATGAAGCAACCCAAACACCCTTCAACAAAGAATCGAGTTAATTGTGGTATACTCATGCAATGGAATACAGTAGGGCAAACTAAGGGAGAAAAGTATAACCACATAGAACAATATGGATTCCTTTTATAAAAGCAAGATTGCACAAATGAAGTAATCTCAAAAGAATATGTGCCATATGATTCTAAAAGTTCAAAAACAGGCAAACAGCACTCAATTACAGATGCATATTCCCATGCTAAAACTCAAAGACAAGCAAAGCAGTTGTTATACTAGAAGTCAGCATGGCAGTTACCTGTAGGAGGGGAAGGATGGGGTTGTGGTTGGGGTTGCATGTAAAGATTTGTTTTGTTTTGTTTTTGAGGGGGAGATGGCTATGTTCTCCTTCCTAACCAGGTGCTCATTTCTCAGACCTTTCATTATAGTCATTCGTTAAGCTCTATACTTACTTTATTGTTTATTTCCATATTTTTCTTCTATAAAAGTAGGCTTGGCTTTTTTTTTTTTTGAAGATTTTATTTATTTATTTGAGAGAGAGAGAGCATGAGAGGAGGGAGGTCAGAGGGAGAATCAGACTCCCTGCCGAGCAGGGAGCCCGATGTGGAACTCGATCTCGGGACTCCAGGATCATGACCTGAGCTGAAGGCAGCTGCTTAACCAACTGAGCCACCCAGGTGCCCCTAGGCTTGGCTTTTAAAAATGCCAGAGTTCTTACAATATTTTCAGTAAATATGAAAAATATTGAAGGTAATTCCTGAATCTTTATAATTTATAGCAATTTCTCCAATCTTAAAGCTTGGCTCAGCCATGTAGAAAATTTGGAAGGTAGGTACAGGAGGATAGGCTATTTTAAGTAGAGTTGTTAGGGTAGTCTTCTCTAAGAGGATGGCTTTTGAACCAATACTTGAATGAAAGGGACCAAACACTGGGAAAAGTAGGCAACGGAGAGTTCCAGGCAGTAGGAACTCTGAGTGCAGAAGACCCGAGGCCTGAAGGCCCATGGCCTGTTTGAAATAGATTCAGCTGAGTGAAGATTACTTTTGCAATGGAAGTTGTACATCCACCTGTCTCAGCATGCCAAATGATCTCAGTTTTACTTCAGGTATGCTAACTTTATGAGACTTCTGCTTGTTAGCATTGCTTTTGACCCCTTAATTTGCTGTGTTTTATTTTTATACAAGAGGGGATACTTTTATACTTATTTTTTTGCAAGAGGGGAAACAACATTCAAATACTTGTACTACGTGAGCTATATAGGATGAAGATGTTAACAATTTTGGAATTGTGGTATGATAGCTTAATTTGTCTGTCAGTTGATGCACCAATGTCTGAATTTGATAAATGAAAAACTGCATTTCAGGTGTCACTACTATAGAATGCATAGGGCAGAAAAATGTATTTGAAATAAATAGATTAAAAATAGGAACAGTTCCCCCATATTACGAAAAACAGACAAAAACTTCTAAAGATGGTAAAACTGCCAGCGATGTACAAAAATGATCAAGAAATGAGAGAAGTTGGGCAATAGAATCTTCATTTTTGATCACTTTGTCATTTCAGCTCATCTAATGCCTAAGTCAGTTTGCTTTCCTCCTTTTGGTTTGAGACTAGATTGCTTTTTTTCCCAAACAACTGGATTGTAGGTTTCAATTTCTTTAGATCACCTGAAGTGATGTTGCTTTTCTCCTTCCATCCCTCTTGGATTAGTCAGGGTTCTCCATAGAAACAGAGCCAATGGGGTATATATTTACCTATTTTAAGGAATCGGCTTAAATGATTATGGAAGCAAATTCCAAATTTGCGGAATGGTATGGCAGGCTGGAGACTTAGTAAGGGCGGATGTAGTTTGTGTGGAAGGTTGTCAGTGTGGAGCCCTGGGGAAGAGCCAGTGATGCAGCTGAAGTCTGCAGGCAGTCACCTGGCAGGGAGACTGGGGGAGGTCAGTCTTTTGTTCTATTCCAATTTCCAACTGATTGGATGAGGTCCACCCACAGTATGGAGGGCAATCTGCTTTCTCAAAGTCCCTCGATTAAAATGCAAATCTCATCCTGAAACACCATCACAGGACCAAACATCCAGAATGATGTTTGGCCAAATATGACGGTAGTGTGGCACAGCCAAGTTGATACATGCAGTTAGCCATCACACCTCTCAAGAAGCCATCCATAGCTTTGCTTTTAGAGGTGAGGAATGTGGCTTTCACTTCCTAGCTGCTTAACTCATTGCGGTCTCTTACCATGTACCAAGGCTACAAAACATTGAAGACCGCTGTGAATTTGTAGTAGCATTGGTAAGAAGGATACCATTTACAAAGCAAGTTAGCAACTTGACAAACTAGTTTTCTTTGGCTTGAATGGCTCCTCTTGAGTCAGAATTGGCCACAGTAATAAAGTCCACATAAAGCTACATTTCTACTAGCCTAGGAGTATAAAAAATATAGACTCAAAGATGTATATTGATTTTTTTTTTAAAGTGAACTCACCTGCTTTGGGACAACTTTCTAGCATTCAAGCTTGTGTTTGCTCAATTCATTGTTATGAAGGGTTATTAGGGGGGAATTCTGGAATTGTAGTCCTTTCTATGTGAACTCCAACCTAGTTTTTTTCTGATGTGTTCAACAATCCTGTTTCTCCATCACGGGGAGAGAAACGAACCTCTGCTAATCTTTAGCAATAGACCTTTCATGCAATGAGGAAAGCTGTGTTGTAAAGTGCTAGTGACTTCCAAATTTCCATGCATGGAGTTTTTCACTTCTTTATTACTTGGGAATTTTACCCATTTGCATATCCCCTCTCTGTAGCTGTGGCTCAAGTTTACACCTCAGGTCCTGACCTCTCTCCTGAACTCTACACACCCATTTCTAATTCTGCCTGATATTATAACATAGATGTCCTGCCAACACCTTAAATCCATTATGATTAAAACAAATGGTCCCATTTTTTGCTGTTGTTGATATTGTTACCAAAACTGTCACTGGTTCCCAAGATTAATCTTGGATTTTCCATTGACTTCTTTCTCACTTCTTTGTATCCAATTAGCTGCCAAATCTAGTTCCTACTGATTCTTACATACTCCCATCTTTTCTAATTTCATGGTTACACTTTATGTCAGGTTCTTTTTTTTTCTGAACAGGACTATTGGAGGTCTTCCATCTAGTATTTTCATCTGTCTCCCTTTGGCCCATCCTATACATTAATAATCCCTCATATAAAACTTGGGGTCAGATGTGTTTCAAAATGCAGATTTGTCTTTTCCATTGTTGGAGTTTTAGAAAGGTAATGTGGAGAAGATACTTTATATTACAGTCTCTCTAATGGGGACTGGGACAATGTTCTGTAGCCAAATCTTGTTTTTCTGCAGTGAAATATGAATATTTACTTTAAGTAGGATTAATAAAAAGTATAAATAGGCTTATATTGTTCATGTTAAACTTTAATGCCAAATGAGTTCAGATAAGATTGGCTATTGCCTCCAAGTAAAGCACCAAAAAAGAACTAAAACAACATCCTGCATTTTTGATTTTTAGAACTTTTTCTTTTGAAATTGTGGAAAAGACTTGGTAGATCTGAGCTAGGGAAATCTTCCTCAGGTAACCTGATCACTCCCATTTCCTACTGGGTTAGCTCTAAACTCTTCGCTCTGCTATTTTCAAATGCCTTCTCAGTTTGACCACAAAGCATTGTTTTCTGGTTTTGTCTCCCACTCATTTTCTACACACCCTTTTGACCTACCTAAATTGGTTAAATACTTATTTTTTTCTTCTGCATATACTCAGGCTCATCCTTCTTCCTGAAATGTCCTATTTTCTAGTCCATTCTTCTGCCAACTATCTATTGATCTTTTTTCTGTCTTCAGAATGTTTCCCTCTATAAACTGTTTGGTCCCCATTCTGGGACCAGTGATTGTTCTTTGGTCTAAATTCTTGTAGCAAGCTTTAATTTTCCCATATGGGAATGAGGGTAATCCCACTTCCTTATAATCCTACTTCTTACCTCCTAGAGGTAAATCAGTGGATTAAATAATGTTACAAGTGTGCCTAGCATGGTGGTAGACCCATAGTAGTACTCAGTTGGGGTTGGTTCTTCCTTTTTCTTCTCCTCCTTTTTCTTCCTTGCTTTTTCTTAGTATATTCTATACTTTATATTATAGTTTTAAATGTGCTTTATTGTCCCCACTACTAGAATGGAAGTTTTCTGAGGGTAGAAACTTACTTATTAGAAGCTCAGCAAATATTGAGTTATGTGAAATGAATACAAATGGTGTTACTAGAGAAATTTCATCTCCTCCTTTGGATTCTGGAAAGACTAATTTGTGTGTCTATGAGTGTGCATTTAAAAACCCAAGACAGGGACACCTGTGTGGCTCAGTTGGTTAAGAGGCTGCCTTTGGCTCAGGTCATGATCCCAAGGTCCTGAGATCAAGTCCCACATTGGCTCCTTGCTCCGCAGGGACCATGCTTCTGCTTCTCCCTCTCCCTCTGCCTGCTGCTCCCCCTGCTTGTGTTCTCTAACAAATAAATAAAACCTTAAATAAACTCAAAATTCAAAACAAAAGCAAACCTATGATCACAGGACCCATCTTGATGTTTAGTGTCATAATTTCTGTTTCAAGGGTAATTTTGGGGGCGCCTGGGTGGCTCAGTGGGTTAAAGCCTCTGCCTTCTGCTCAGGTCATGATCCCAGGGTCCTGGGATTGAGCCCCGCGTTAGGCTCTCTGCTCAGCAGGGAGCCTGTTTCCCTTCCTCTCTCTCTCTGCCTACTTGTGATCTCTGTCTGTCAAATAAATAAATAAAAATCAAGGGTAATTTTGAATGTCCAGAGCCCTTGTATAGGACACTGCCCACCCAGATCATGGCAAGCCTCAGGGCTTCGAGGGGCACACTCTTTCTGGTACTCTAACAGCCAGCTTTGGGAAACCTTGCCAGAAACCAGTGGGCAGGGCGACTAACATGGCTCTTTGGCCCTGGTGAGATATAGTGCTCACTCCTATGGAGCCTGGATCATGTAAGAGTACAGATTCTGTTCCTGTGCTATTTCTTAGGGCTCACTGGGGTGTCCCTTGGCCCCTTCAGGGAGGGGGAGGTCTCTGAACACCACCTTTGCTTTTGTACATTTGGTCCTTTCAAGTTGGTTCTGATTGTCTCCAAGCCTGCAGTTTCTTTCCACAAAAATCTCCCCTAATACCCCTTTCCCTGGCCCCTCCCCCACCCCCAAAATATTATGTCTCCAGGAGAGAGAAAAGCTAGTGGTGGTAGAGGTCACTAGGTGTTTACCTAATGTCCATCTAACCTCCTTTCTTAATAAAATTTTCTTAGTAATTTTCTAATTTCTTAGTAATTTAACCTGGGTGCATTACTATCTAGAATAAAAATAACATTTTGCAGCTCCCCTTGAAGCTAGTTATGGCCATAAGATTAAATTCAGAGTAAAGGGAAGTGCTATGTGACATCCAGAGAGGCTGTTCAAGGGGCTCGCTCTGAGCCACTCTTTGGCCCTTCCTGCCTTTGCCACCTGGACAGTGGACACAGTGGCTGAAAGGCCAGCAGCAATGCTAGATTATGAGGAGAGCTTGAGGGTGAAAATGGAGCTGAAAATAGGAGCTATCTTCTAAATGCTTTTTTAATGTCAAAGAAGATCCTTTTTGGCTTTTGGCCCCATTTTCAGTTTTCTATCATATGCCATCCTGTCCAGCCCTGATATATCTGAAGATTGAGACCTAGTAAAATAATAGAAGCTAAAATGTGACTGATTGTGAATTAGTCCAGATCCCTTAGTTATGACCTCAGTTTGTTGCCTGGAGTTCTTAGAAACCTAGATTTTCTTAACTTGAAGTAAGATTTCAAAACATGTGATTAAAGATTTCATTTTTTTGTTTATCCGTGTTCAGTTTCAACAGCCATTTCCTGTCATTAGAGGTGGTAGAGGCCTGAGCTGTTTGGGCTAGGTAAGGGATCCACAGACATGTGAGGGGAAATGCATGTGCGAAATACCATCCCATATCATATCCTATAGATAAATATGCTCTGACTGTTTTCAGGGAGATATTACCTTGGCACATTCATAGTTTATGTTTCCATGTTTCTAATAAAGTACATGTCAATTAAGTGTGCTTTCGTTTTTGTCATTATCATCTTTCTGTCTCCCAGAATTATTACTAATAATTATTGGAAATTTACATGGTGCTAATATCTCCAGTTGACCTAAATGACTTAAGCTTTTTGCTTGGAATTTTCCAGAAGACACAGATTCCTCTGAAATTAACACACAGGGGGAAAAATGAAAAGAAATCTGCAAATGTAATTTTTGCCCATTTCTTGGTTTTCTTTAAGCCCATGGCTGGATTTACATCGTCAGCCCACACAAATATGAATTCCCAAGAAATCCAAGTAGAAAGAGAATAGAGAGAAGGGAGAATGTATTTGATTTCTTTATGGCTAGAGCTTTATTCTAGGCCCTCAATTATGAAGTTCTTTATATCTATTTATAAATCATCCATGTATGTCTATGCATGAACCCACTCCATGCACCAGGGAGCATCTCCATTAACTTGGATGAATAAGGATCCCCATGATCCAAAGTTCAGTTCTCTAATTAACAGGGCTCTTTTGGAAACATTTTAGAGATGAAAACATTTTTTTGTTTGTTTGTTTGTTTTCCCCACAATATTTTTATTTATTTATTTGAGAGAGAATAGAGCAAGAAAGATCACAGAGGGAGAGGGAGAAGCAGACTTGCCACTGAACAGGGTGCCTGATGCGTGGCTCAATCAGAGATGAAAACATTTTAACGATGTTTTGCATACATCTGATAGACAGAATGGCTAGAACATGATCTAAGCTCATTGCATGGGGGTCATCACTAACAGCCTGGACTCCAGCCTCCTGTGATGTAAGAAAGACAGGTCCTGGTCTGTGGAGGTAAATGAGCCTCAGCTTCCACTTCTACTGTACGGACCCCAGTGCCTTCATGTTCCAGCTAGTGTTGGTTCCTCCTTTTTCTTTCTGCTCCTTCTGCTCCATTTCCCCTCTGTCTCTTTTTCCTACTCACCATTTCTGATGCTGCTTTCCTTAATCTCTGCCATCACAGAGATTGGCTGCTTATTGATTTCTTTCCTCTCTCTTTCTCTCCTCTCCCCCCCTTTTTGGCCTTTTTTCCCCTTTGCTGTCTCTTTTCTCTCTTTCTTACCACTTCTTCTAAAGTTTATGACTTTAGGGTAGCAGGGCTTACCTTTTAGAGCCATTATCATCCAATGAGAATGACAGCCAATCACAATTTGTCTTCTTAAATGTCATCTCTTTTTTTCTTTTTGTTATTTCCATTCATATTCACAATTGTGGGCTTTACAAATTCTTTTTAGGTTCATAGTTTGTTCCTGAAGGTTAACAGTGTTTGACTGCTTGACTGGGGTATTATATATATAGAAGTCATAGACCTTAGAACTAGGAAGTTCTAGGAAGAACTTAAAAGATAGTTTAATCCAATTCCTTTTTTCTAAGCAGGGTGCTGAAGTAAGTAACTTACCTAGGAGCATTCATACATCTGGTAGCAAAACCAGGACTAAGACATAAGCCTATACATCTTTATTTGGAAGAGAATTATATTAGCTCCTTAGTCCTATATATATAATACAAGGAGACCTCAAGGAGCCAAGCAAACAATTATTGTCCAATAGCTACAGTCTCCAGGGAAATATCTGTTCTATTCTGTTCTGGCACTTTAGAGAGGAGAGAGACTCTCCTTTGTAAAAACTTTGTAAAAACTTGTAAAATTATCCCTAAATATATACTCATGTATGCATTGTAAGATCATAGGGTTTCTTCACAAATGAAAGCTGTTTTCTTATGATTGCAATTATTTGTGTATGAATAGAATGTACATGATCCAATGCCTGAAACTTGCTTCGTACATATTGGGTGTTTTGAACAGCTAAATGACTCTCTTTAGCACTCTGAGTATCACAGAGTCTTATATTTATGTAAAAAAGAAAACCTTAAAAACATCTTGCTATTACAGAAATAAGCATACAATAGAAATCTTTTACATTGCATGTGCGTATTTCACCTTCTCTAGAAAAGTAGAATCTAAGACTTAGACAGAAATGTGGAGTTTTAGCTCAACTCCCTACTCAGTGCAGGAATTTTTAAAAGTTACAACTCTGACAGATATCCAATGTCTGCTTGAAAACCTCCAGAGACTGGTATCACACTTATGAGGCAGCTGTTATTGTTACTGGACAGCACAAGTGGATAAAAAGTTCCTTCTTGCATTGAATCAGAATCTGCCTTCTTTAACTTCTAGCTTTTTATCCTAGTTCTGGCTTCTGGAGCAACACAGAATTAGTATACGATTCTCTTCATGACAGCCCTTCAAATATTTGAAAGCAGATATTATACCTTTTCTTATTCTTTGCTTCCCAAGTTGCTTGAATAATTTATCAAAAATTATACCTTCTCCTATTCACCTGGACATTTGCCTTTCATTACATCCTAATTGGTCAAAGTCCCTCTTAAAATGTGGCACCCAGAATTGAATTCTATATTATAGATGTGGTTTAACTAGCTAGAAATCCAACAGAACTGTCATGGGTAGTGATCTGTGGGTAGTAATTTCTCACGGAAGCATCCTAAGTCCCTTAAAAGAAGGTGGATTGTATGACAACACTCAGTAAACTGTAAAGTGCTTTATAAATGATAAGCTTTGTTACATTCCATTTAAAAATACAAAAAATAATCAAAGAGGTTTTTTTCCCCGTCATTGACAACGTTGATTTCAACCTTTGGGTCTATAGTTAGCAAAGAGGCTGGTATTTATTCCTTGGTAAAAGTGTGAAGATAATTTTAAACTCAGCCATTATGTTGTGGTACTAGCTGAACAAGTTTTAAATAATCAGGTCTTTTTGAAAAATGTTTGTTTTTTTTTAAAGTGTATGATAAATTTTTAACCTTTTTAACCATTTTTAACCTGTGCATACTCATTTAATGAGACAAAAGCAGAATCTCCTACTGACAAGGCATTTTCACATTCAAAGTAAAGTTTTAAATATGTAATCTGTGTTTCTTCCATTTTGAAATATAAATTTTAAACTTCCATTCAAAACATTTCTTTTTTTAATTTTGAGTAATGGTTTAATATTGTCATCTAACCCGTCTTTCTCATTGCTGGGTATTGATTATATGTTAAGAACTTGAAAAATACATTAATAAATTGTTTATCCTTCTTTCTTCACTAACCCTAGAAGACTTTTGGAAAAAATAAATTTTTATCTAAAATGTTTGGCATGGGGGCTCCAGGGTGGCTCAGTGTGTTAAAGTCTCTGCCTTCAGCTCAGGTCATGATCCCAGGGTCCTGGGATCGAGCCCCGCATTGGGCTCTCTGCTCAGCAGGGAGCCTGCTTCCCTTCCTCTCTCTCTTCTTGCCTCTCTGCCTACTTGTGATCTCTCTCTCTGTCAAATAAATAAATAAAATCTTAAAAAAAAATAAAATGTTAGGCACGAATTTATATCTTGAAAGTTCTGACTAAGGGCTTAATGCACTGCTAAATGGGATAATCTCAAAACTAACAGTAGCAGGCTACGGTTGGTATATATAAATGTGTATAAAGATAAATGTAAAATATAAATATGAAACCCAAGTGGGATCAAGGTAATGATGGGGAACCCAGAACACTCCCTGGCACATAGCAGATTCTTAATCAACATTGGCCTCATGAATGCTGCCTATTAGGGGAGGATTATTCCTAATCAGGCAGTGAGCCTGGTGTGACAGCTGGAGGTTGAGTCCTGTAGATTGATGTGCCATTGCTCAAATGAGTAAGACACATTAGAGACTGCACTGTATTTTAAGACCTCATATCTCTTTCATTGGAACATTATTTCTTGGGTAAGAGAAATTACTACATTTTCTAAAACATGACAATGTTGTGGTGGTTATAGTTTAATTTACAACATATGTCAAATACTCTAAAGAGCATAAATTATTTAAAAATACATAAGTACTCAGAATAAAAACCAGTTGTTCTGTATTGCCCATACTGGAAAGAAATTTATTAAAGAAAATAACCCAGTAAATCACTTCCAAGGATTAGAGTATTCTGATAGCATTCTGCAAAGTCAGAATTCTGGAAAATCATCCATTTATTGGAACATTTTTTAAAAAACTTATATAATTTAATGATTCTTTTTTCTTTTTACAATCCTGGTGACAGGGGCCATGTAAATTGGAGAGGACTGCTTTGTAAAATTGGACTTGGAGTCACATAATTTAAATTTATATTACTTGGTCCAAAATTCCTCTTTCTATTGGATCTTCTTTCATCTTAATAGTTAAATAAATAAATAGTTTTCTTTCTTCTTAATAGTTAACAAAATGTACAAATGTACAAAAAAGGTGATCCTTTCTAGAGAAAGACTGCATTCTTTTTATATTTTGTGCACTTAATTTTCCAAAGCTAGGTATTAGTTGGTTAAACATATAATTTATAGTTATACATAGACTGAGCAAAAATAAATATTCTAATAGCATCTAGTTATTGTTTTTGGCTATACGGATGTGTGGGCTTTTATATCAATATTAGTGTTTTCTACACTTCATAGTATTTTCCTCCAGCAAGAACTCTTTGCTGAGAAGGAAAAAAACAACAACAACAAACTTGCTTACAAAATGAGGCCATTTTGCATGTTAATTAGGAGGTCTTTGAACTCTAAGAATAAAAATCCGTTAATGCTTTGGGTATGGAACAATTATGCATTCAAGGACTTTGATTTTATGCTAATTATGCGACAAGCTTTACATTTTTCTTTGTTTTGTTTGCATTCCCTAAAGATAATTTAATGCAAATAATCCATCCACATACAGCATAGAGCGTGTCGGATGGTTTCCCTATAGTTAAGATTGTATCAGCACTCCCATTATAAATCTCTATTACCCATGGTTTATAATTTAATTGAAAAAACCCACTGCAGGCAGAAACTCAACACTTAGGGTTTCAGGCTAAAAGCAATATTTCTCTTTTAAAAATTGCCTCCTCTCTTTAATTTCATAGTTAATGGAAATGTAAGAAGGATCATCCTGGAGCTGATTTTGAACAAAGCCAAACAGATCTTTGTCTATTACTAAAATAATTTCTAAATAAAATAGTTGATACCTTATCATTGGCCTATTACTACAACATTTAACCAAACGAGAAGAGACCACAATGGAATCTGCTTATCCTTTCTCTACACAAAAAAACACATACAAGGAGAACAAGAAAATTCTGTAAGACCAGATATCTATAACATGTATCTTTGACAGTATGGTGTGAGGCATTGCATTTTCCTTTGGTTTCCAAATGTGCACTTTACTCCTTTCAAGTGGATCTGGGCAAAGGCTGTGGAATCTGCTTTTTGTCAGACTGAGCTAGGAAGAGGGCATGGGGTGGAGAGCTGCCTGCTCTGGAATTCTTTACTTTGTCTGCTATATAAATCTTAAGTTTCTGCTTCAGTTATCTTGATGGGATTCAGGGGTTAATTAACAGGCACAGCAGTTTCAGCCTGCTTACACAGTAGAATTGAAAAGATCAGTTTTTAGACACACGGTGGTTTTGTCATCAGCTTTTGAACCCAAATCCTGTAGTGTAGAAAGGTTGACCTGTCTGCCAGATAATATGCAATCTCCAATCAAGACTTCACCATAGTTTTATCAACCCAGTGAGAGAAACCGTGAGTTAGTTAGAACGAGATGTTATTTCCTGCAATCCATCAGCCTTTTCCTATGTAATTCCTACTTGTAATGCTGCATGTGAAGTATATGCCATGATTACTTAACCCTAAGCAAACATCAAAAACTTGCTTAAAGGTGGTCTGACTCTGTCTTCACAATTCATTGTGTTTCTAAATCAGTTGCCTTTGAGATCCTAAGGGCAGTTACTGAGGACAATAACACAAGCTCATATGTTACAACACTTAGCTGTGTATAAAGGGCTTCAATATATCTAATACACACAACTGCTCAGAAGTACAGAAAGCAGGGGCAGTTGGTTGAGCATCTGCCTTCGACTCAGGTCATGATCATGGGGTCCTGGGATCGAGCCCTGCATCGGGCTCCCTGCTCAGCCAGATCCTGCTTCTTCCTCTCCCTCTGCCACTCCTCATGCTTGTGCTCTTTCTTGCTCTCTCTCTGTGTCAAATAAATAAAATATATATAAAAAAAATAAAGCAGAAGCTAAGAGGTTAAGTGGTGGTTAGCACTCACACTCTGTCTTGTCTACTACTCGTTCTTCTGTGGCCCAGTGGCTCCTTAGTTCTCTTAGGGGAACTATGTTTTTAACTTTGAGAAATAGTCCAGTGAAACCTTGATGAGAATCCCCTGTAATTACTTGTCATCTATTGTCAGAGACCATAAGGGAATTCACACAATTTCTAAGTCCAATTCTTAAAATATTCCATGTTTGCTTAGATTGAGAAATAAAAAAACTTAGAGCCTAGATAACATTCATATATACCTATGCTACACAGTAATTCGATGATGAAATAAAACAAATCATGGATTTATTGTTCGATCTCTATGATTAAAATCATTTTTAATGTTGATATTTTGATTATATCAGAAACATTGCTTAAGTATAAAGGTTATGAGAAATTCTTTTCTGAGCACTCATAATTGTACAGTCTTAAGAGATTTTTGAGAAAATAGTAGATAACTATTTTCCAAGGATGGTATAAATGTAGTATTGGTATAATGATGCAGGGAATACATGAGAAAACTCCCTAGGGTTGCTGTGAATCTGGCAGTCCATATTTGTTATATATAGTGAAAAGCAGATTATCTTCTGATATTTACAAACTGATTCAAAGTTTTTTAGTTTCTGTTGTAAGAATTTTAATAGATCATTCTCTACTCCTCACCCACCTCCTTTTTTTTTTCCTTTCTTAAATTACTTTTTTCTTTTTTTTTTAAGATTTTATTTCACAGAGAGAGAAAGAGAACATAGCAGGAGGAGTGGCAGGCAGAAGGAGAAGTATGCTCCCAACTAAGTGGGGAGCCCCATGCAGAACTTGATCCTAGGACCCTGGGATCAACTCTTGAGCTGAAGCAGATGCTTAACCAAATGAGCCACCCAGGCCCCCTCATTAGATTACTTTTCTTTTTTTTTTTAGTCTTTTTTATTTAAATGAGTTCAGAGCTCACCACCCATTTTTATTTTTTTTCTTTAAGCTTTTTTATTTAAACATATAATGTAACCCCACCACCTTCTCCCAACCTCTCTCCCCCCCACCCCCCTCAGTTTGTTTTATGACATTAAGAGTCTCTTTTGGTTTGTCTCCCTCCCGATCCCATCTTGTTTCATTTTTTCTTTTCCTACCACCTTAACCCCCACCCCCATTGCATCTCCACTTCCTCATATCAGGGAGATCATGTGATAGTTGTCTTTCTCCAGTTGACTTATTTCGCTAAGCATAATACGCTCTAGTTCCATCCATGTCGTCGCAAATGGTAAGATTTCATTTCTTTTGATGGCTGCATAGTATTCCATTGTATATACATACCACCTCTTCTTTATCCATTCATCTGTTGATGGACATCTAGGTTCTTTCCATAACTTGGCTATTGTGGACATTGCTGCTATAAACATTCGGGTACACGTGCCCCTTTGGATCACTACGTTTGTATCTTTAGGGTAAATACCCAGTAGTGCAATTGCTGGGTCATAAGGTAGCTCTATTTTCAATTTTTTGAGGAACCTCCATGCTGTTTTCCAGAGTGGTTGCACCAGCTTGCATTCCCACCAACAGTGTAGGAGGGTTCCCCTTTCTCCACATCCTCGCCAGCATCTGTCATTTCCTGACTTGTTCATTTTAGCCATTCTGACTGGTGTGAGGTGGTATCTCATTGTGGTTTTGATTTGTATTTCCCTGATGCCCAGTGATGTGGAGCACTTTTTCATGTGTCTGTTGGCCATCTGGATGTCTTCTTTGCAGAAATGTCTGTTCATGTCCTCTGCCCATTTCTTGATTGGATTATTTGTTCTTTGGGTGTTGAGTTTGCTAAGCTCTTTATAGATTTTGGATACTAGCCCTTTAACTGATATGTCGTTTGCAAATATCTTCTCCCATTCTGTCAGTTGTCTTTTGGTTTTGTTGACTGTTTCCTTTGCTGTGCAAAAGCTTTTGATCTTGATGAAGTTCCAATAGTTCATTTTTCCCCTTGCTTCCCTTGCCTTTGGCGTTGTTCCTAGGAAGAAGTTGCTGCGGCTGAGGTCAAAGAGGTTGCTGCCTGTGTTCTCCTCAAGGATTTTGATGGATTCCTTTCTCACATTGAGGTCCTTCATCCATTTTGAGTCTATTTTCGTGTGTGGTGTAAGGAAATGGTCCAATTTCATTTTTCTGCATGTGGCTGTCCAATTTTCCCAACACCATTTGTTGAAGAGGCTGTCTTTTTTCCATTGGATATTCTTTCCTGCTTTGTCGAAGATTAGTTGACCATAGAGTTGAGGGTCTATTTCTGGGCTCTCTATTCTGTTCCATTGATCTATGTGTCTGTTTTTGTGCCAGTACCATACTGTCTTGATGATGACAGCTATATATAGAGCTTGAAGTCTGGAATTGTGATGCCACCAACTTTGGCTTTCTTTTTCAATATTCCTTTGGCTATTCGAGGTCTTTTCTGGTTCCATATAAATTTTAGGATTATTTGTTCCATTTCTTTGAAAAAATTGGATGGGATTTTGATAGGCATTGCATTAAATGTGTAGATAGCTTTAGGTAGCATAGACATTTTCACAATATTTATTCTTCCAATCCATGAGCATGGAACATTTTTCCATTTCTTTGTGTCTTCCTCAATTTCTTTCATGAGTACTTTATAGTTCTCTGAGTATAGATTCTTTGCCTCTTTGGTTAGGTTTATTCCTAGGTATCTTATGGTTTTGGGTGTAATTATAAATGGGATTGACTCCTTAATTTCTCTTTCTTCTGTCTTGTTGTTGGTGTAAAGAAATGCAACTGATTTCTGTGCATTGATTTTATATCCTGACACTTTACTGAATTCCTGTACAAGCTCTAGCAGTTTTGGAGTGGAGCCTTTTGGGTTTTTCACATATAGTATCATATCATCTGCAAAGAGCGATAGTTTGACTTCTTCTTTGCTGATTTGGATGCCTTTAATTTCTTTTTGTTGTCTGATTGCTGAGGCTAGGACTTCTAGTACTATGTTGAATAGCAGTGGTGATAACGGACATCCCTGCTGTGTTCCTGACCTTAGCGGAAAAGCTCTCAGTTTTTCTCCATTGAGAATGATACTTGCAGTGGGTTTTTCATAGATGGCTTTGATAATATTGAGGTATGTGCCTTCTATCCCTACATTTTGAAGAGTTTTGATTAGGAAGGGATGTTGCACTTTGTCAAAAGCTTTTTCAGCATCTATTGAGAGTATCAAATGGTTCTTATTCTTTCTTTTGTTAATGTATTGTATCACATTGATTGATTTGTGGATGTTGAACCAACCCTGCTGCCCTGGAATACATCCCACTTGGTCGTGGTGAATAATCCTTTTAATGTACTGTTGGATCCTATTGGCTAGTATTTTGGTGAGAATTTTCGCATCTGTGTTCACCAAGGATATTGGTCTGTAATTCTCTTTTTTGATGGGATCCTTGTCTGGCTTGGGGATCAAGGTGATGCTGGCCTCATAAAATGAGTTTGGAAATTTTCCTTCCATTTCTATTTTTTGGAACAGTTTCAGGAGAATAGGAATTAATTCTTCTTTAAATGTTTGGTAGAATTCCCCTGGAAGCCATCTGGCCCTGGGCTTTTGTTTGTTTGGAGATTTTTGATGACTGTTTCAATCTCCTTACTGGTTATGGGCCTATTCAGGTTTTCTATTTCTTCCTGGTTCAGTTTTGGCAGTATATATGTCTCTAGGAAAGCATCCATTTCTTCCAGATTGTCGAATTTGTTGGCATAGAGTTGCTCATAATATGTTCTTATGATTGTTTGTATTTCTTTGGTGTTGGTTGTGATCTCTCTTCTTTCATTCATGATTTTATTTATTTGGGTCCTTTCTCTTTTCTTCTGGATAAGTCTGGCCAGGGGTTTATCAATCTTATTAATTCTTTCAAAGAACCAGCTCCTAGTTTCATTGATTTGTTCTATTGTTCTTTT
The DNA here is from genome assembly GCA_003697995.1 of Taxidea taxus jeffersonii. Taxonomy (NCBI): domain Eukaryota; kingdom Metazoa; phylum Chordata; class Mammalia; order Carnivora; family Mustelidae; genus Taxidea; species Taxidea taxus. The sequence continues at coordinate 186,865 of ML105354.1, forward strand.
GGTTTCTATTTCATTGATTTCTGCTTTGATCTTTATTATTTCTCTTCTCCTGCTGGGTTTAGGCTTTCTTTGTTGTTCTTTCTCGAGCTCCTTTAGGTGTAGGGTTAGGTTGTGTATTTGAGACCTTTCCTGTTTCTTGAGATAGGCTTGTATCGCTATATATTTTCCTCTCAGGACTGCCTTTGCTGTGTCCCACAGATTTTGGACCATTGTGTTTTCATTATTATTTGTTTCCATGTTTTTTTTTCAATTCTTCTTTAATTTCCTGGTTGACCCATTCATTCTTTAGAAGGATGCTGTTGAGTCTCCATGTATTTGTGCTCTTTCCAAATTTCCTCGTGTGATTGAGTTCTAGCTTCAGAGCATTGTGGTCTGAAAATATGCAGGGAATGATCCCAATCTTTTGATACCGGTTGAGACCTCATTTATGACCCAGGATGTGATCTATTCTGGGGAATGTTCCATGGGCACTAGATAAGAATGTGTATTCTGTTGCTTTGGGATGGAATGTTCTGAATATATCTGTGATGTCCATCTGGTCCAGTGTGTCATTTAAGACCTTTATTTCCTTGTTGATCTTTTGCTTGGATGATCTGTCCATTTCAGTGAGGGGTGTGTTAAAGTCTCCTACTATTATTGTATTCTTGTCAATGTGTTTCTTTGATTTTGGTATTAATTGGTTTATATAGTTGGCTGCTCCCATGTTAGGGGCATAGATATTTAAAATTGTTAGATCTTCTTGTTGGACAGACCCTTTGAGTATGATGAAGTTTCCTTCCTCATCTCTTATTATAGTCTTTGGCTTAAAATCTAATTGATCTGATATAAGGATTGCCACCCCAGTTTTCTTCTGATGTCCATTAGCATGGTAAATTGTTTTCCACCCCCTCACTTTCAATCTGGAGGTGTATTCAGGTCTAAAATGAGTTTCTTGTAGACAGCATATGGATGGGTTTTGTTTTTTTATCCATTCTGAAACCCTGTGTCTTTTGATTGGGGCATTTAGTGCATTTATGTTCAGGGTAACTATTGAGAGATATGAATTTAGTGCCATTGTATTGCCTGGAAGGTGATTGTTACTGTATATTGTCTCTGTTCCTTTCTGATAATACTTTTAGGGTCTCTCTTTGCTTAGAGGACCCCTTTCAATATTTCCTGTAGAGCTGGTTTGGTGTTTACAAATTCAGTTTTTGTTTGTCCTGGAAGCTTTTTATCTCTCCTTCTATTTTCAATGATAACCTAGCTGGATAAAGTATTCTTGGCTACATGTTTTTCTCGTTTAGTGCTCTGAATATATCATGCCAGTTCGTTTTGGCCTGCCAGGTCTCTGTGGATAAGTCTGCTGCCAATCTAATATTTTTACCATTGTATGTTACAGACTTCTTGTCCTGTGCTGCTTTCAGGATTTTCTCTTTGTCGCTAAGACTTGTAAATTTTACTATTAGATGATGGGGTGTGGACCTATTCCTATTGATTTTGAGGGGTTTTCTGCACCTCCTGGATTTTGATGCTTGTTCCCTTTGCTATATTAGGGAAATTCTCTACAATAATTCTCTCCAATATACCTTCTGCTCCTCTCTCTCTTTCTTCTTCTTCTGGAATCCCAATTATTCTAATGTTGTTTTGTCTTATGGTATCACTTATCTCTCAAATTCTCCCCTCATGAGCCAGTAGTTGTTTGTCTCTCTTTTGCTCAGCTTCTTTATTCTCTGTCATTTGGTCTTCTATATCACTAATTCTTTCTTCTGCCTCATTTATCTTAGCAGTAAGAGCCTCCCTTTTTAATTGCACCGCATTAATAGCTTTTTTTATTTCAACTTGATTAGATTTTAGTTCTTTTATTTCTCCAGAAAGGGCTTTTATTTCTCCCAACAGGGTTTCTCTAATATCTTCCATGCCTTTTTCGAGCCTGGCTAGAACCTTGAGAATCGTCGTCCTGAATTCCAGATCTGACATATTACCAATGTCTGTATTGATTATGTCCCTAGCCTTCGGTCCTGCCTCCTGTTCTTTTTTTTGTGGTGAGTTTTTCTGCCTTGTCATTTTGTCCAGATAAGAATCTGCTGTTCTCCTTGTTAAGTGAACTTGGTCTTGGCTGGATTTCTTGTTGATCTTCTGGAGGAGGGGCCTGTTTTAATGATTTTCATGTGTCTCTGCCCCAGGCTGAATTTCACCACCCTTACCAGGGGCCGGGCTAAGTAATCCTCTCAGGTTTGCTTTCGGGAGCTTTTGTTCCCTGAACGCTTTCCGTAGAGTTCCGGAGGACGGGAATGAAAATGGCGGCCTCCCAATCTCCGGCTCGGAGGAGCCGAGAGCTAGGAGCCCCAGTCTTCAGTGCACCTTCAGAGAAAAGCACTTAATCACTCCTGTCTCCCCAGCCTCCAGCTGTGCTTGGAGAAAATCGCACACAATCAGTCCCGTTACACTGGCCTCTGGCTGCGCTCCGAGGTCACCCAGCCTGTGATCAAGCATCTCTGTCTCTGGCAGAGTCCCACCTGGAGTCTCCAAACCCCATAGACCCCTGAGCTCTCCCAGGTCGGAGTCTCCCCGGATCTTGTGGGGACCCCTCGAACAGAGCACTGGCCCGTGTCACAGACCATGGCTCTAGGAAACCCTGAGTTGAGAGTTCACTCCTCGGCTCTGTCTCCGCAGCCGGCTTCCCCGCTCTAATACCTGTGAGCTCTGCGACACTCAGACACCCCCGATCCTTCTGTGACCCCGCGGGACCTGAGTCCACGCTGTCCCTGTGAGGTCTTCACCCCAGCTTAGCCTCTGGAGCGATGTTCCTCCATGGAGCAGACTTTTAAAAGTCCTGATTTTGTGCTCCATTGTTCGGCCGCTTGCTGGAAGCCGGCCCCTCCCCACCGGGTCTATCTTCCCTTCGCATTGGATTCACTTCTCCGCTGGTCCTACCTTTTAGAAAGTGGTCGATTTTCTGTTTCTAGAATTGTTGTTCTTCTTCTCTTCGATCTCCTGTTGGATTCGTAGGTGTTCGGAATGGTTTGATAGCCTATCTAGCTGATCTCCTGCTGCCTGATGTCATCTCAGCCTGTTACTTCTCCGCCATCTTGACTCCTCCCCGATTACTTTTCTTTTTTTTGTTTTAAGATTTCTTTTTTTTTTTCTTTTCTTTTTTTTTTAAATTTGAGAGTAAGAGAGCAGGCAGAGGGAGAGGGAGAAGCAGGCTTCCCACTGAGCAGGGAGTCCCATGTGGGGCTTGATCCCAGGACCCTACGATCATGACCTGGGCTAAAGGCAGATGCTTAACAGACTGAACCACACAGACAGCCCTCAGCTTAGGTCTTGATCTTGCGAGTTCAAGCCCTGGGTAGAACTCTATGCCATGCATGGAGCCTATTTAAAAAAAAAAAAAAAGTAGGGACGCCTGGGTGGCTCAGTTGGTTAAGCAGCTGCCTTCGGCTCAGGTCATGATCCCAGTTTCCTGGGATCGAGTCCCACATTAGGCTCCTTGCTTGGCAGGGAGCCTGCTTCTCCCTCTGCCTCTGCCTGCCACTCTGTCTGCCTGTGCTCGCTCTCTCTCTCTCTCTCTAATAAATAAATAAAATCTTTAAAAAAAAAAGTAAAATGGAAAATACAGAGATTACAAAACAGTAAGAGAATAAGATTAACACATAAGGCTAATTCCACAGTAATCCTCTGTTTTAGGCACCATCACCTCTTTTATTTCATATATGAGGAAGCTGGGAGTCGGAGGTGTTAAGTAATTTGTCCAAGGTTATCATTTATCTAGTATTTGCCTTTTTATCATCCAGAAGAAAATTCCTCTTTGGAGGAGATTGTCTTTCTTCTATCCCAAACATGTGGTTGTGGTAGAGTGGTGGTTAATCAAAATTCTCATGTCCTTTGGCCAGAGTAAGGCATTGGTACCAGAAAGGGCCCGTCATCATGCTCTGGTTCTATGGCTTGCCGTATGATTCCATCATGGTGGGCCATGTGATCCAGGCTTGTCCAAGCAGTGGCATTTTCTGGAAGAATTTCAACTGAAGTGCCAGGGAAACTCTTTTCTCTCTCACCCTGTGGGTTGTAGAATGTGCTTTTATCATTGTGTTTGGCCATGGATTGATCTTGTGGGAACAGCTGACCTGAAAGAATGATGCCAGCCAGAGGGAGCAGAGCTGGTAGCTCTGGGAGGAGAGCAAGAGTAGACGGAGGGGAGAGAGAGAAGAACCTGATGAGGTTTGAGTCTCTGGATCCAGGTATTTCTGAAGGCAGACATATCTTCCAGCTTCTCCATGGTATGGTGGTGTGAGCCTTGATCAAAACTGTCTTTGTCAAGTCAGTTTGATTTCTTATCTTATTTTTTTATAGTAAAAAAACAAAACAAAACAAAACAACCTGATTGAGCACCTAGAGTCAGGATGCAAATCTGGATCTGGCTCACCTACGAACTTGAGCTTCCTTCCCAACCTTCCTTGGAGACAACCTCTGCTAATGGTTTGATATTTTCCTCACCATTTCTTCTTCCTTTTTTTTTTTTTAAATTACTAAACAAATATTATGGTATATGTAAATATTTAAATTTATGATATATGTTGCCAAATTGTCATTCAATTTGGCTTCACTAATTGATACTTTCCCTAACTTTTACATGCTAGATATCTTATGTTGCACCCCGGGCAGAGGGGGTGCCCTCTACCCTCTTCTACCCTGTTTTGTGCTCTGAGAGGCTGACCTGGAGGTATAGGTCCTTTGCCTTCAGGCTTCTGGTTGGGCTGGGTTGTTCAGGATGGGGGGCACTGGTAGGAGATGAAAAGGGAGGAGAGTTAAGAGGTTCTGCTCCTCCTTGGCTCTTCCTGTGGCATTACTGAGGTTTGGCTGCCTTCCTAGACCTATGGTTCTCTCTGCTCCGCTTTGTTTTTCTGCATCTAGCCCTGGAAACTGCCCTCTTTCTTGTGGGTTCCCTCCACCCTGCTTGACACCCTAATGGATAACCCTTTTATTAAATGCTCTTCAAATTACTCGATTTAAGTATGTTCTTAATTTCCTGTCTGGACTCTGAGTAATACTGCTTGTATAGGGTGTCTTTTCCCTCCACATTTCATGTCAACACAGGGTATTGCCCACGTTTTAAATCATTTCAATTCTCATAAAGAGAAAATGGTATCTTGTTTTAATTTATATTTTTTGATTATTATTGCATTTGAACATCTGTTCATATGTTAATAGGCTATTTGCATATTTCTCTTAATTGCTTGTTAATATTCTTTGCCCATTTTTCTTTTGGGTGATCTCTCTTTCTCTCTTTCAAATTCCTGTTATGAGTGGAGTATTTTTGTTCCTATTATATTTTCCGACTGATTGTTAGTATAAGTGATAATTATTGCTTTCATATTTTGTTATTCCTATAAACTCTGTTAGTTTTAATAGATGTTAATCGATTCTCTCATATTTTCTATCATTTACAAAGAATGATAATGCTATCTCTCCCTCTCTGATATATACCACATTTCTTTACCCCATTTTACACACTGGCTAGATCCTCCAGAACACTCTTGGACAACAGGGGTGTCAGTGGGAATCTCTGTCTTATTACTGACTCTAACTCTGCTTTTCCCAGAGTGTGTTTCACAGAACACAAACCCTGACAGATACCCCTTGAGAAAAGTTTAGACTGGTGTGGGAAGCTTTACATATTCTTAAAGAGTCTTAGTACACTTGAGCATGTTAAAAGCTCTAAGTTGGTTTTTGGTTTGTTTGTTTGTTTTTGGTCTTTGCCTAATATAGCTTCGGTACTGAATTTTCTGTAGTACATTATCAGTCTGGTCATTTCCACAGGTCCTGGAGGACCCCAAAACAAACAAAATATTTTATAATAATATAGCTAAGCCACTGTGTTTTTATGTAAAAACTCTGAATTATTCCAAGGCTTCTTTATGTCTCTTCTCAATGCTTATTAGTATAGCAACATAAGCCACTGTATTTTGAATGTAAGGGGTCATGTGACGCATCCACCACTTTGGCACATGTTACTCTCAAAAGAAACAGCTGAGATTAAAACACTAACTTAAATGGGAGGAAGGATGGGTGTCAGGAAATCCAGCTGGTTTCTCTCCCTCTCTTTCTTCTCTGTTTTATGCACACACACTCACACAACCACCCAACCCACCAAATGAATAAAACATTCCTGCCAACAGACCTCAAGGTACCATTTTCTTTCATGTACGGGCTTCCTTCTTAACCCTGCCTTCCTTCTTTCCACACCTATCCATTGTTTCTTCTGGCTTCCTTCACTTTCTTCTGTCAAGCGTGCATATGCATGCATGAATGAGAATGTGTTGTCTCCAGGAAAATCTCTACCATCCCTTTTTTCCCATTGCGATTATCAGTTAAAAATTACTGTTATCGTTGTTGATAGAAATCAAGTGAATATCAGAGAATACTTGTAATGAGAAAAGAAAAAAGCACTTGTTTTTTAAACTCATCTCCACTGCTTAATTAATACATGTTATGTTTTCACATGAAATTAAGACCTGATACAGAATTGGTGACAACAACCTCCAAAGACCTTAAAAAAGCACAGAAGTTCCCTTCAGAATTCTCACAAATGCCTCATCTACATTTGCTTTCTCTTCCAATTAAGTCTATTATTCCCAGAGCATTTAAGAATAATAAACTATCTTTTATTCAATTTAACTTTCCATTTGCTTTAATGACTAATATTGAAACAGTTTTGCTTTCTGCTATATTTCATTGCAAGTTTTTCAGCTACACTATAAAGCTAAATTAAGGCTTTTATAGATTTTTTAAGGATCAACCTGATCCTTATTTATTACTCCTAGGGTAATATTCATCTCAAGTCTTAAAAAACTGACATATAAGTAAACTCTTAGAAAGTAACTCACTCAAAAATTGGCAATTTCCTGTGTGGTGAATTAAAAAAAAATACCAAAAGATGGACTCCTATTTTTATAGAATTTCTTCAGTTAGTTAGGCCATTTTTGTGAGTGTGAATTTAAATAATATTTCAAGGTTAATATAGATTCACAGAAATTCATTGTTACCTCTACTTATTGTTATGCTATTATTTTAGTCATATGTTTATTTTTCATTTTCTGTAAAATTTCATTGATTTCTGAAGTTGTAATTTCCGTGTTTAAAAGAATAGAGCTCTGACTTTCTATCAAATGAAATGATATACCAATTTTGCTGGGGGGAGGGGCATGGTAGGGGATGGTGTCTGGAAAATGCCTTTTTCATGAAATCTATAAGAAGAAAAATTCATTATTGCTAATGAATGCAGGGATTTTACTTACTGGAAGTAGTCAAGTGGTCTGGTACAAAAATGCACATTGCATTATGAACCATAACATTGCGAGGTTTGTAATATAAGAGCTGCTAAATATATTTTGAATATCACAAAGACTGTTTCTTCCCCCGAGCATGCTCTTTGTTACACCCTGCTTCTCATATTCTTATCTTCTTCATGAGTAGTGAATCTCAATAAAATCTATGGATTGTGTTATGTTTAAAGGCTATTTACTGAACCAATATTTTCACAGATAAGATCAATAATATATGTGTAAACCTTTGAAATTTAGATTGGAGAGGAAGCTGCCTAATAAAACTCTGGTACTGAATTTTATACAACATCTTACCAGCCTTTTAATTTTATATTCAGGTCCTGAAGGATCAGAAAACAAACAACACAACTGCAATTATCTGGATTTAGCCCGGATGGTTTTATGCAAAAACTCTGAATGCATTTAAGGTTTATGTATTGTGAAGGCACTGTGTCCTGGGTCCTCATTTCATTTCTTTAAGAACCTTTGTCTAATGTAATAATTTTATGTTTATACCTATTTAGTTGCACCATAGACTATGAGTGCTAGAGTTCTAAAGCATGTTTCAGTCAGTGATTTTTTTTTAATAAAGTTGGTATCTAATGCTGTATTTGCAAGGCCATCAGTTATCAAACCACGTAAGTGTTAAATTCCTTTTGAAGCTTTCAAGAGGTATTTTAATTAAGTTTTCAAAATTGCTTTTGGATCATCTTCACAATTCTTTAGTGCTTTATTTCCATTAACAAAATAGTAATTAAAATTAAATTTTAAAGGAAATAACCACAGTAGGTCATATTTTTATTAACTTGAGGTAGATAATGAACCTGTCCTATTTAAAGACTGATCTAAATCTGCTGAGAGGCTAGGGATAGTATATTTTAATTAAGGTAATCCTTGTTTGCATCTAACAAACAGCATTGCCACTTAGAAATTTAAGATCTTAGTAATGCATATTAGTACATTAGTTACCTCAACAATCTAATAGAGATTTAATACTTGTGTTTTAAAGAGCAATTTGTCATAAATTAAGAGCATTTGCATAGTAAATTTCAAGGATGTTATTCTTTGCAGAGTTTTCTATAATTAAGGAATGCATTAAACATTAAAATTTTATAATTTTCATAGTACTAGGAAAGCTTACTTTGCTATTAAACTGGGCCTTATTTTCAGCTGCGCATAACCCTATGGAAAAGTCCAGTCTTAATAAAGACATAATGAATGTACTGTCACTAAGATTTTTTTCCCTCTTAAATCTTGAGCGAAGGCTTATGTGTTTAAAGAATGTTTTATCATGCAAAATGCCTGTTTATTTGGATGGAGAGTATTTAATCATTTAAAAAGTAGGCCAAAGAGACTTACCTCAACCCTACTGCTAAATAGTTGTAAGCTGCATCGTATATAAATTAAGTGTTCTGTAATTGGGGGTATGGGTAGAATCTTTCTTTAGTCAGTTAAGCGTTTACAGTATTCATATCTACTTTAGTTAAAGGAATTAAAAAGCCCATTTTAATTAAGAATGACAACCTTATTCTTAAGGTTTCTTTTATTCTGATGGCTAACAAGATAATTTTAGCATTTGCATTTTATTGATCCAGAGAGAATGATTTTTTAAAATATAGTTTAGGATAAGGCTCAGCATCCTGGTTCACCCGTGGTCAGATGGATTTTTGACTTGTTATGAGAGTCTCTGTCACTTAGACATTTTTACCTGGGGATAACTTTAGAATATGAAGGGATGTATTCCTCAGAGAAGGAATTTATACGTTACTCAGTTTACCTTAGATTACTGTGTATTCTTCCTTCACATTATCTTCTCCTATAAATTACCTGAGTCCCTTTACTTTTTCCAACCAAGAGGAAAGGATCTAGACTCTCTGCCACCAGAATCTATACAGTTCATTGGTTTGAGTTGTAGTAATTTTTAAAAAAAATTTCCCCTTGGCAGGGAACACAGGTGTTCATTGAACATTCATTCAGGGGGTTGTCCTCTGTCAAAGGACTAATTCAGGTTATATGGGTGTGGACATTATGTGACTCATGATTTTTAACTCAGCATTGTATCATTTCTAATAATAATTATAAAATATTTAGATTCTTAGTTTTATTATATGTTGGAGCTAGTAAGGAAGGTGAGATTTTGCTGTTCTCATAATTTTAGAGTTTCGATGCTGTCAATATATCATCATCATCATCATTATTATATAATTAGCTATTAAGTCTAACACTTAATACATGTTATAGTTAGTTATAGTTAAGAGATAATAGTAATGAAAGAAGATTTCCAATTCTTCCTTTCATTAGAAGGGCAGACTGAAGTGAAAATAGTAGGCACAGGATGATAGTAGGTGGTGAGTTCAAATCTCAAAATTATAATTATTGGCTGGCTGATCTTGGGCCTGAATTTCCTACATTTGTATGTTGGAATGTACAAATTCCATTCAATTTTAGTTCCCTCTTTCCTCAACTTTAAAAGACTGTATTGACTTGAAAGCTCTAGTGGTTTCATAGACAACATCTGTGGTGAAGATGCCCTGTTTGTACCACCCAACTGCCCATCTCTACCCCTCGGTATTTAAGAGTTGGAAAATTAAACCCCAGAAAGACAAAATGACTGATTGAGGGATAACACTAAATAATTTAAAAGTGAATAGTGGCTGCAGATCAACTTATCCAGGCCCCTCAGTCCTCCGGATGGATTAAGTGTTCCCATAGTAGGTAGAGTGCTGAGTTTTACCACTGGGACTTAGGGAGGAATTGCCAGACTGTCTGTGATGGCAAAGAATCTACAGTCTAAGGTCTTAGATTAAAACTGCTTTCAGGCTATTTTGTTGTTGAGGTTCCACTGTATTAGATGCTCAGCAAAACCTGGTGATTAGAAGCTGGTCAGTGAAGATCCTGAATTGTAAATGACCAAATCTCACCCCGTTGTAGCTGTAAGAGCCGGCAATAGCATCCAACACCATTTGGCACTTCCTGTGTTCCACGTTTACTAACCTGTTTAATTATCACTACAACTTCATGAGGTCAGTACTATTACCATTCCCATTTTACTTATGAGAAAAGTGAGGCACAAAGAAGAGAACATTGTCCGTGTAAGGATGTCAGAGGACTGGGAAGCTAATCGAGGCAATCCAATGCCATAGCCTAACTGTTAAGCACTTTGCTATTCTGCCACTTAATATTATTTTTTTTTTTAAGATTTTATTTATTTATTTAACACAGAGAGAGAGATCACAAGTAGGCAGAGAGGCAGGCAGAGAGAGAGGGAGAAGTAGGCTCCCCGCTGAGCAGAGAGCCCAATGCAGGGCTCCATCTCAGGGCCCTGGGATCATGACCTGAGCTGAAGGCAGAGGCTTTAACCCACTGAGCCACCCAGGTGCCCCTGCCACTTAATATTCTATGAGCTGTCTAAGGAGAGTTGGTGCAAAGGTATGTATGGAGCCTAGTCTTTCCTTCTGTGATTGTTTTTAGGTTGGAAGTAGCTGTAATGGAGGGCACACATGGAAAAAGATCTGAGAGAAGAGCAGCAGAACAGAGAGTAGTCATGTCACAGGGCTTTGGAGGCAGAAGATGTGACTTTTATATATTTATTTATTTATAAATAAATGAGTGAGAGTATGAACAGAAGGGGAAGAGGGAGAGAGAATCTCAAGCAGACTCTGGACTCATCACAGAGCTGCCGTAGGACTTGATCCCAGGACCCTGAGATCATGACCCGAGCCCAAACCAAGAGTCTGACGCCTAACAAACTGTGCCATCCAGCTGCCTTAGAAGATGTGATTTTTCACGTTGGTTCTGTAGCTCCTAGCATGACCTCAGGTGAGCTGTGGAAGCTCTCTGAATTTCCTGCTCAGTAAAGTAGTGATGTTAATGTCCACATGGTAGGATTGTTGTTTCACATCACCCACATGGCAGATGCCTGGTTCAATCAATGGCTTTATCCACAGTAGCTATTGTTAGGATTTACCCACTTATTACACTTAGAGAAATAAGGGATTGCAGTCATACTCTTATGACCAAAGTTAAAGTCTGCCTCATTGTTAATCTTAGTGACTTATAATGGCCCTTGTTTTTGTGATATGGGTTTTATAATTGTGTTTTCAAATAAATATAACTTTCTCTTCTGGTTGCTTCTACTTTTCTGTATGAGAAAGTAATAAGCATCTGCAGGAGATTGGAGGCTTACTATAAAAATATGAGATATGGGGGCGCCTGGGTGGCTCAGTGGGTTAAAGCCTCTGCCTTCGGCACAGGTCATGATCTCAGGGTCCTGGGATTGAGCCCCGCGTCGGGCTCTCTGCTCAGCAGGGAACCTGTTTCCCTTCCTCTCTCTCTGCCTGCCTCTCTGCCTACTTGTGATCTCTGTCTCTGTCAAATAAAAAAAAATTAAAAAAAATATGAGATATGTTTATGAGCCACTTATTTGCAGTTAATCTCTATGATAACACTTTGTGGGAATTAGCAGTGATTAGACTCATTTTGGAAAGACAATCCTAACATAGGACAATTTCATCTGCAAAGAGGAGAGGGAGCTTTATTTTTTCACTTCAATAAATACAGAGTACCTACCGTGTGCCGGATACTGTGCCTAGGTAGAGTGAATACATTACATTTTAAGAAGTCACTGAGCAATTGATAGACGCTGTTTGCTATGCTGTGTTGAGGTGGATCGTGATCCCAAATGGGCAGGAAAGAGTGCCATGGGTTGAGAAAGGGGGATGACAGACTAGGACTATGTGTTTACTGTTTATGATGTAACTACAATAATATGACCAAAACCAAACCCAAGTCATTTTTTTAATTAAAAAAATGGTTTTTATAAAGTGTTGAATATATTGACTATTTTGGACCTTTTTCTATTATATCTAAATATAGTTTGTATAATGCATATATTATATGATCACTGGCATATTTTGTGTCACTCATACCATCATTTTATACCAACTTGATATGATCAGCATATAGATAGAAGTCTTTCTTCAAAGAGAAGTTATTAATTATTTTCATATATATAACAAAGACAGATCCTTCCCTCTAGGAGATAGAGTTTAAGCTAGATGGTACTAAGACCAGAGCACTTTATTTTTTTAAAAAAGATTTTATTTATTTATTTGACAGACAGAGATCACAAGTAGGCAGAGAAGTAGGCAGAGAGGAGAGGGAGGGGAAAACAGGTTCCCCGCTGAGCAGAGAGCCCCATGCAGGGCTTGATCCCAGGACCCTGGGATCATCACGGGAGCGGAAGGCAGAGGCTTTAACCCACTGAGCCACCCAGGCGCCCCAAGACCAAAACACTTTATAATATCGAACAGGTACCTACATTGAATAAAACATTTTGTATTTCCAGATATGTCACTTACCTACCTTAATCAGCATGTGTGCTAGTAATTTTTGCTTCTGTTTCTGCAAAAACAGAAAGAACTAATGATTCAGCCCTAATGGGGAACGAGCAAAGATGTCACAAAATCATACCGTTCTTTAGTTTTTTTTCAAACTTATTAGGATTATGCTTTTTATCTATGATTGCTGCTCTAAAATATTAACCTTTAAAAAAATTCATTGCACAGCCAGCTGTAGCTCTGTGATCTGCCCAATTACAGCATTCTGAATGTTTATACTTCGTTGGGAATCCCCATCGGGTTTCCCTCAATTCCCTGAAGAGAAAGAAAAATTCCAATCCTTGTTTCCACTTCCTGCTTTTGTTCCCAGAGAGAACAGACCCGCTCATCAAGAGCATACCCACAGAGGTGGGAGATCAGTGAAATTGTAGGACAAGGCAGCCGAGTTCTGCTTTGTTGAGCAGAAGGAGTGAGCCCTACAGTCTTCATGAGGTATCTCGCTGTCTGCGGAGGATTTGTGTGAACTGTCCATTGAAAGCATTGACAGTGTTCCATTAGTAATGAATTATGGGAGTAATTTCATTAATTTCTTTACCTCAGTCAGTACATATTAGTATAAGTTGTTCAACCAAACATCAAAAGAACCGCTGCATTGTAATCTTTTAGTCTTTTACTGTGTAGCCAGGAACAGCAAAGAAATAAATTAGCGTAACATTCCTTTTTTAAAAAAATGACTGGAGATAAGCAGTGGACATAATTTCTCCTGTTTTTAATTTAATAGCAGGTTTATGGTTTTATGCAAAACCATTCACATTACATTTGACCCTCTGGGAGCTGCCTGTTTTTTTCTTCTTCTTCTTCTTCTTCTTCTGTGGGTATAATTTTGAGTCTTTAATAATCTGTTGTTAAATCCAGTCTGAATTTGATTAATGAATTGTGATGAGCCAGTGCATTAATTTGCAGGTTTGGTCTAATGCCCTAAAAGGCTGCTTTGTTGTGGATGTTATTAACGCTAAACTCCTCAGGAGGAGCCATGGGATGGCAGTGTGCCCCAAATAATGGACCAGCTACATCTTTGGGAAATCCCAAGGAGGGAACTATAGCTCTAGAGGTGACTTTGGAGCTCTGTTATTGAAGGAGAAAATCCTGATTGGGTTTAATGTTCTAGAACAGGGGACCATAGAGCCCAGGGGTTCTCTGGATGGAATTCAGGGGGGCCTGGGCCTTTAGATCATAAAACAATTCTTTACTTTCAGTAAGCTTTAACTGAAACTTCACATTCTGTTCAATTATAAATGTAGGCAGCAGACCACAGAATTATTAACAGTGTCTGTGACTTTGTCATCAATAAAAATTACAGATATTTTTATAACATTATGGGGTTACAAATAGCTCAAGATGCCATTTGTGTTTATGACTGCTTCAAAATTATAGTTGTTATTAAGACAGCTGCTGGGTCTGGTTACTTAATTTGTTAGTAAAGAAATACACATATCACAAATTTTTAGGACAATAACCATATTTCAGTATGATTGGTTACATTTGTATTCTTATTTTAGACATTTAAATACATGATTCTGAGAAGGGGTCTATGGCTCCCAAATGGTTAAGAACTCACCGTTCTAGATTGGCTGTTTGTCACTGCCACCATCTTTCTCTTTGGTAAGTTGATACTTTACTTCTTCCTCAGAGCTTTGTTTTCAGAAGCAGGTCGGAGGTTCAGGTGCGTTAACCCATGTGGCCAGATGATAGCAGTGACTGTGGGATGCTAACATTACCAACTTCTCATTTATTCCCCTGCTTTCCTCCTCTGAGTTCCTGGAAGCTATGGACTGTTTATTTTATTCGCTGTTAATTTCCTAACCACTTATTATACTGTTTGACACATGGTAGGCACTTAGAAAATATTTAATGAATGAGTGATAGGTTAGGAGGAAATAATTTTTTTTTTTGCCCCATTTGAGTGAATCTGGGTTTTAAAATCATTTTTTGAAGTGAAAGAAAAATCTGGTCACATTCTGAAGATTTTATTGCATTGTAAAAGGTATTTACAAGGCATTAGGAATGTTTACAGGAACTAATATTAACCAGTTTATTGTCCAGCAGCTCTGCTTATCAGGGAACTATAGACTCTCATAACTGATTTTTTTTTTAAGATTTTATTTATTTATTGGACAGACAGAGGTCACAAGTAGGCAGAGAGGCAGGCAGAGAGAGAGGAGGAAGCAGGCTCCCCGCTGAGCGGAGAGCCCGATGTGGGGCTCGATCCCAGGACACTGAGATCATGACCTGAGCTGAAGGCAGAGGCTTTAACCCACTCAGCCACCCAGGCACCCCTCATAACTGATTTTTTAAAAAAGCATTGTTATCATTAAACAAAGAGAACTGGAATCCTCCAAAGGCAAATGTAGCTGTGGAGAGATAAGAAAATTTGATTAAGGAAAGAGATTAGCATGTGTGCTGGGAGTGTGTATAAGTGTGTGGATGTGATTTTGTGTGTGTCTTTGTGTGTAAAGAGACCCAGCCCACATGAGAGAATCTTTGGAGCTGTAAGTTGCCTTGGAGATTATTTTTCAATTTAATTTAACAAGTATTGAAACTGAAGCACAAGGAGGTTAAATGATCAGTGACCTCCTAATTGCTAAATCCAATAAAGCCTTCCTGGACCTTATCTTACTCAACCATGCTCCTGCATTTTATGTTGTTTACCTTTTACTTTTTCTGAAAGTCTGTGCATATGCTGTTTGCACAACCCAGAATGCCTTCCTTTCTTGCTCCTTTATATTTCTGCCCCCTACCCTTTTTCCAGAAGAACACACCTTTCACACCCACCTGGTCTCCATCCTTCAAGTAGAGCTTTGCTCTAGTTCCATGTGTTTTTTTAATTTTTCATTTTTTAAATTAACATATAATATATTATTAGCCCCAGGGGTACAGGTCTGTGAATTGCAGGGTTTACACACTTCACAGCACTCACCATAGCACATACCCTCCCCAATGTCCATAACCCTACCATCTTCTCCCTCCTCCCCCTGGCAACCCTCAGTTTGTTTTGTGAGATTAAGAATCTCCTATGGTTTTGTCTCCCTCCCGATCCCATCTTTTTTCATTTATTCCTTTCTTACCCCCCTCTCAACTTCCTCATAACAGGGATATCATATGATAGTTGTCTTTCTCTGATTGACTTATTTCACTCAGCATAATACCCTCTAGTTCCATCCACGTCATTGCAAATGGCAAGATTTCATTTCTTTTGATGGCTGCAGAGTGTTCCATTGTATATATATACCACATCTTTTTACCCATTCACCTTTTGATGAATACCTAGGTTCTTTCCATAGTTTGGCTATTGTGGCCATTGTTGCTATAAACATTCGGGTGCATGTTATCAAAACTTTTTTCATTCTTGCCATCCCTAAATAGCCTTCTTAGGCATTAAAAAATAAAAACAAAAACCCTCCTCATTCTCTCCTCCACCAAAGTCTGGTATAGTTTTAGAACCACAGATACACTATAGGTCAGTTTATGGACTCTAGCCTTTTGCAGGGTAACAAACCATTAGAGTATCAAAGACATTCTTACCTCCAAGAACCAATTTCACCTCTCTGGGAGTTGGATCACCCCTGCTGAAAATGCTTACTCTTGTAGAATTCAAATGTTGCCAGGCTGGATTCAAAAGACATTGCAAAGGGCATCAACTTCTAGCTATTTTGCTAACAGGAATTTCAGTCTTTCCTACAGGATTTCTTCCTTCTCCAACTTTTCAGGAGGGTTTACCTGTTTTGTATAAAAGTAGGTTTTGATCTATCTGCTTGTTTCTACCCAGGAGGTAATGGAGAACATAGTCACTATCTCAAGGAAGCACTGGAAGAGAACTGTTCTCCATTTTATCTTTGGTCCTGACAGTCAAGCACAGTGAAATGCAGCTGGTGGGCATGAATCTCAGAACCCTCTTAGTGCTGCTACAACTGCCTAGTGAGTGGGAACATGGTCACCTTCCCTGCTCTTGCAGCTGGTGACAGGTGTCTGTGTTTACTGGCTTTTGCCCAGGTCTCTGGTAGAGTAATTGCTCAGCCAACTGTGCATTTTGGTGATAATAACTTTTATTTTTTAAGATTTTATTTATTTATTCATTCATCAGAGAGAGAGAGGCACAGCGAGAGAGGGAACACAAGCAGGGGGAGTGAGAGAGGGAGAAGCAGGCTCCCCGCTGAGCAAGCAGTCCCATGTGGGGCTTGATCCCAGGACGCTGGGATCATGACCTAAGCTGAAGGCAGACGCTTCCTAGGCACCCCTGATAATAACTTTTAATTCCCATCTTACACAACTGTGTTCTCTGGGGGCATCTGAGACACCAGGTCAACTAGCAACTTCCCAAGTATGCCATGGTCTCTCTGTCCTCCAAATTTGGCCCATGCTGTTCCATCACCCTGGGTTATTCTTCTCCTTTTCAACTAGGTACCTCTATTGTCATTACCATATTATAATATCATTTCTTTCAGGAAGCTCCTCAGATGCTCTCCACAGTCTATGCGTGGATACCTTTCCTGCAAGATCCCATGGTTTCCTGCATTCCTAAAGTTATTATATATAGACTGCTTACTTTTCTGTATATCCTGTTATCATTTAGCCTCCTTACACACAGAAAGCATGAGGGTTATAAGGTTTAGCAAATAAAAATACAAGATGCCAATTAAATTTGATTTTCAGATAAACAACAGGTATTTTTTAGTATAATTATATCCCATAATTGAATATTTGCATATGGGACATGCATATTTGCATATGGGACATACATACACTAAGAATTGTTCATTATTTATATGCCATTCTAATGTAACTGGCCATTCTGTATTTTACCTGGCAGTCCTAAGAACATGTCATGTGTTTTACTGTATTCCTAGAGCCTAGCACAGTTCCAATCATCAAGGAGACACTCCATAAATCCTTACATAGTGAGTAAATTTATTTTAGAAACTAGGGATAGAGCAGTGAACAAAACAAAAGTCTTTGCCTTCTTGGAGGTTATATTCTAATGGGTGAATATAAATAATAAATAAGTAAGTAAAATACATAGCATGTCAGTGTTGGTAAGAGCTATGGAGGAAAATGAAGCAGAAAAGGCGATATAACATGTCTAACATAGGACTGATTTTTCTTCTTGTCAAACTTGCTGTATGTTCAGTTTTCTCATTTCAGCTGATGGCAACTCCATTCTTAGAGTTGTTTAGATCAAACCCCTGGAAAGTCATCTTCCTCTTTCTGTTATACTTCTCATCCGGTCTGTTAGGAATTCTTATTTGTTTTACCTTCTAGAATTTGCCCACTTGTTACCATCTCTACTAAAAAGTCATTTGTCCAAGCTACCATCAGCTCTCACCTGGATTACTGCAATAGCATCTGGGATGGCATCACTTCTTCTGCCCTTGTCTCTGTCCAATTTTCAACACAGCAATAGAAAGAGGTGGAGATGCAACGGGGGTGGGAGTTAAGGTGGTAGGAAAAGTAAAAATGAAAGAAGATGGGATCGGGAGGGAGAAAAACCAAAAGAGACTCTTAATGTCATAAAACAAACTGAGGGGGGTGGGGGGAAGAGGGGTTGGGTGAGGGGGGTGGGGTTACATCATATGTTTAAATAAAGCTTAAATAAAGTAAAAAAAAAAAATGTAACTCATATTGTGTCATTCCTTTCTTCAAAACATCCCAATGGCTCCCTGCTTTCCTCATGTTAAAAATCAGGTCCTTAAATGATCTTTAAAGATCTGGATGATTCAGCCCCATTATCTTTTTGATTTCACCTCCTGTAATACTTTCTCACTAGGGTGACTGACCAACCATCTCAGTTTGCCCTAGGTGCCCTGAGAGTCACACATGCCAGGAAATCCCTGAGTCCCTGGTGAACTTGGACAGTTAGTTGCTCACCCTACCCACCACTCTAGCCATTTGTGCCTTTTTACTGTCCCTCCAACATACTGGGCACACTCCACCTCTGGCTTTTGCACTTTGTTCTCCCTGTTTTAAACATTCTTCTCCCTATATCTAAGTCACTAATTCCCTTCTACCTTCAACGTTTTGTTCAGATGTCATTCTTTTCAATAAAGCTTGTTCTAAACACCCTACTTATAATTTGGGGCACCTGGGTGGCTCGGTGGGTTAAAGCCTCTGCCTTCAGCCTGGGTCGTGATCCCAGGGTCCTGGGATCAAGCCTTGCATTGGGCTCTCTGCTGGGCAAGGAGACTGCCCCCACCCTGTCTCTGCCTGCCTCTCTCCCTGCTTGTGATCTCTGTCAGATAAATAAATAAAATCTTAAAAAAAATTAAACACCCTACTTATAATTTAATTTTAACTCCTTTCACATGCCCTTTGAACAGTATAATAAATGCTACTTGACCTGCCCCAGTTTTATTTGCAAAGCATTTATATACCTCTAACACACTGTATAATTAAAGTAACTATGCTTATTGTTTGTCTCATCCTTTTAGAATCGAGGCCCCAAGAAGGCAAGAAACTGTGTTTTGTTTACTTATTTGTCTTAAGCACGTAAGTACTTGGCTCACATTGGCACTGGATAAATATCTGATAAGTTGAATTGAAAAGGGACTGGAAGTTGTTGGTAGTGGAAAGAATTGTAGTGATAGTGGTCAGGGATGAAGGTGATATTTAAGCAGAGATCTGAAGAAATGAGGGAATGAGCCATGTGAATTTAGGTGAGGAAACACCGAGGCATATGGAAGAATGAGTACAAATATCACGGGGCAAGAATATGCCTGTTATGTTTGCAAAGAGCCAGGAGGCAGTAAGGTTAGAGCAGAGTGGTCAAGATGTGGGGGTTAGGAGATGAAGTAGGTGATGGGATGGCAGTCCAGATGATGTAGAGACATAGTCGTGACTATTATTTGGCTTTTACTGTGAGTAAAATGAGAAGCCAATCAGATAGTTTTGTGGAGAGTGGTGAGGTACTGTGATTCAGCTTTAACAGCTTACCCTAATGACTGTGTTGAAAATTGGCTATAGGGAGCAAGGGTAGAAGAAGGAAGACCAGAGATGAAATGGAAATGAATCAAGAAAGAGATGATGTTGGTTTATACAAGATTAGCAGCTGGTGGTAGTGAGAAATAACCAGATTCTGGATAAATTTTGAATTGAGCTGGCAAGAAATGTTGATGATCCGGAATGTGAAGATTGAGAAAAAGAAGAGTCAGGAATAATTTCTGATTTTTTTTTAAGTAAAATTTTCCTTGCAGTATAATCATGCATATAGAAACATGCCCACATCCTAAGTGTAGAGCATGGTGAATTTTTCTCAGAGGGACAATACTCATGTAATCACCTCCTCCAGCAAGACATAGAACATTACCCAGCCCCTGCTATGCTGCTTCTCAGCCATCATCCCTCCTCAAATAAACACTGTCACTGACTTTTTCCCACTAAGCACAACTTAAGCTGTGTTTACAAGTTTTGATGTCATGTTTCATCATCATTTAATTCAAAATATTTCATAATTTCTATTCTGACTTCTTTGACCAATTTTGAAGTATTTGTTGGATGTTCTGTTTTTTATTTGGTTATTGATTTCTTGCTTAATTCCACTGGTTCCAAGAATACATTAATGGTTTCAATATTTTGAAATGTTGGGGGACTTGAGAACTCATTTTCTGGCCCAGAATACGGTCAGTTTTGGTAAATGTCTCATGTTCCCTTATTAGATGGAGAATTTTGTATCTGTCAATTAAATTAAGTTTATTAATATATTATTTAGCCTGACTGTTCAGTGAGTAATATTTCAAAGTTTGTTGAAGTCTTCTACTATAATTGTGGACTTATTTCTTTCTATATTTAGTTCTGTTAATTTTTGCTTTACTTTTTGAGAGACTGAATTTAAAATTGTCTCATCTTTCTAGCAGATTAACCTTTTTTACTATTTAAAAAGTTCTTTTATTGTCAGATAAATCATACACACAAAAAAGAGATAATGTATCACATATATAGTTTAAAGAATAATAGAAAAAAAAGTCTGTGAATCCACAACACAGCTTAAAGATACCCTGTTCTTGTTTATGTTCCTGCCTAGTTCTATCTCACACCACTATCCTGGATGTTTTTCTTAAAGATTTATTTATTTATTTGAGAGAGAGTGAGAGTGAGAGCATGTGAGTGGAAAGTGGGGTAAGGGGTGGAGGGATGGAATCTTCAAGTAGACTCCCCACTGAATGTGGAGCCAGACTTGGAACTCCATCTCACAACCCATGAGATCGTGATCTGAGCTGAAATGAAACCAAGAGTCAGCATTCAACCGACTGAACCACCCAGGCAGCCCTATCCTACATTTTTTTTGTTAATTGCTCTTGTTGTTAAAAAGAGTCTTATCATAATTATAAGCATCCCTAAATTATTGTTTAGTTTTATCATTTTTTTCATCTCCACATATGGCATATTAACCTTTAAATATTAGTAGGAAATGTCCCTTTTTATGTTTAATGATAGTTAGTGTTTACATCTCTCTACTCTGTGATTTCAGACGCACTTATTTAGCAAGGTGCAGTTGAATTTTTATTTTTTATTTAGTTGGACAAACTTTGTCTTTTAGTTGAAATATTTAGTCCATTTACATTTAATGAAAGTAATGTACAGATATATTTGGGATTATATTTACTGGATATAACAGCATGCATCTTTACTGAATAGACCTAATACAAATTACCACTTCAGACAATGCTAAGATTTAATAACATATTAATTCCATTGACCACTTTTGGCTGAGAGTATTGCTCTCATGCATTTTAATCACGTATCTTAAACTTCATAGTATATTATTATTGCTTTTTAGTCAATGGTTATTTATATTTATACTCATATTTACCTTTCTGTTGCTTTTCATTCCTTCCTGAATTTCTGTCTTTCCATCTGGGATCATGTTCCTCCTGTCTAAAAACCCCTTCAGTATTTCTTTTAGTATGGATCTGCTGACAACAAATGCTCTTATTTGTTTATTTATTTTTTGGATGGCTTTATATCCAAAGGATGTTTTTACTGTCTATAGACTACTAAGTTGTCAAAATTTCTTTTGGCACTTAAGATGCATTCTATATTCTTCTGGCTTCCAAGGTTTCTATTCAGAACTTAGTTGTCATTGTTGTAGCTCCTTTGAAGGTAATATGCTTTTTCATCCAGCGTTCTTATGGCTTTGTTTTTGTCTTTGCCATTTGCAAGTTTTACTATGGTGTGATGAGTAGCTTATTTATCCTGCTTGGAGTTTGGTATCTTTCATCTGTTTTAGAAAATTCTCAGACATTATGTCTTCAAATATTGCTTTAGCCCCCATTCTCTCTTGAATGCACTTCTAGATATCCATTTATACTTTTGCCATCACTCATGTGTCTCTTGCACTATTTTCTATATTTCCATTCTATTTTTCTTTGTATTTGGGACTATTTTGGGGCCAAATATTTTCTACTAAGCTATCTTACAGTACTAATCCTCTTTTTACCCGTGTTTAATCTGCTATTAAACCCTTCTGTTGACTTCTTAATTTTAATTATTGTATCTTTCAGTTCTAGAATTTCCACTTGATTCTCTTTTAATGGATTCCATTTTTTTTCTTATGAAACTATCTTGTCATCTATTTTTAAAATATATTTATCCATGTTTGATAACTTTAATGTCTGAATTATCTGTGACCCTTTTCCTATTGTCTTTCTTTTTCTTTTTTCTTATTTATTGGTATGTTGGCTAATATTTTATTGAGAAACTTTGCATGAAAAATTGTAAAAGCTCTGGATGGTGCTATTTTTTTCTAAAGAGGGTTAACTTTATACAACGGTAAGCAGCTGGAATAAGAGCAGAACAACTCAATCCAATCTGTGTATGACTGAAAATAATTGGGTCTCAGAATTTATAAGGTCATAGAGTCATCTGCTTGGGTTCAACTTGTTTGTAGGCTGGGTAATATTGGATAAGTACTTAATATTTCTGTTCATCACTTTTTTCATTGATAGTACAGGCAAAATAATAGTACTTTCCTCACAGCATGATTAAAAACATTAAATGAGTTCAAATATGAAAAGTACTTAGATTGGTACCATAGTAAGTGGTCAGTAAGTGTTAGTGAAGCTATTAAATGTTGCCCTGATCAAACAAACATCCAGGGCCAAAATCTTCTCCTTCCATTCCTGCATTTAATAAATATTAATTGGAATGGCTACTGATGAAACTCAATATGTGGAGAAAAATTAGACCTTGCTACAGGATAGGATCAGGAAATAAGGTAGAAATGTAAAACACTTTAAAGCTTTTACTATATTTATAATAGAGTCAAAGCTATAATGTAAGCATCTCAGTGCTGGTCCATTGTTATTCCAGAAAATGTCCTACATGTAATTCAATTAGTTCCCTTAAGGCTAAGTAGAGTTTCAAGGTTTAAGTCTTGCACTGTGGAGGTGATTTTAAAGACTGGTCAAGTTCCTACTTGCTGTCTCTGAAGTGCGAGTGAGGAGTGGTTAGAGAAAGCAAGCCTTAGGAAGAAGGAGCAAATAGTTTCTAAGGTTCTCCCAATTCTATCTCTTGGGCTTTGTTTTACTTCCTTTTGGAGTGGTGCATTCTTTTTTTTTTTAATATTTATTTATTTTTATTTGACAGAGAGGTCACAAGTAGGCAGAGAGGGAGGCAGAGAGAGAGGGGGAAGCAGGCTCCCTGCTGAGCAGAGAGCCCAATGCGGGGCTCGATCCCAGGACCCCGAGATCATGAGCTGAGCCGAAGGCAGAGGCTTAACCCACTGAGCCACCCAGGTGCCCCTGGAGTGGTGCATTCTTGATGTAGGCTCCAAGAAAGATGTTCTATCAACCATGAATTAGACATAATTTCATTAGAGAATTTCCCAACTAATGTTTCTTCTTCACTTTTGGAAGAATCATTCTAGTAGGATCATTCTAGTTTGATCGGATTCAAGGTACATGATTATGCCACAGACACTGTACATGAAGCAATCTGTGTTTTGACTGGTGATAAATTGATAATCACCTAGCCTGCTCAGCCAGTCCACAGAGAGGCAGTTAATATTGTGAAACTTCAATAAAGTCGGCTGTCAATGCAATAGATATTACAGGTGAACTCCTTGATCTCTCATTGTAATCCTTTGAATCTCTGTTATCCATCACTCTATAATACATTTGTTTAGGAGGAAAATAAGCTTCTAAAATCACACCATCAAAGTAAGTCTCCACAATAACATTTCTAAATCTGACATACAAGTCTCAACAACACTGTCAGAACACTATTTAGCTAGCAAATTTAGTGAGGTGATGTAAATTTACAGAAGGATGGTAAGAGATTGAAAAGTGTTCCCCTTTGTTTTCTTGGACAATAAAAAAGTTTTAGAAGCATATCCTTTTCCACTCCCCTTACCAACCAGCCCTTTGGGTGACGGGTCTTGGTATTAGGCTGAAATTTTCCTACTGCCAAGTGTTAAGTGATACAAAGAATAAGAATTAGTTTACAGAAAGGTATAGCTTTGTTCTTATGAATGGAAGCAAAACTCTGAAGAAGCAAATAATATTGGCAGATGTTTTTTATTTAGGAAAAAGGATTAAATTCTTTTTTGTTTTAGTTATCTTGTACTTGGTTTCATTGTCAAAATGAGTTATCACCTCAGTAATTCTTCTCAAAAAACTTTTATCCTACAAAGGCCAAAACTCAAGAGTAAAACCAGTCTTGGCTCCACTTAGCATTTCTAGGGTGTTACCTTTTATGAAGAAGACATTACTCTTCCCATGGTATATTTTGAATTTATATGAACATTCTAATGAATGATCTTATTGTGTGCAGTTTAGTCTCCCGAGGAAAGAATTTTCTTCTATTTAATCTCAGGAAATAGGATCAGCTCTGCCAAAGTATTATAGAGCCCAAGGTAACACTTCCTGTATTTAAATTAAGCAGCTTTAAAATTGCTTAAAGGGGTCTTACTAATTAGAATTCCAGTGGAGAAAGCTTGGGAAGGTTTCAGAGTACCGTATCTGAATCCACTTCTCTTCCACTCCTGGTGGGAATTTTGAAGGGATTTCACGTTGTTTCCCTAGGAGGTCAATTACAGACCTACTTTCCCCAATAATTTTTGAATTCATTATTCTCAAATATCAAATACACAAAGGAAAATATAGTCTTTAAGCTCTGGTATGAGACATAGTGATTGAATCAAAGGTTTCTTATAGTTTCAAAAAAATTTGGTTTTCTTCATCTTTATTCAGAATAGGCTGGGAGAAGTGTGGAACCAAAAGTTTCTGAGGATATGGACTTCATGACAGCAAGCTCCTTGAGGACATGTATCATAACTTTTCTCACAGCAACTTGCACAATATTTTGTACAAAATTTACATTCAATAAATGTGTGATTAAACCCACTGATAGGTATGCTAGAGCAGCCTGACTGTTTTGGAAAAAATGGATCATGTCAGAATGTGTTTCAAGCAATCTTTAGTGTGTTTCACTTATAGTTTATCTCTCATGCCAGTTGGACCTTCCTGGTGTCAGTAGAATGTTGCTAACAGGATGTTTGCTCTGGCTTTTGAACCTATCATAACTAAATTTAATAAAAGGGCTGGAAAGCAAGGGAGGTAAACCCAAGATTAATTTCTTTTTTTTTTTTTTACATATGGTACATTATTATTTACAAAAAGAAAATTATATCTAATGTTGTAATTAAAGCAAATTTTCACAGACTTAATTGGCAGCAGTGTGTAGTATTTTTAATCATAGTAATAAGTAGTAAGTTGAAATGCTCAGAAGAGAAATAGTAGTAATAGCTGATATTTATTGACTACATAGATGAGCCAAGTTCTTAACCTTTAGGAACAGTGTCTTCCAGAGCTGGGTCACATTTTCCATTTTTTAATTCAACAACAAAGTGGCCAACTGTATTTTAGGTGCAACTTAATTTCTTTCAGTCCTAGGTATGTGAGGCTATGTTCATTTTCAAAGTCATGTTAAAGGTTTTGGATCTTTTGATAGCATTTCATCAGATGCTTCTAAAGACCTGACAGAAAATTCTGTGCCCCATTTACCTTGTGTCTTAAAGCCACATTCAGTTCTTCATTCTGGGACATTTTCAGTCATTGGACTCTGAGGAATTTGAAGAGCTCACCAAGGTACTTCATTTTGTTAAATGCTCCCAGCGAGCCTTCATGTGGTATGTGGAATTTCATTAATTTGGAACTCAATGTCATTGCATTCAGACAAGGCCAGTCTAGAGGGCAGAATTTCGGAGGAATTCACAGAAAGGAGGATGCTGGAATACCCAAAGGAGGAACATAGAAGTAATATGCTGATATTGTTATTTACCACACAGGAGATAAGCTTCAAGGGATTTTTAAACCATTTTAAACCTCTTGTATAAAAAAAGATGATAGATAAATAAATTTATTGCATTTGGGAAAGACATATGGTTCCTGCACCATGACACACAGTTACAAAGTTGTGAGCAGATAAGCAAGAGAGCAGAACTCACTCTCTTTCTCACTACTCTCTATGGCTGATGCATAATAAGTTTCCAATTAACTTTTGTTGAGGGGATAAAAGAAATTGCTATGAAGGAAGATTTCTTAGGATACCAGACCAAAATACCAAAAACATGATCATCTCAAAAGAACGTTAACTCTGGATCTACTTGAGCAAATGAGAAGGACAGTGTGAGGGGCAATGGGGACAAGTGATAAAATGAATGCTTGCTCCCTCAAGATTCAGTGTGTCCATTCACTAGGACACCTTACAGTATGAAGGAGGCTGGTATGTGTAGGGACCTGTGGAGACAATAAGCTTTTGTTTGACTTAAAACTTGTCTGTTTGCTTATTTGCCTCCTACCCTCAGTCATACTGCTATGTGAGAATAATGGGGTGGGATAATCTTGGATGAGTCATTTGACTTGGATTTTTCATCTCTGAGGAAATGAGGTTATAACAGGTGAGAGTTGGCATCTTTTTGAGCTATTATCTTGGATTTTTTTTCTTTATTTCCCTTCTCTCTTACTTGCAACTCACCTCCACACGGTTTTGTTTATTTTTTATTTATATTTTATTGGCTCACCCCCAAATTATAAAATCTCTAGGAGAATACACTTATGCTTACCTTTGCCATTTACTATTTGATTAGAGCCCAGGCACTGTGAGGTTACACCATTAATTTGTAAATTTCTCTCTGATGGAAAAAATAATCTCAAAATTTAATTAATTACCCTAAGGACATTAACCAGTTTTGTACCTAACCTAGCAGTTTTATTCTATCTTTCCTTTATTAGATTGCCTGTAAACCGTAATTCCTCAAATGCTCTTTGTTTTTATTTATTTTTTATTTTTATTCAAATATAATTAACATAGTATTATATTAGTTTCACATATACAATATGATGATTTGATAATTCTATACATTTCTCAGTGCTCATTAAGATAAGTATACTCTTTTATTTTCAAGATTTTTAAATTTATTTGTCAGAAAGAGAGCAAGAGAGAAAAAGAGTGTGTGCATAAGCAGAGAGAGTCTCAGGCAGAGGGAGAAGCAGGCTCCCTGCTAAAGAAGGAGCCCGATGTGGGACTCGATTCCAGGACCCTGGGATCATGACCTGAGCCAAAGGCAGATGCTTAACCAACTGAGCCACCCAGGTGTCCCAAGTTAAGTGTACTCTTAATGCCCTTTTTGAATGAATTGTGTTGTTTATATGTTGGTGTACACAGAGTTTCTGATTTTAAGACTTACCTGCAAATGGAAAGAGTGCAGAAAGAAAATGAGAGATTGATTGGAGTGGGTGGTGATATACAATGGGGCAGTTGAAGAAAGACTGATTCTCTCATCCCTTATTTTTAGGAATTTAATAAGATGAAGAATGGATTCCCCAACAGGAGACAGAACAATGGATTTCTCTCCATAATTAAGATGTTATATAATGTTCCTGGAAAGACCTGTGTGGATCCCAGCTCTGGCAGTCCCCATGCAGGAGGGCTTCCCCTAGCTGCCTCCTGTCCCCCACCCTGATTCATATACCCGACAGGGCGGCAGCCCACTGTTCCCTTCTAGAAGTCTTGGAACCAGATTCTCAAGATGGATTGGTCTTTGAGAGAGAGAGAGAGAGAGAGATCAACAGGCTGTCATAGCCCCTCAGCTACATTTGTCTCTCTCTATTTATTTCTTTACGTAGGGATTTGCTTTTCCTTCTTTTAGGAATTACCCTATTAGGACAAATAGCTGTTGAGTTATATGATGGGGAAGAAGGGTTATCAAGTTTATTGATCTGAATTCTCACTTTTGGAAAGCAAGCTATCCTGCAATTACTTCAGATACCAGGCCCAAGTTTCATAGAGTTAAGCTTATTGAGTTGTGAGGCATTATTTCCAGTGAGCCCTGGACTGTGTATGGAACACAGTAACATGTATGTAACATCTGAAAAGTCGTTCCTTAAAAAATCATGAATAGCACCTTTTTGTATGTTAGGAGCTTCATATATTTTTTTTAAAATGTATTTTTAAAAAATTTGATTAAAAAACATAAGTTAGCTATATCCTCCAATGAATTAGGAAACCCATAATACTGTTTACTTGGGGCTGAATTAATCCCCAGTATACCTGTCTGCTTCTTGGGTCATATTGCATCCAGTCACTGTGGAATACTAGTGGGACTGCAGAGCTCTACCAGAGAATCACAAACCAGAACCAGGAATCCAAACAGAAATGCCCAGGTAATCTCAGCAGAAGAGGTCTTGGCATGCAGAAGATGTTCAATAAACATTTACTGAAAGACAAAATGGAGGAAATTGCTAAGAGCATGGTGGAGATGAGGAGTTTCCTGGCAACTTTATAAAACATAGCACAGGTAAACAATTACTTCTTGCAGGAAGCCATAACACAGAGGGATTGAGGCAGGTGAACTAGGTGCCATAGATCTAGTTCAGCCTCTGCTACAGACTTGTGTCTGTGGGCAAGATAGTTCAACTTCTATGAGCCTCAGCTTCTTCTCTATAAAAGGAAGTGGTTTCCAAACTGTGGTTTTCCTTTTTCAAACTAAATTTTTTGAAGAATTCTAATGTACACAATTGGAAAAGTAGACCCTCTTGGGTTGACTCAAGGAAGGCAGACTGTAGCCTTGCCTGCTGTGCCACCCCTCTGACCCCCACAGCACGCAGTTTGAAAGCCACCAAACTTCATCCATGAGGTCCTCTCCCGCCATGACATTTGTGGGCGGTGTTAATAACCAGTATTACAAGCAGCTGTCCAGAGGCCAGAGGAGGGCACTCGAGGACATATTTTGAGAAGTGCTACTTTAGAGTGTCATCTTCTCCCCTCAACAGTATTCTGGCCCCTGTGGTCTCTAAGTCAGCATCACAGTCCATGTTGTCTCCTATACCTGGACCCTGGGGGATTATCGAAGACCGCCCCCTCAGTGCCCCTATCCACTAAGGCACCAACTGCTCTCGGTTTTCATCTCTGAATATTTCTGAAACCTACCATTTCTTCTTCAACTGCACTACCACCCCCAGGATGCAGGCCTTTATCCTCTTTCTCTTGGACAATCACAAAAACTTGCACTAGTCTTCTGACCTGCAGTCTCAGGCCATCACCATCTGTGCCACTCCTTAATAGAAGTCTTTTCATTGCTCCCATGGCCTAAAGGACAACCCTAATCTCTTTCAGAGGGCAGGTGGGCTCTCCATGACTGGTTGGACCTACCTCCCCAGCTTCTACTCACATGTGCCATCTTGTCCTTTATGTGCTGGCAGGATCAAACTGCCCAAAGTTCTTCAGATATACTGTGTCCTGTTATACCCTCACCCTTGGGTCCTAGGGATTTTCCTCCTATCTTGCCCTCTACCTTTCTTCTCTATAGCTCCTTCATAGTTTCTTTAAGACATTGTGCAAGTGTTATCCCTATAGAAGGCCAGCTAAGGGCCCCACTCTGTCTTTTAGGACTCTGCTTGCCACTACCACACTGTATTAAAATTATCCAGATAGATATAGTTCCTATACTAGATGTAACTCATTGGAGACCAGTATTATTTCTTTTTATACCTCTTATTCCCCTGTGTCAAATACAGTGCCCATGAGCTTCTCACTAAGCAGCCTGTCTTGGGATTATCTCTGGTCTCAACACATCAGCTCACTGATTCGGCTTCCTGTGAGATTAGTCAAGAGATGTAAGTGAACTCAGGAGCAAGGGAAGGGCTAATGTAAAGTGTAATACTTGCAAAATTAAAAAAACACTTTTTCATATAAATGCTATTCTAGTATTTATCATAAAGCTGTTTAGAACTTTAAAAGTTCTATTTGCTTTTCATTTTAATAATCTGCATCACTTAAGAAGAGAAAAGTCAAAATACACACGTGAAAGGTGGTGAATAAATTTACTCAAGTAAACCTTTGGGTATTTTGAGTAAATTGCCAGTTGTTCCTTTGTCTTAGCATCAGCCTCATGGAGAGTGAATGCCTACCATGTCCCCCAACTGTGGCACCCTCAAGGATCAGGAAAGCAAGCTTCTTCAGTATATAATTCTCTCTTTCCTTGTTTAGGACCAAGGCTACCTCTAGCCTATATGGCACCTCTGTGTGAATGAGGAAATGGCAACCCCTTGGCAGTGATGCTGCTCCAAAGTCACAGGGTTTAGCAACAGAACCATGACTTTGTGCTAAGACTAGGGTGGACTGTCCTCTAGACAGATGGCCCCATAGGAAGGGAAGCTGGATTGGAGCGCCTCTACCAGGCACCTTTATGAAGGGCGCAGACATCCATGCCTAATGCAAAGAGCCACACATTACCTCCTTATCCTCAAATGATGATCTGTGGCTGCCCACTAAACAGGGAAAGGAGTAGACTTCTCAGAGAGACTGAGAAGCATTTTGGTAGGTTTGCTTGTTAAGTCTAGCTTGCCATTCTGATGGGGCTAGATAGTGGCATTGTGTGGTGCTTTCTGAACGTGACCCAGAGAAATCCCTTCTTTGCATAGGATTGTCATTTTGTAGAGCTCATTTTGCTTAGTGACAAAGCTGATTCTGTCACAACATGAGCCAAACAAAATGGTGATCACTGGCTCACGCGTGAGGGGTCACTTCGTTTCCACACACCCTGTGGTAAGCATTGTTCATGAACAGTTAATTATTGGTCTTCATGCATAAAATGAAGGTGACATTTGAGACAGATGTTTATTGTTTGTTACATATATATATATTTTGTCAAAACTCCAGCTACAGAAATTGGCCAAAATTACCATCACAAAGCACAGCTTTTGTACATTCGGGGCTTCATCCTGATCTCTGACCTGTAGTAACAGTGTGCAGGTGTGGTGATAGACACATGGACAGACTTTTCTTTTTATTGACAGGAGGGATGAAGTTTCTTGAACAACTGTGCTCAGGCTGAAACAACTGCTGAGTTCCACCAGGGGCTGCTGTTGAACTTCTAAAAAAAATCATATTTTAGAGAAGAAGGGGGGTTGATGGTGGATGGGAAGGGAGGGATGGGAAGGGGGTAGAGGAATAGAAAAAAAAAATCTTGGAAGAAAACCTGACATTTCTGTCGAAGGTGGAGGAACATGCTTTGCTGATGCCACACGTGGAATGTTTCGGAAGTGTCAGTAATAAATACTTCTATCAGAAATTTTCTCATTCTGTATCTCTGCATATTATACCCCAAGGAGAGTCATACAAAGACATAGCTGTCAGGGTCTAATTTTGGATCTGAAAACTATGGCGGTTGTCAGGCATCATTTCCCATGTGTGATATTTATCTCCTCTCACAAACAAACTGAGTGCAGGGTTTTTAATTAATTTCCAAGTGTCTCCCATGATAATTTCCCCCCTAATATATTAATACGATGATTTAAACCTTCATTCAGAGGCAGACTTTTGGTTAGAAATCACTAAAGGCTTAGATGGTGTTTAGTATTATCAATAAGTTACACGTTCGTTGGTTTGCAGGGAATCAATAAAGTTGCCCTTTCCTCATTCTTATTTTTAGAGGCATCAGTGGGATTGTATCTCTTTTAAGTATATTAAGGAAATCATGAGTGAGCTGATTTTATTATTTTTCTTCTTGTGATTGGAGGCAGTTCTTAGGCTGCTTCTCTTCTTGCTTGTGGTAGAGTTACTTTAAGAAAAGTTCTTGATTTGATGAAAAGGGGGTGAATTTTCTCCTGTAAAGTATTCCCTTCAGAGAAACTTGATTTTTTTTTTTTAAATAAAGAGCTCAGAAATAGAATATAGAAAGGGGCTTATCCCTGAAATGTACAAATTAGTTGGGGACAGCAAGTGAAATCACCCCTTCTTTCCCTGCCCAATCTCCCTCTCAATAGAAAATATAGAATAAAAAGCACAACATCATTAAAATCCTAAGGACAGGAGGAGGATG
Source organism: Taxidea taxus jeffersonii (assembly GCA_003697995.1). Lineage (NCBI taxonomy): Eukaryota > Metazoa > Chordata > Mammalia > Carnivora > Mustelidae > Taxidea > Taxidea taxus. The sequence continues at coordinate 218,877 of ML105354.1, forward strand.
GAGTTATAATGCATGTTTCTTAAATATCATGTTTTTAAAAGAAATGAAAATAAAAAGGTTGTGTCTTCCATAGGAAGTCACATTTGGTAGAATTTTATTTTATTTTTTTTGCGATGCTTATATCTTTATTATTATTATACTCTTAGCTAAAAGGTTACCCCAAATTTCATCAAGATTTTTTTTCTCAATTCACCTTTAAGGTATTCGATTACTGGGGTGACAGGGCAGTCCTCGAAGAAATGTTTTTCTTTCTCTGAAAGGGACATTCAAACACCTTTAGAAAATCATGACAATAAAAAGTAAATTCCCGAAGTCTTATATGCATCTTCTAGTTATTGACAATCAAAATATTAAATTCTTGGAAATGCATGAAAGTCCTTATAGGACTGCAGCTTACATTTGTTAGGTTTCTCTATGAGGATTTATTTCTTTCCTCCTCTCTCCCAGCGCCCAGCATCTTCTATGCAAACGCTTTCCCTAGGTCCCTTAGGAAAATTTAGCGACCAAATATCTACCTAGTGAGAAAGGGATTTTTTAAGCTTCAATTGCTCTGTTAATAATTTGTATTTTTTTTTCTGTCTTGCAGTTTCTCTGTAAGCACCACAAAAATCAACTTTTTATACACAGATTGATTCTGACAGTTTTTATTTTACTAGATTTCCAAGAATTGGTACAGAAATGCCTCTTAATTGAAATAGTTCTCCTTTTTGGCTTTTATTTTATTGTCCTTTACTTCTTGACATCTTGTACATTAAATCAGAGGCTGTTTTAGAGACATGAAATGACAGCTTTTTCAGAGCCCGACTCTGGATCCTGATAGATCTGCACTTCTCAAAGCAGACAGGCTGCTCTCCACAGCCTGCGAGAAGCTTCCTGCGCGATGGGCACGTCACCTGGAAACACAACCATAAACTGCAGGTTAATCACCAAGGACCGACTCGTGTCAATTCCCCACTACCCTGCTTCCCATCTGAGGGGAATAAAGCCAAGAACTCTTTTTTTCCCCTCTGCTATTTAATTTAACAGAATCTGGGCTCAACTTTAGTTGGAAATTATATTTCCTCTCGACCACAGTGGAAAGGCTACTCACGTAATTTGGTAGTGCGTTGTAAAGAAAAATCAAAGCACCCTCATGGACTATTTCCCCCGATTGCATCTTCCTGTGAAGAGAGAACACATAAAGTGAATGAGATGTGACACAGGCATGAACAGAGAACCCATTTGTTACACTGAAATTCTGAGAAAAATGCTATTTGTGCTACTGTGATGTTTTGGAGTTAGAAGAGGGTTATTTGGGAAAAAAATGTGTATTTATATCAGAGTCAAGAGGAATAAAAATGAGACAGGATGCGAAAATATGATAGCACAGGAAAGCACAGCTCCACAGACCAAACCAGTCCTCGTTCAAGGGAGCAGGCAAACATCTTATAGCGGGAACGCTAACAAGATGAGCATTCTGGATTTGTTTTTCAGTTCTGCCTAACTCTTTGTAACTTTACAATGTAAGATTCAGAAATTGGAGCCAATTACCATAATATGTGGTGGTTTGGTGGGAGCATGTTCTACATCAGACAGTTAAAAGGTTTTATTGCTATTAGGAGCATGTTAATGCCCTTGATAATGTCTCTACTTGCTTTGTAATGTCTCTCGTTGAAGTATAGAATTCTTTTATCTTCTTATTACATTATGCAAAAACTTGAATTGAAAAGATATTTGCAGGAACATTTAAAGTAGTGCATCAATCAGCTTCAAAGAAGAGAAAATGTTCTCGGAATAGCTTATAAAAGGATAACTGTCAGTTTTATTTTGGATGAACAAAGGCGACAACGTAAAAAGCACTTTATTGTAAAAGCATACTGTGCAATTCAATAAATATGCCATATAAATATAAAAGAGAAGAAAGTTCATAATTATCTGATGACTTAAATGTAATTTAAGTAATACTTTTAAAATGCATCTAACAGTGAAGTACTCTTTTTCAGTTGGGTTCCGAGTTCTAGCCTCTAAGCCCCCCATTAGGTGATAACTTAAAACTCTCTCTCTCTCTGATATTGTAGGGACTTGAATGGATTAGTCATGGTCCTATTTTTAATATATCTCAGAATGATACAGAAAGGAGTATGTGTGGAAAGCATTAGCAAAATTTTAACAACCACTTAATGGTGCAAGCTTTTCAAAATGATTTGTTCTTGTCTGCATGGTATTCAATTGTTTCACATCCTGTCATTGCTCCTATAAGACAATTTTGAATTTGAATCTAACTGTATTGTCACTTGAAATAGCATTTCCAAGTGTTTTGTGTTTGTTAGGTAAATCTATCAGCATTGTAATTGCTGGACTTTCTAAGTCAGGGGTGTTTGTTACTTTGTTACTTTCTATAGAAGGACACTTGCACCCTTCCTTACATCTAGAAATATATATACATGTACAAATGTATATGTATATGAAATATATATATAAATGTGTATATACATACACACAGACACACAATTTTAGAAAGCTGACTTTTTTTTTTTTAAAGATTTTATTTATTCATTTGACAGAGATCACAAGTAGGCAGAGAGGCAGAGAGAGAGAGGAGGAAGCAGGCTGTCCGCAGAGCAGAGAGCCCGATGTGGGGCTCAATCCCATGACCCTGGGATCATGACCCGAGCCGAAGGCAGCGGCTCTAACCCACTGAGCTACCCAGGCGCCCCTAGAAAGTTGACTTTTAACTGTAAATGCTAAATATATAACCTTATTTTCAAATGTGTTTCCCAGGCAGTAAACTTGAGCCTGAAAAATGCTGCAGAGATGACTCTTTGACAAGGTTTAAAAATCTACAGTCTGAACTGTCTATTAAAGAAAGTATTCAGATCCAGCAAATGGAAAACATATGTAAATTTTAAGAATAGGGAAAAAACATCTCCAGAACTCAGTTTTTCTATAATTTATGTTTCTACACATATCTGTACACATCTAGGCACAGATAGTTAGCTCCCTGCACATAGAAGGCACTTGATAAATATTTATTGATTAAGGTTAAAATATAAAAAGAAAAATATCCCAATCAGTAAATCTCTGTCTTCTGTTTTGTCACCTGACAAAGAGATACTAATCTCTTACTAAATAGAGGAATAGACATTTTTCCCAGACTCAGGCCTTTTTAAGATTCGAAAAAACTTCATTTGAAGTCAACTAACCAGCCTAATTCATTCCTTCACACTGTTGTCGCTTGTAAAATTATATTGATGTTTGTAACATTTCTAAGAAATAATATTCATTTATTTTAAAACTGTAAATATGACACCTTGTCATAAAAAATCAATTCATAACTTTATTTGTAACATCATTTTGCTAGCGACTGATTTCTCTTCACTATTGTACACGACGCCTAATTCATTAAAATAATGTCCTCATTTCAGTGTGTATCATCCAGACTCCGCAGAAAACAGACCTCAGTCTGCTGCTACTCTCTGATATAACCCATTTTCTCAACCCTCCTTTCTCTCGGCCTGTTTGGGAACACTCTCATTTTGAAAGTACAAGGAAAATTATCTCATAAAAGAAATTTAATAACAACAGAACTTCTGAGATTTCAGAAACGTAGAATTCTTAAGTTATTGAACTATGGGAAAAGCCGTAATTTATAACCAGCAAGTTAGTATGTTGTACACATCTGTGTACTGTTTCAGAAAATAAAGGTTGTTACTATAGCAACTGCCACATAATATGGAACATACGTTATTTGTGAGATGCCAGGCTTCGTGTTAAAAAAAACAACAACTCCCTCCTCATGACTGCTCACTGATGTTTCAAGGATTTCCACCTTTTCCTTTACTGTTGTAAGGGATTCTCACTTTAATACTGTAATTTTAAATATTTTTCTTATTTTCAGTTTCCTGTGCTTTCAGAGTTTGTTGGCTAAATTAGTAAGTTTGCATAGAGTACTTCCAGATTTGGTGACCACTACTGAGACATTCTCTCCATCTTATTTTGATTTTTAAGGAATTCTGATTCATTTTTTAGATAGAGCAATAAGTGTGTAGTAAGGATACATATAGCTACTATGAATACACAGATGATATGTCAATTAACAGTTTATTTGGCCCTTTCAGGGTTTCATAATTCTGTATTGTACAACCATTGTGGTATTTGACCCCCTTTTTATAAAAATAAAAATGTCACAAAGTATGTATCTACTTTATGGATATCATGTTTCATCTGAAAATGTGTTTGTATGTCAATGTTGCATGTCATACTTAATTTCATTTGAAACAGTTATTCAGACAGCACTGATCATTTTATGATGACAAAACTTAACTCCTTTGTGAAGGATAGATTTCCAGTCTTTCTTTTTTTTTTTTTTTTTTTTAAAGATTCTATTTATTTATTTGACAGAAAGAGATCACAAGTAGGCAGAGAGGCAGGCAGAGAGAGAGAGAGGGAAGCAGGCTCCCCGCCGAGGAGAGATCCCGATGCGGGACTCGATCCCAGGACCCCGAGACCATGACCCGAGCCGAAGGCAGCGGCTTAACCCACTGAGCCACCCAGGCGCCCTCCAGTCTTTCTTGGTAAGTGTGTGTCAAAGAACAAAAAAGTTGACCCAAAATTCAGAAATTTCAATTTTGGGAGAGATCCTTTTAGTTTTAGGCAGAATAATGAATCCATAAAAGAAACAAGGTAATAATGTAAGAAAGGAGCTCCTTTGATATGTCTGGACAAGTCTTCAGGATGTCCAACTAGCTTGAAATAGAAGTCTGAAAACAACTTGACGTTTAGAACAATGGTTTTTTACTCTTACCGGGGCTGCTTTGTGGCAGAGATTTTTGATACGTAGATGTGTCTGATATGACTGACTTTCTTGTGCGTGGTGACTTCTTAGTCCAGATTTAATATATAATTATGATCATTATATATGTATCTTGTCAGCTTGGAGGTTCTTGGGGGCAGTTTCTGAATTCCCCGTTGCGCTAGAGGGGATGCTGGGGACTAGCTCTCCTTAGAGACAACTACTTCTCTATCTTCAGAATGTTCTGTGTCATCAAAATATACCATATCAAGCCTAAAAACAAAACACTTCTGGTGAAAATGGCAGAATGAATAATCCTTTTCCCTTTTTTGGGAAAAAAACAAAACCCAAACCAAAAACTTGATAGTTTAATCAACAAACATTTGTCAACCATTCACCAAGTGCCAGGCACTATTTGGGGGCTATAAAGATGAGTAAGAGCGTCCTTGTCTCTGGGGGACCGACGAGCCTCGTCAGGGAGAAGCAGCCCAGTGAGGTCCACGGTGGGACCTCGTTCTCTGTGGGTCTCAGCAGTCAATAATATCAGCGCCTCGACAGCCGAACAGTAATGCCAACATCTATTGAACACTTACTTTTTGACAGGTATCTCAGGCGCCTTTATAATTTAATCCACACAATAGCGGTCTGAGGGTTTTACCGACAAGAAACTGAGGCGGGGAGCGACATAGTCACTTGCCTGCCATGACCCAGCCGAGTGGGGAGTCTGAAGCCGGTTATACCTGAGGCATTCCGTCTTGACTCCTTGTCCGATCTGTGCTGCTAGCAACCTCATGCAAAGCACCTTCCTCTCTCACAGGGCTCAGCGGCATCTGTCTAATCGCTGTCCCTGCTGCCACTTGGCCCCCGCAGGCCTCTCTACAAGGCTCCCAAAATGAAGAACATGAAGCAGATCACGAATCTCCCTTGCCAGGACCCTTCCAGGGCTTTCTATCACATGCGGGATAGAATCCAAGTTTGTAGGGTCTGCTGTTTGCTGCCTGCCAGCATCCCTTCGGCTCAGTTCCTGCTGCTTTCACCCAGCTTGTTCACCGGCCTTTAGATCAGAGGTCGGCCCGCTTGCTGTAAAGGGCCAGATAGAATTCTAATAGGTTTTTCAGGCCATAGAGTCCCTGCGGCATCTACCTGCTCAACTCCGCCATTACAGCTTGAAAGCTGCTACAGATGAACGGATGAGGGTGGCTGTGTTCTAATAAAACTTTATTTAATAAACAGGTGGCAGGCCGGATTTCGTCCCCGCACCATCGTTTGCTGACCATTATTTGGACTTACTGTCCTTCCTTTGTTCCTCTAATATGCCAAATCTTCCTATCTGAGGGTCCCACACTCTGTTCCCAGATCTTCCGTGCCTATTAGCCCTCACTGTGAACGAGAGACTTTAACTTGGCTGCTATATGTAAGTAGCTCTCTCTACCCCATCTGTACACCATATCACCTACATTATCGCCTTCCCAGCTCCTAAACAGGCAAGACCCCATTGATTTGTTTTCTTGTTTATTGTCTGTGACCCCTTTCTAAGGTAGCTCTGTGGGAGGAGGAATCATATTTGTCTTGTTCACTGTGATATTTCCACTGACTAGAGCAGAGTCTGAGGCAGAGGATAGATGCCTAGTAAATACTTTCAGAGGAAGTACAAACCTGTCTGAAACCAAAGCTTGTGCTCTTAATGATGTCTCAGTATTCCCTTTCTGTAAACATAAAGTCACACCAATGATAATCTGAGGAATTGAGCACATCAGACCCTGAGAGGACATCTGTGTCCCGGCAAAACCCCACCTCCCAAATATTTCTGGTTGACCCAAGGAATATGGGCATGTGGGTAAGTCCAGCGTCTCACCCTGTGGTGTCCGCTGAGTCCTGACCCTTCCTATGTGGCCATCACTGCGTTTGCTTACACAGTTACCTTGTCCCCTGGGTGGCTTCCCTTGAACCAGGCTCCTGCTGTCACTCACATTGCTCTGCACTCACTGGCCAACTTGGATGTCTTGTGACCTCACCTCTGGGTACCACAAAGCCCACACGGTGATAGCCATGGCTCCTGATGGTCACTGCTGCTGTCTTTGCTGAGACTCCATCTCTCTGAGTGCCACTGCCCCTGTCAAGCCCTAGAGACTTCTGTTTCCAGTTCCGCTAGATGCCACCACTTCAAAGTGCCGTGCTGCTTCTGGTCAATGATAGAGGTGGGAAAAACACCTAGTTTTTGTTTTCTCTCAACTTAGTGGTTCCATGCTAGTGCTGCATGTGCCCTAAGGCCTTATAGCATTTTCAATTTTTTACTTAACTGTCATCTCTCTTCCTAAGTATAATAGCTGATGCTTATTATATGATGCTTATTGTGTGACAGGCGCTGCTGGGGGCTTCGTGTTCATTAACTTGTATAATTCTCATGACAGAACCATGAGGCAGGAATGCTATTATTACCGTCTCCACTGAAGCTAGAGAGGTTAACTGACTCACTCAAGGCAACTCGTATGTAACAGAATTGAAATTTGAATGTAGGCACTGAGCTTTAGAATTCATACTCTCAATGCCAGTTGACATGACCTAGACATATTTCCATGGGGTAAGAGTGAGGACAGGTGCAGGAGGCCAGTCCCACACTGTCCTCTGATCCTCCTTCCCCTGTCATCTGGGGTTGTTACCTACTCAATGACCTCTCTCAGTGCCCCATGTGCATAATTCCTGGGTGCACACCAGTTGAATTTTAGGCTTGTGCAGACACATCTGACATAGGCTTGAGGGAGAACTGCTTTCCCCACACCCTTAGTCAAATAAGATGCTAAAAGTAGATGCTTGAAATGTGTCTGTAACACAAAGGAAGAATCATGAACTCTTCAGGGAAGGAAGGGAAATTTGAACTAGACTCTGAAAGATAAATATTCTTTTGCCATTCAGAGACTTTGGATAAAAGGGCACAACTAGACCAAGCATAGACTACAAGATATATAAGGGGTCAGTCTATAACAGGTGAGAGGTAAGGTGGGGAAAGGAGAGTGGGGTGGATCTGGAAGGGTCTTGATGTGTGCTCGGAACCTAGGACATTATTTTGTAGGCAAGGGTGGGGATGGAAAGACAGGAGAGATGACAACAGCTTTGACACCTGAGTGCAGGAGAAAAGAGCTCTCTAATGTTCTACTGAGTAGAAGGTTTCAACTTACAGTTAAAGTCTACTTGATGTCCACTTGGTCTGTGGACTAACTTTTGTAGCATCGGTTAGCACAAGACTGTATCTGCATGGTTCTAATGTGAGCTAAACACTTGCAACGCCCTTTCTCAGAATCAGTTCCCTTTTGCTCATTCCTTGTGATGAAGTTTCCTTTCATTTTTATGCCTGCTCCCACCCCTGCCTCGGCAGGAGTGGAGGTGATTCCTGAGTATTCTATCCTTTTTGTTTTTTCTAAAGATTTTATTTATTTATTTGACAGAGAATGCAAAAGAGAGCATAAGTGGGGAGGAGAGGCAGAGGAGCAGCAGACTCCCTGCTGAGCATGGATCCTGATGTGGGACTCTATCCTAGGACCCTGGGGTCATGACCTGAGCTGGAGGCAGAGGCTTAACTGACTGAGCCACCCAGGTGCCCTGAGTAGTATTCTATTCTACTAGAATGGCCTCAAGAAGTTCTAGGACTACTGCAATAGAGGACCTCAACCATGGGGATGATGTTACACTTGATTGCCTTGAATGGCTTCATCCAGGTTAACGAGTCTTCTGGGGACCTAAGTGGAATCTCCCAGCCACCTTCCTGCTGTGAAGGTTATGAAAGCACCAATTCTTGGTCTGAGAAGCTGCCTGCCTGGCACGGTCATCTCTAACGACTTTGGAGGCTCTTCAGTTTTTGTGGACACCTAATTAGGCAGTTATTTACATTTCATTTTACTTACTCTCATGACTCCCTTCTAACCAGCACACTAATGAAGTTCTTCTGTGACATCACAATGCTCCAAGTGATGAAGTATGTCTTCCCTTTGGGAATCAAATGCCTACTCAAAATTAATGAGTCTCTTAGACCGAAACTCCTCGTGAATTTTGTCAGCTCTGTCTGTGAGAACTATTTAGACTTGCCTGACTCTTGTCAGACCAGAGATCTTAGTTCTTTGGCAAATTTACATGAAATTGTAGGGAGAGTAACCCAATCAATGTGATCTATATGTCTCTCCCGCCCCGCAAGGAGCAGAGGGTATGGGGAGAGGGAAAAGATTTCCAAGGTCACAGAGGACCAGAAGAGAGCTTAAGGAGCCTTTTGAGGAATCAAAAAAGAAATGATCAGCATGAAGAAACATTTACCATCCTTATAGTTGTTCTACTTTCCAAGGGTCAATCTAGGAGCATGAATTTTTCTATTCCCATGATTTTCCAAGTTTTAAAAACAGGGGGATCCTTTTATTTAAAAAATGGATTCTTCAGTGATTCCCATATATAGAAAGCAGGGAACGATGGAGTTGCAGTGGTCAGAGAGGATGGTGGAATCCTGAGAGCTTTCCCATAATGCCTTTTTCCTTACCTTACAGCTCCTCCCCGCTGCCTGCAGCTACTATAGGGCTCTGAAGAATTTGACGTGAATACCCCTGCTCTATCCCATCCATTCATTCTAACATTTGCTCTAGGAGGTATAGCTCACATGGGAAAGGTTTTTTTTTTTTTTTTTAAATTTTTTTTTAAGATTTTATTTATCTATCAGTTAGAGAGAGAGAGCGAGCACAGGCAGACAGAGAGGCAGGCAGAGGCAGAGGGAGAGGGAGAAGCAGGCTCCCCGCCGAGCAAGGAGCCCGATGTGGGACTGGATTCCAGGACGCCGGGATCATGACCTGAGCCGAAGGCAGCCGCCCAACCAACTGAGCCACCCAGGTGTCCCGGAAATATTCTAAGAATGTTCTGTTTTCTCTTCATAGTGAATTACTTTAGAGTTCCCTTGATTACCATTGGAAATGGCATGACTTCTTCAAAATACTACAAAGAACATCAAAATGCCGTGGTTCTCAGAAGCATCCCTCCCACAGGTCTTTGTCTTCTTCCAGTCCATTCATTATTCTTACATTACCTTTATTATTCTTCCCACCAAGACGGGGAAAGAGTGCCTTTGCTCCAATACTAATTATTGCTCTATTTTCAGTTTTGGGGATGGGAGAGGCCCTGAATCATACAGAATATATATCCTAGAACCATGTATAAGTGAAAACCAACTTAAGGCTATTCTTAGACTAATCCAGCCTTTCTGGAGAACTGGAAATATGAAGCTTTAAAATCACCTACGTTTCAAACTCAGAAGAAAAGACAAAAAACTTTATGTAAAGACAGTAAATAATGATATAATAGATTTCTATGCTGCTGTAGTCAGTTTAGTCGGTGAGAGACAGGAGAAGCGAGGTGCATGGGTATCACAGTTGGTTGTACCCCTTACTCTTGGCTTTGGCTCAGGTCTTGATATCAGGCTTGTGAAATCGAGCCCTTCGTTGGGTTTCCTGTTCAGTGGAGTCCGCTTGGATTCTCTCTCCCTTCCCTTCTGCCCCTCCCCACCCCCTCTCAAATAAATAAGTCTTAAAAAAAAAAAAGTTTGGAGGAGAGAAGAAGGGCAGGGAGAAGGGAGTAGGGAGGGAGAGGAAGCACAAGATATGGAGTGCATGGAGCATGGGGAGAAGAGGATGGCTGGCCTGTTCAGGCACCTTCATTTGCTTCCACCTCTGGGGGACTCCATCTAGGGTCTCCTTTGTGGGTAGCCCTTCCTGATGGTCAGCCTCACCCCAATACTGCCCTGATGTGACCCTCTGAGCTACTAGAAACAACCTGCACCATGTCTACCACATGTCAAGGTTCTTCTTTATCCCTGCCTCTCTTGGCTTCTTCTGAGGTACCTTCTGGAAGAATTCCCCTATGTTCCTGAGAACGCCTGCTCTGAGTCTACTCTCTGCATTCAAGGAAAATCACTGTGCTGTGGTGCTTTTCCTCTTTTTGAGAAATGTTTTCCATGCATCCAGGAGGGAAGTAAAAAGTAAACTAGTTTTTTCTTTCTTCAGGTTTTAATTTTTTTAAAAAAATTGTGTGATAAATGCCTTCCTTTTTTAAAATCAAGAACTTATTCCTGATGGAGAAATGATTTCCCTTTGATGACTTTGCTATGCCTGCATACCATCTGTGATATTTTTCTCCACATTTTTCTTTAAGGCAAGTTAAAAGGCAATAATTCTAAGTAATAAAATTGGTGAAATCAAGCATTTGGTGTGATATTATATTTTAAAAAATAAATAGGTAACAATGTAAATATTTGGATGGGAGGCAACCTAAAATGATCCCCCTAGTGGTAAATGTTCTACAATTTAGGAAATACCATTCATTCTAGTAAATGGTCTGCTTCTGTCTTATGACTTTGGATATAAACTTAGGGTCTGGTACAATATTCTACAATGCACCAAGAAGAAAAGAAATGGGAAAGCTGGTGGACCCGGAGGTTGCCAGGAGCCAATAGGTCTCAGTATAAAATTCATTAAAATACTGGAGTTTTTTCAGTATAAGTAAAATGAATGTGTATCCAGCATAAGTAAAATATCTACATGTATACATTTTTTAATTCATACCCCAGTTTTGAGTGATAAATTTATTCTAGGTCTATGGTACAGAAGATGACTGTGCACAAGAAGATCATTTGGGTAATTTTCTTGTTAGTTTCAGCCGGTAACTCCATGCAGCAGCTCATTGTCCCGAAGGTGGTGTGATGGTCCGCTCATTGTCCCATAAATAGACAGGGTTTCTATGATTAAAAAAAAAATCATCATGCTACCTAATAATACTCTTAATCAATGAAGCACCTTTGTAGTTTCTCAGGAAAAAGATACAATAAGATTATATTATTGTTATATTATTCCTTTATGTTTTTCTGTTTGCCATAGAATTTCCTTTTCAGATTCCAGGGCAAATAGAACAAAGGATCGGTTTTTATGATTTTTTTTTTTGCCGAAGAGTATGTTCTGGTGTCTCATTATTTGGAGATTGCTGTGAAAACTAGGATCAAAAACATAGGCATAGTTAATTGTGTAATTCATAATAATAGCAAATTTTTCCTGTTCATAGGTCTTTTTGGATGCATTTTTTTTTCTTCTGAGAAAGACTGAATGGAATAATTTTCTCCTTTTTCTCTCTTTTTCAAAACTATTGATGCGACACAATGCATGTTACATAATAATCACAGTTACCATGACTTTGGGGAAGCAGGGTTTCAAGTACACATGCTGTACAAAGGATTTTATGAAAATTTGGATTCTCATGTTTGAAGAGAATAAAAGGATTCCTTTGCTTCTTAGAAAGAAACCCTGAAAACAAACGAACAAACCGACTCAGGGCACGGACACCTAGCCGAGCCCACATCTGGGAAGAATGACGTGCCTTCAGCATGAAGTAGCTACAAGAAAAAGACATGTAATTAAGGAGGAGAAAAAAATCAGAAACTGGAGCCATTAAAGAGACTGTGATATGAGGAACTCATTGTACAGGAGATGTGACCACAGATCTCAGATCTGAGAGCTGAAAGGAAATGAAACTAGTTAAAATTCCACTGCTCATTCACTCCACAAGAGAAAGAACCTTCCTGTTCAATGCCACTTGCCACTTCAGTTTTAGAAACAATTAAAAGATGCAAATATTTGTGAATTGCTGCGTATGCTGTAATCCCGTTTTGAAAACCAACAGTGCCTTGTACCTGAGGTCCTCACTGCTGGTTATGTTGGGATTCAGGGGTTAAAGCAAACCCTTCAGAATGAGTTCACTCCTGCTTCTCAGACAAAGGGACGCAACTCTGAGTCTGCGTTCTGTTTGCCTGCAAGCTGTTGCCTATGCCAAATGAGCATTTTAAAAACCATTCAAATTAAGTTGAAAATTTGTAATTATATTTTCCCTTTTAATTGTAACTTATGCAAATGTTATATTCCAGCTGTACAAATAATTTTTGCTTCAGACTACAACATCCACATTAAATCTAGCATGTAACACCCTGATAGAAGATTCTTCCCAAGCTGTAGTTGCAGATTTAGAAGGCTGGAGTTGGCGCTGTTAGTTATGGCTTTCGTTGCCGTTACCCCGCAGTTAAGTATAGATTGCAAAGTGGCGATAGAGAAGAGAGACACCTTTGCTATAATTTGCTGGAGACAATTTATGAAGAGAGCGCCGAGACAGAGAATAGGAAGACAAACAAACAAACAGAAAGGCACAAGGTCTAAGAAACCTGGCTGTTTGGGAAAGTGGATATTGTATCCTTGCTGTAATTGATGAAGCTGGCTTGCAGTACATTAGTTACAGGAAGAGGCTGCCTGTGATTCATTTGTTAATTGTCACGCATTTTAAACCACTTAGTGCAAACAGAAATTGAGTATTTTCCATTTTCAATGGAAATTTCACTTGGGGAAATCATGTACAAAGCCATTAAAATTTTTAACCAAGGGTGAAAGAAGCATGGATTCTTTTAAACACACACGGGATCACGCATACGTGAGAAATAAAAAAAGAAAAATCCTCTCCTGCCCAAATACAGCATACTGTTCTGATTACCAAAGTGCTTTCTTTACATTAATTTGGGAAGGTTTTCATACGCTTGGTAGGCCAACACGTGGAACCCTGAGGCGGAACCAGTTGATCTGTTTTTGTGATTAACTGTCTTGGAAGCGATGGAAGAGACAGAGAAGAAAGTTTACTTCACATCCTCAAGTTATTCACAACCTTGTTGAGAAACAAGGCAAACTTACGGAATGAGATGGACTATAATAAACAATACTGTGTGTTTATAGAACTAGCAGAGAGATCAACACTTCATCTCTAAGGGGGGCAAACAGCTCTAGTGTGGCTTAGTGATTTGTTCAAGGTCACACCTAATAGTGATGAAAACACATTTCAAACTTAGGAGGTCTAATTTCTTGTTCTTTGTCTTTTTCCATCATGAAGGCATCTGTTAATTGAAAGCTGTGCAACTAGAGAATCTATTTGCTAAGTATGGGTCCTTCCTATACTTGCCCATGAAATGAACTTCGACTCAGTTGGAAATTGTATTGGTTTTAAAATACTTTCATAGGTCCTAGATAGAGATTGGAAGGTTTTGTTGATCTCTAATTAGCTCTGATTGTTAAGATTGATTTTTAAACTGGGAAAATCCAAGATAAAGATCCCATAGCCCTGAAAAGTATGTTGTAAATCCATACGCTTTAGGTCAAAGAGCAAGTGATTAAAAGTCCGGATTGATTCTTGTGTAAAGGGGCACTGCGAGGAAATGCTAAAAACGAATGTGCATGGACAAAACCCTGGTGGTGTGTGTCACTAGCTGGGAATGCTCATTAGACCTCATTTACTACTGCTCTTGACACAGTCTCTTACATAGGCAGCTATGACAATGACTATACTTTATAGTGTAGAGCCTGGGCACTGATGTCTACGAAAAGGACTGATGATGGTAGGATTGGTGTGTTGGTCTATGTCAGTGATTTCCTGCAGGTAAGTATGAGTGTGCTTAGTTCTTTATGCACCGATAGATTCTTTCAGCAGTTAATGTATGTACTGACTCATTCATCATGCATCTTTGGGGGGTCTTTACCACGGTTCAGGCAGTATTACATTTACCACTGGGAATACAGATTGGCAAAGTAAAAATGAAATAACTTATTTAATGGATATCCCCTACAGGGCAGTTGCTGTCTGATGGAACCAGAAATTCTTAACCTCTCTTCTCTGGCTCTCATCCAGAAAGCCAGCTGTGCTGCCTATGTCCAAAGCCAGGTTAGTTTCCCCAGATCTCTTAGAAGCTCTCATCTAGCCAAACTGAGTGTCAATCATAGATGTTGACTCTTCCTCCTGTGTATCTTCCCAGAAGGTCAGTTTGTAAGCCTACTCCATTGGAAGGTTCCAGCATCTTCTGTACTAAGATAGTGGGTAAAAGCATAGACTTTAGAGTTAGTTGTATGTGGCTGGTTCCGCCACTCACAAGATGAAGGTCCTTACCACATATTTAGTCTTCTCATCAGTAAAATGAGTGTAATCTGGAAAGTTTGCAGCGAGAATGAAATTTAAATAAATTAATGTTTGACACTTAACAAGGTCTGACAAATGGTGGCTAACCAGTAACATTTTGCTAAAATTTGTTCTTCTCTCAATACTCCTTTCCATTTGCAAGTGATGTCTCTTGCCTGCCATGTATTAGCTTCACGGGCTCATGACATTTTGCAGTGTGAGTAGTAACTTGGACATCTGGGGTTGGCAACAATTTTCTGGCTCCCTTTGACTACTTTGATACTCCGCTAACTGTTTGATTTTCTAGTGGTGGACATGAGTGGGGCTACTGAGCTCATCTATGGCTACTTTCTGGAGGGCATCTGGAAATGCAGCCTTGCAGAAGGCTGACCTATGCTGGCTTCCATCCACAGGATCAGGGTGATTTCTGGGATAGTAATTGCTTCAGAGTCCCTTGATCCTTTCTTCCCCTCCTCTTCTCCACCTTCTCTTTCTGCTTTCATCTCTCTTTCTCTTCCTCCTCTTTTCATCTAGTCTTTGGGACATTTACAAATACACATTAACTCCACAGTTCCTGACTCAGGCATTATCTTTATTAACATTTGCAGTTTGTGAAGATAAGAGGTTTTCATGACCTCTGCAGAGCCCCAGGGTAGGCCATGGCCCTGTATTTGTAGAGTCTTCTACTTTGATGAAATGCAGATAAAGTGAAAAATCTGCCGAGAATCATTGTCCTCAGGATATTGGGAAACAAGCACTTACATAGTTAATCGTGTGTGCGTTTTTAATCGTGGCCTAATAAATTAGCTTTTCTTTTTATGCCTTTAAATTCACTCTCAGAAAAAAATCTCAGAATATTAACATTTTTGCCTTGTGTGTGGTCAGCTAATTATCCTCAGAGTAGGTACTGGACTGGGGAGAGCAAACAACAAAATCAGGGGGAGGAGGCAGGGATTTTTTTGTAAGTAGGAAGTAGGGGAAATTCTTTTCCTTCAAACCTTGAAACTCTTTATGAGGCAGTGGGATAAGGAAAAAAAATCACATACAATGCACTAGCAGCCCAGGGGATTAAGATTCACAACATGTTTTGTCCATCTTGCTAACTTTTTTTTTTTTTTCTGGGCAAAAGTCTCTATCCAGAGCTTCTGGGTCTTTAGGGCACATAAGAATCACTGGGGTGGCTATTAAAATGCTGAATCCCAGAGCGTCTGAGTCACTGGATGACTCAGTTTGTTGGCTCCCATCCAGAAAGTCAGCTGTGCTGCCCATATCCAAATTCAGGTTAGTTTGGCATTGGATGAGTTGGGACCTGGCAGCCCGCGTCTAAGAGCATGATGAGGCATGGGGTCTGCTTTCCTCTCCCCTTTGGTTTCCACTCTTGGCTCTGCCCATCTTGGCAAGCTTGGCTAAGAAAGCCTGCTCGAAAGGAGGTGCCTGGCGAAACAGATGCAGCTGTGTCAGAAGTGTTTATTCAGAACTCACAACACTGCCTAATACACAGTGCCATCGGGTTGTTGCTCAGGGAGACACCTATGATTCCATTAATTATTTAGGGATCCCAAGTAGCGACCATTAATGAATTTGAATGTATTACAATGATCCTAATCAGAGTAACAGATGCAAAATGACAATATGATACACACAATTTTCCCCCAGCGAGTTACACACTATTAAGGTCTGTTGCAGTCAATGAATCCAGATGCTTCCACACTCTTACTGACCATGAAAGATCCTGGTTTCATTACATGAAAGAAAATAAGTTCATCCTGTCATCTTGCAGAGTTAAAGCGGGCTCCAATTCAGCAGCTGGTAAGGCATCATAAGTTGGTTTGCAATAATCCTGCTTCCATTTCAGAATTGACTGAGTGGAAGAATTCTATTGCATCTGGGCTTATCATTCCCTTTACATTATTTTTATGCTTTCCCAGATGAGATGGTTTATTCTAGCTAAGAAAGCCTCTGATGGACTAAACAAGTTTTATACACACACTGGGTGAGAAGAAAGTGAACTATTTTTATCGAGGGTAAATTCATTAAAACCAGAGTGACAAAACCAAAGTCAACCATGATAAAATGGGAAGCATAAAGCTTCTCAAGAGTATGTCAGAATTCTGGTATGCATGAGGCCGTGTATGGCAGCACTTCCCTGCTTGTCTTAAGGATCATACAAAAGGAAAAGAGAAAAAAAAGAACCCAACCAGGAGACAAATATAAGCCACAGACTGTAACACCTGTGAGAGCTGCCAAGAGAAGCTGAAACTGTGTAGTAGCTGTAGAGGAGGAAACAAAAAGAAGCATTACAGATGGTGGCGAGACATCCTGGGGATGGTGGAATGTAGGGAGTGCCAGCAAGAATACTCTTCCTGAAGGCGAAGGGCTCGCTTGAAGAAGTGCTAATGTTAACAGAATTGTTGAGGAATTCAGGTTAGCAGGGCTGGCTTGGAATTTGTCTCCTCTCCTGAGTTGGCTCTGACAGATATAGTAAAGGGCTGAACAGAGGACCCAAAGATGAGCTGTATTTGCAGAGAACGGCCTAATTCTAGGGCAGCAGGGAAGGATAATGAAGCCTGGAAGGCCATTGTGACCCCACCCCAGGAAAAGAACCTCTGGAAAATAGCTGATTTGGGAAACTGTAACTCATTCATTGATGAGAAGTTACAAAGGAAAAGGCATGGATAGAAAGATCCTATAATGAAAAAATGTGGGAGAAAGCAACAAAACTAACCAGCAGATGGAGAACACTCCTAAAAAGATAAAAACCTTGTCCTAACAATTTTCCATGAATTAAAATAAAAATATACTCAATGAAGCAATTACCTTGATGAATGAAGACCACAAAGCAGTAATAGAAGAACATAGAAGGGAAGTGGGAAGTCACTGAAAAACATGAAAGATGAGCTGAAATGCAGAATAATTTTGCTGAGTCCTCACAGGTAATAACTGACAAATTTTTTTTTTTAAAGCTGAGAGAGAAAGTAGTAAAGGTGAAATGCTTATTTAGCAGTACAAAGATGACAAACAGGAAAATAATAATATACCACTGGGTGATGGAGGGGAGAGAGAAATGAGGAGGAGGACAAAGAGAGAGAGAGAGTAAGAAAAGAGCAGAGGTGACTTATTTCTGCTGCACAATACCTGGGGCCTCATCTAAATGACTGGAGACTGAAAACATCTGGGAAATTCTTCACTCTCATTGTTGG
Source organism: Taxidea taxus jeffersonii (assembly GCA_003697995.1). Lineage (NCBI taxonomy): Eukaryota > Metazoa > Chordata > Mammalia > Carnivora > Mustelidae > Taxidea > Taxidea taxus. Next base: position 236,844 of record ML105354.1, read on the forward strand.
CTCATGGGCTGAGATGATCCAAGGCTGGGTTCAGCTGGGACTTGAGCAGAGTCCCAAGGTGTGATATCTCATGTTGCCCGAGCTTCGTCACGGCATGGTGGCTTCAGGATCACCAAACTTCTTACACTGGCAGTCCAAGAGCAAGTGTTCCCAGAAACAAGGAGAAAGCTGCATGGCCCTTGCTGAGCTGGCCCCGGAGTCACGTAGCATCACTTCCACTGTAGTCTATGGGCTAACGCAGCCCAGACTCAAGACAAGAGGCAGAGACACCACTTCTCTAGAGGAAAAAGTATCAAAGAATTTGTGCTCATGTTTTAAGTCTGTCATAGTGTTAAAGGATTCAAATTTTGGTTTAAAAAAGCAGTTACTCAATAGTATAAGAATAGACTAATATTTCCTTAATATGATAAAATATATTTAGCTCAGTGGAAATGCTAGAATCAAGCTGAATGGCAAACAGCAGAGGTATTCCTTTTAAAGAGAAGAAAAAGTCAAGGATATCTGCTATTACTAATATTACTTACCATTCCTTGAGAAGTACTAGCCAAAGCAAGTACCTGAAAAGAAGGAAATAAAACTAACATTATTTGCAGATAATATATAATCTTTTACCTGGAATTTCCAACAGAATTAGTTGAAAAAATACTACAAATTGAGAATTCAGCAATTAGTGGGAACAAACAGTACAAAGAAATTAATAGCTTTCATATACAAACAGAAGAGAGGATGGAAAAAAATACCCCAAATAGTAGCAACTCATAATACTAAATACCTAAGAATCCACGTTAAAATGGTCTATTTAAATGACAATAAAAATAATAACAAACTTTAAAACACTCCTCAGAAAATCGAAACAACTTCAAAAACCTTGAACAGGTGGATAGAAATACTTAGCATCATAAAGATGTCATTTTCCCCCTAAGTTAATTCTAACCAAACTAAGAATTTGGTTTTTGAAACAAATGGTTCAATTTCAAAGTTCACACTGAAAATTAAGAGTAGCCAACAAAACTCTGAGAAGGAAGAACAATGATGGTGGTGTTGGGAGGGAAATGAGTCAGGTGATACCATGTATCAACCCATATTTTAAAGCTTAAGTAGATGAAACAATGTGGTAGGTAAATGAGTAGAAATAGATTAATGAAACAAAGCAGAAAATCACCACATAGCCAGATATCCACAAAAATAGACCTCAATGTATATGGGAATTTAGTACATGGTGAAAGTTGACTATTCAAAAATTAGTGTTTCAGGGGTGCCTGGGTGGCTCAGTGGGTTAAAGCCTCTGCCTTCGGCTCAGGTCATGATCCCAGGGTCCTGGGATCGAGCCCCGCATCGGGCTCTCTGCTCGACAGGGAGCCTGCTTCCTCCTCTCTCTCTGCCTGCTTGTGATCTCTCTCTGTCAAATGAATAAATAAAATCTTAAGAAAAAAAAACAAACAAAAATTAGTGTTTCAAACTGTAATGTGAAAAATCTGGAAAAAAAGTTAGATCTTCTCAACCATTATAGTAGAATACATTCCAAATGGATCAAAGATTTCAGGTGAGAAAGGAAGTGTTGACAGTACTGGAAGAAAACAGGAGGGCGAAGGAAATTCCTTTAAGTCCTTAGAATGGAAAATCTTTCTGACAATAAGATAAAATCTAAAAGAAAAGCATGATGAGTTCAACTACATTAAAAAAAACTTTTGCATGTATAAAATACCATAATCAAAGTCAAAAGACAATGTAAGTTGCAAAATTTTTCAAATTCTAAAGGGTTAATCACTCTAATATATACAAGGAAGAAATGGATAAGAAACAGGCCAATGATATAGTCAAAAATGGAAAAAGGATATATGTAGACTACAAAAAAAAAAGAAATCCCAATAGTTCAACATATAAAAATATCCTAGACTTTGTGCACAAAAAATGCAAATTAAATCTGCTCTGAGATGACATTTTTTAACCTTTCAGACTGGCAAAATTCCTTATGTTTGATGATACACCGTGTTGATGAAATTGTAGAGAATCTCATCAATTGCTTGTGGAAGATGAATACAAATATTGTAACTACTATTTGATTCTCAACTCAGTGTCAAAGAAAAGAAACTCTATACCCTCTTCTTGATCTTTTTAAAATATTTTGAAGCCAGTAAAATTCCGAAGTTTTTATTAGCTCTTCTGTATGATGATGAATTGCTAACTTAGTCATACCACAGTGGATGAAAACCCTAGACCCTAGTGGAGTAAATATGACCCGAGGAAGTCACTCTGACTTCAGTTTTCTCATTCAGGAAATGGGCATGGTAACTGCTTCATAAGTTTGTGTTGGGAATTAGTAAGAGTTTTGAAGCACGATGGGATGAAATAAATGCTAGCTAATAATATTATTATTTCACACCATATTGGTCTATCATAAAACAGGTTTTTTGAGGGAAGGAAGGAGGCAGGGTTTAAAACCTTACCAAAAATACCCCTTAGAAGATTTCTTATCAAGAAGTCTTTTTTTAAAGCCTTTTAAAAAAGTTATTATATGAAAATTTTTATGTATAGTAATGGGCAATTTAAATGGCTATGGCAGAAAAAAAATGGAATGATAAAAATATGATGTTACTTCTCCTTAGTTCTTATTCTACCAATGGATTATGCATGGCTGGGTGGACTAGAGGAAAGGACTATTTTTCCATTAGGTACTCTTTCTCTCTACTAATTTCAATCTCATCCTCTTCTATATTTCCCTTTGGTCAAAAAAATCATAATGTTCATGTCTTCCTTGCCTTGGACAACACCGTCCTTTCATCTCATTGTCTCATGGAGCTGTCTTTCTTTCTGACCTCACTAGGAAACTTTTTGGTGGAGTGTGCTACATTTGCCACCACAGGACCATCCCCTTACTTCTTGTGGCCTGCATCCTAGCTCCCCTCTTCACACACCAGCTGCAGCTGTTGACTCTAAGGAGCCAACCACCCAATGACCAAATCAAAAGCTCTTGCGATTGTCTTCCTCCTGGACTGCACCTGCATTTAGCGGTTCATTATCCTTCTTTTGGTGCAAATTTCATTGTCCTGCTCTCCCACCTTTCTGTCCATTTTTTTCCTCTTTTTCTGGCTTTGCTTTCTTTTCATTTTTCACCCATCAGCATATGCACATCCCAAAGTTTACTCCTTATCTTTCTGTGTGTTTTTTGTTATTGTTGTTGTTGTTTTCTTCCTTGGAGATTTTCCTGTCTCACCATTTCAACTCCTGGAACATGATAGAATATTCTCCAGAAGGAATCAGCTTCTCTCTTTAAAACTATAAACCCTCCAAGTTAGAGGCAGGGAGAAGAACTTTAAAAGGTGACTTTCTTTTGAGGTAAGGTAGCTATGTACACATCCTTGGCTCTTGTTCCTCTTTCCCTGTTTTTCTTAAGTTTCCTCTAAATGTTTTCTACTTCTTTAAACATATCCATACCCGGGGTTTTCCACAATAGGGGGGAGGGTTCAGGAAAAGATGTCTTAAAAACTCCAAAAAGAAAAATAAGGAAAATTATAGAAACTATATATGGCATAAGAACAAGTCAGTTTAAAAAGACAGATTTCCAAATTTGATATTATATAAAAGAAATATAGCCCTATTCAGATAGCTAGACTTGGTTGAGATGATGGGGACTGGCACCAAAGCAGGAGAGAGGGAATAGTGAAGTAAAAGTGGATTTGTAGATATTTATTGGAGGTAGGACTGTGATTGATTTCACTGTGCCAGTGAAGGCAAAGCAGGTATTGAAGATCACTCCAAGATGACTCACTTGGGCAACCAAGTGAATGGTGATGATATTAATCAAAATGTAGGTCCCAGTAAAAGGAATTCACTCTGTAGGGAGGATATTGAGTTTGATTTAGGACATCTTGAGCTTAAGCTACCAGTAGGGTCTTCGGAAGTAAGAGTCTAGGAGTGATATTATTAAAATTTATTTTGTAATTTTTTCCTTCTTGGGAGTAGAAGATCTCATTCATTTTCATAGTTTCAACTATTGCCTACATGACAGTGATTCCTATGGCAGTCATCAGTGCTGGTCATCCAATGTTTTGGGTTTCTGCTTCCCAGACACATTATGGTAGGATGTACTTGCTATTTTTTTGAAATTTGAAATCATACCACATGGTATGACCATGTGGCTTGCTTTGCTGATAAAACCCGAGAAGTGACATGTGTGACTTCAGTGTGGAAGCTTAAGAGACAATACATTATTCTCCACATTTCCTCTTCAGTGACAAAGGGATTGTGAAAATACTTTCTGAAGCACAGCCTTCCTCAGCCAAGTGTCCTAGCAAATATGACAAAGAACACCTGCACAAGTTGTGATTTTGAAAAGTAAACCTTTGTGATTTTTTTTTAAAGATTTTATTTATTTATTTGACAGAGAGAGATCACAAGTAGGCAGAGAGGCAGGCAGAGAGAGAGAGAGGGAAGCAGGCTCCCTGCTGAGCAGAGATCCTGATGCGGGACTCGATCCCAGGACCCTGAGATCATGACCTGAGTCAAAGGCAGCGGCTTAACCCACTGAGCCACCCAGGCGCCCCAACCTTTGTGATTTTAAGCTGGGTGTTTGTTACCATGCCATAGCCTACCATTCCAACTAATTAATTTCTAAATTTTTAAAAATATTTTAATGTTTTATAAACATATAATGTATTATTAGCCCCAGGGGTACAGGCCTGTGAATCGCCAGGTTTACACACTTCACAGCACTCACCATAGCACATACCCACCCCAATGCCCATAACGCCACCACCCTCTCCCTATCTCCATCTCCCTGTCCCCCCTCAGTTTGCTTTGTGGCATTAAGAGTCTCTTATGGTTTGTCTCCCTCCCGATCCCATCTTGTTTCATTTGTTCTTTTCCTACCCTCTTAACCCCCCCACATTGCATCTCCACTTCCTCATATCAGGGAGATCATAATGATAGTTGTCTTTCTCCGATTGACTTATTTCACTCAGCATAATACCCTCTAGTTCCATCCACGTCATCGCAAATGGCAAGATTTCATTTCTTCTGATGGCTGCATAGTATTCCATTGTATATATATACCACCTCTTTATCCATTCATCTGTTGATGGACATCTAGGTTCGTTCCATAGTTTGGCTATTGTGGACACTGCTGCTATAAATATTCGGGTACACGTGCTCCTTCGGATCACTGTGTTTGTATTTTTAGGGTAAATACCCAGTAGTGCAATTGCTGGGTCATAGGGTAGCTCTATTTTCAACTTTTTGAGGAATCTCCATGCTGTTTTCCAGAGTGGTTGCACCAGCTCGAATTCCCACCAACAGCGTAGGAGGGTTCCCCTTTCTCTGCATCCTCGCATCTGTCATTTCCTGACTTGTTCATTTTAGCCACTCTGACTGGTGTGAGGTTGTATCTCATTGTGGTTTTGATTTGTATTTCCCTGATGCCCAGTGATGTGGAGCACTTTTTCATGTGTCTGTTGGCCATCTGGATGTCTTCTTTGCAGAAATGTCTGTTCATGTCCTCTGCCCGTTTCTTGATTGGATTATTTGTTCTTTGGGTGTTGAGTTTGCTGAGCTCTTTATAGATTTTGGTTACTAGCCCTTTAACTGATATGTCGTTTGCAAATATTTTCTCCCATTCTGTCAGTTGTCTTTTGGTTTTGTTAACTGTTTCCTTTGCTGTGAAAAAGCTTTTGATCTTGAAGTTCCAATAGTTCATTTTTGCCCTTGCTTCCCTTGCCTTTGGCATTGTTCTTAGGCAGAAGTTGCTATAGCTGAGGTTGAAGAGGTTGCTGCCTGTGTTCTCAAGGATTTTGATGGATTCCTTTCTCACACTGAGGTCCTTCATCCATTTTGAGTCTATTTTGTGTGTGGTGTAAGGAAATGGTCCAATTTCATTTTTCTGCATGTTGCCGTCCAATTTTCCCAACACCATTTGCTGAAGAGGTTGTCTTTTTTCCATTGGACATTCTTTCCTGCTTTGTTGCAGATTAGTTGACCATAGAGTTGAGGGTCTATTTCTGGGCTCTCTATTCTTTTCCATTGATCTATGTGTCTGCTTTTGTGCCAGTACCATACTGTCTTGATGATGACAGCTTTGTAATAGAGCTTGGAGTCCGGAATTGTGATGCCACCAACTTTGGCTTTCTTTTTCAATATGCATTTGGCTACTTGAGGTCTTTTCTGGTTCTGTATAAATTTTAGGATTATTTGTTCCATTTCTTTGAAAAAAATGGATGGGATTTTGATAGGGATTGCATTAAATGTGTAGATTGCTTTAGGTAGCACAGACATTTTCACAATATTTGTTCTCCCAATCCATGAGCATGGAACATTTTTCCATTTCTTTTTGTCTTCCTCAATTTCTTTCATGAGTTCTTTATATTTTTCTGAGAATAGATTCTTTGTCTCTTTGGTTAGGTTTATTCCTAGGTATCTTATGGTTTTGGATGCAATTGTAAATGGGATCGACTCCTTAATTTCTCTTTCTTCTGCTTTGTTGTTGGTGTAAAGAAATGCAACTGATTTCTGTGCATTGATTTTATATCCTGACAATTTACTGAATTCCTGTACAAGCTCTAGCAGTTTTGGAGTGGAGTCTTTTGGGTTTTCCACATACAGTGTCATATCATCTGCAAAGAGTGATAGTTTGACTTCTTCTTTGCTGATTTGGATGCCTTTAATTTCTTTTTGTTGTCTGATTGCTGAGGCTAGGACTTCTAGTACTATGTTGAATAGCAGTGGTGATAATGGACATCCTTGCCATGTTCCTGACCTTAGCAGAAAAGCTCTCAGTTTTTCTCCATTAAGAATGATATTTATGGTGGGTTTTTCATAGATGGCTTTGATAATATTGAGGTATGTGCCCTCTATCCCTATGCTTTGAAGAGTTTTGATTAGGAAGGGATGTTGCACTTTGTCAAATGCTTTTTCAGCATCTATTGAGAGTATCATATGGTTCTTGTTCTTTCTTTTATTTTTTAAAAAAGATTTTATTTCTTTGACAGAGAGAGATCACAAGTAGGCAGAGAGAAATAGAGAGAGAGAGGGAAGCAGGCCCCATGCTGATCAGAGAGCCCAATGCGGAGCTCGATCCCAGGACTCTGGGATCATGACCTGAGCTGAAGGCAGAGGCTTTAACCCACTAAGCTACCCAGGTGCACCTGTTCTTTCTTTTATTAATGTATTGTATCACATTAATTGATTTGTGGATGTTGAACCAACTTTGCAGCCCTGGAATAAATCCCACTTGGTCGTGGTGAATAATCCTTTTAATGTACTGTTGGATCCTACTGGCTAGTATTTTGGTGAGAATTTTTGCATCTGTGTTCATCAAGGATATTGGTCTGTAATTCTGTTTTTTGATGGGATCCTTGTCTGGTTTTGGGATCAAGGTGATGCTGGCCTCATAAAATGAGTTTGGAAGTTTTCCTTCCATTTTTATTTTTTGGAACAGTTTCAGAAGAATAGGAATTAATTCTTCTTTAGATGTTTGGTAGAATTCCCCTGGGAAGCCGTCTGGCCCTGGGCTTTTGTTTGTTTGGAGATTTTTGATGACTGTTTCAATCTCCTTATTGGTTATCGGTCTGTTCAGGTTTTCTATTTCTTCCTGGTTCAGTTGTAGTAGTTTATATGTCTCTAGGAATGCATCCATTTCTTCCAGATTGTCAAATTTGTTGGTGTAGTGTTGCTCATAATATGTTCTTATAATTGCTTGTATTTCTTTGGTGTCGTTGTGATCTCTCCTTTTTCATTCATGATTTTATTTATTTGGGTCCTTTCTCTTTTCTTTTTGGTAAGTCTGGCCAGGGGTTTATCAATCTTATTAATTCTTTCAAAGAACCAGCTTCTAGTTTCATTGATTTGTTCTATTGTTTTTTTTTGGTTTCTATTTCATTGATTTCTGCTCTGATCTTTATGATTTCTCTTCTCCTGCTGGGTTTAGGCTTTCTTTGTTGTTCTTTATCCAGCTCCTTTAGGTGTAGGATTAGGTTGTCTATTTGAGACCTTTCTTGCTTCTTGAGAAAGGCTTGTATTACTATATATTTTCCTCTCAGGACTGCCTTTGCTGTGTCGTATAGATTTTGAACCATTGTGTTTTCATTATCATTTGTTTCATGAATATTTTCAATTCTTCTTTAATTTCCTGGTTGACCCATTCATTCTTTAGAAGGATGCTGTTTAGTCTCCATGTATTTGCGTTCTTTCCAAATTTCCTCTTGTGATTGAGTTCTAGCTTCAGAGCATTGTGGTCTGAAAATATGCAGGGAATGATCCTAATCTTTTGATACTGGTTGAGACCTGATTTATGACCCAGGATGTGATCTATTCTGGGGAATGTTCCATGGGCACTAGAGAAGAATGTGTATTCTCTTGCTTTGGGATGGAATGTTCTGAATATATCTGTGATGTCCATCTGGTCCAGTGTGTCATTTAAGGCCTTTATTTCCTTGTTGATCTTTTGCTTGGATGATCTGTCCATTTCAGTGAGGGGAGTGTTAAAGTCTCCTACTATTATTGTATTATTGTCTATGTGTTTCTTTGATTTTGTTATTAATTGGTTTATGTAATTGGCTACTCCCATGTTAGGAGCATAGATATTTAAAATTGTTAGACCTTCTTGTTGGACAGACCCTTTGAGTATGATATAGTGTTCTTCCTCATCTCTTATTATAGTCTTTGGCTTAAAATCTAATTGATCTGATATAAGGATTGCCACCCCAGCTTTCTTCTGATGTCCATTAGCATGGTAAATTGTTTTCCACCCCCTCACTTTAAATCTCGAGGTATCTTTGGGTCTAAAATGAGTTTCTTGTAGGCAGCACATGGATGGGTTTTGTTTTTTTATCCATTCTGATACCCTGTGTCTTTTGATTGGGGAATTTAGCCCATTTACATTCAGGGTAACTATTGAGAGATATGAATTTAGTGCCATTGTATTGCCTGTAAGGTGACTGTTACTGTATATTGTCTCTGTTCCTTTCTGATCTACTACTTTTAGGTCTCTCTTTGCTTAGAGGACCCCTTTCAATATTTCCTGTAGAGCTGGTTTGGTGTTTGCAAATTCTTTCAGTTTTTGTTTGTCCTGGAAGATTTTTATCTCTCCTTCTATTTCCAATGATAGCCTAGCTGGATAAAGTATTCTTGGCTGCACGTTTTTCTCGTTTAGTGCTCTGAATATATCATGACAGTTCTTTCTGGTCTGCCAGGTCTCTGTGGATAAGTCCACTGCCAATCTAGTATTTTTACCATTTTATGTTACAGACTTCTTGTCCTGGGCTGCTTTCAGGATTTTCTCTTTGTCGCTAAGACTTGTAAATTTTACTATTAGATAATGGGGTGTGGACCTATTCTTATTGATTTTGAGGAGGGTTCTCTGCACCTCCTGGATTTTCATGTTTGTTCCCTTTGCCATATTAGGGAAATTCTCTACAATAATTCTCTCAAATATACCTTCTGCTCCCCTCTCTCTTTCTTCTTCTTCTGGAATCCCAATTATTCTCATATTGTTTTGTCTTATGGTATCACTATCTCTCGAATTCTCTCCTCATCGTCCAGTAGTTATTTGTCTCTCTTTTGCTCGGCTTCTTTACTCTATGTCATTTGTCTTCTATATTACTAATTCTTTCTTCTGCCTCACTTATCCTAGCAGTAAGGGCCTCCATTTTTTATTGCGCCTCATTAATAGCTTTTTTGATTTCAGCTTGGTTATATTTTAGTTCTTTTATTTCTCCAGAAAGGGCTTTTATTTTTCCAGACAGGCTTTCTCTATTATCTTCCATGCCTTTTTCACGCCTGGCTAGAACCTTGAGAATCATCATTCTGAGCTCTAGATCTGACTTGTTGCCAATGTCCATATTGATTAGGTCCCTAGACTTCAGTACTGCCTCTTGTTCTTTTTTTTTGTGGTGAGTTTTTCCTGCCTTGTAATTTTGTCCAGATAAGAATATATGAAGGAGCAAATAAAATACTAAAAGGGTGGGAAAGACCCTAGGGAAATGTGCTTTAACCAAATCAGAAGAGATCCCAAATCGTGGGAGGGGAGGGGAAAGGGGGTAAGAAGAAGTTCAGAAAACAAAAATTAAAACAAGAAAACTAATAAAGAAAAAATATAAAAAAGAAAAAAAATGTATTAGACTGGTGACTAGAACAGGGTCACCCACCTAATTTTGGGAGTATTTTGGTCTCTTACAAGAAACTACCTCCCAAAATTTTAAAGAATGAAAAACATATATAAGGGTAAACACAATGAAGGGATGGAATATGACTATAAAGTTGAAAAAAAAATTTTTTTAATTTCTAAAAAAGGAGGTGATAAGGTAAGTTGTTTGAGAGAATAAAGAAAAAGAAAGTGGAGAGAATTTGCTCAGGCTGGAGACTAGAACAAGACCAGTACTAAATTTAGGGTGTATTTTGATCTATTGGAAGAAGTTGTACCCCAAATTTTTTAGAAGAAAAAACCCTATGTGTATACAAAAAATAAAGTTAGATACAGTGAAGGATAAAATATAACTATAGTAATGAAGGTTCAAAAAAGGTTTTTTTTTATGAAAGGTATTGTTAAGATAAACTAGTTAAAAAACATTACAAGAGGAAAGGGTAAAAGTTTAAAAAATTTAGCAGAAGAAAAAGAAATAAAATAAAAAGATTAATTAACTTTGCAAGACTAAAGAATCATAGGAGAAAGCCATGAATTCCATGCTTTGCTTTCTCCTCCTCTGGAATTCTGCTGTTCTTCTCGATAAGTGAACTTGGTCTTGGCTGGATTTCTTGTTGATCTTCTGGGGGAGGGGCCTGTTGTAGTGATTCTCAAGTGTTTTTGTCCCAGGCAGAATTGCACTGCCCTTACCAGGGGCCAGGCTAAGTAATCTGCTTAGGTTTGCTTTCAGGAGCTTTTGTTCCCTGAATGCTCTCAGTAGAGTTCCAGAGGATGTGAATTAAAATGGCGGCCTCCCAATCTCCGGCCTGGAGGGGCCGAGAGCTCGGGGACCCACTCCTCAGTGAGCCCTCAGAGAAAAGTTCTCAATCACTCCTGTCTCCATGGCCTCTGGCTGTGCTCTGAGCTCACCTAGCCTGTGACCAAGCATCTCTGTCTCTGACACACAGCTCCGTCTGGAGTCTCCGTACCCCGCAGATCCCTGAGCTCTTCGTGGGGGGCATTCCTGGATCTTTTGGAGTCCCCACTCACAGAGCAGTGGACTGTGCCACGGATTATGGTTCAAGGTAACCGCAAGTTGAGAGCTCACTCCATGGCTCTGTCACTGTAGCCGGCTTCCCCGCTCTAAAACCTGCGAGCTCTGTGACATTCAGACACTCCCGATCCTTCTGTGACCCCACTGGACCTGAGGCCACGCTGTCCCTACGTGGGTTTCACCCCAGTTTAGCATCTGGAGTGATGTCCCTCAGTGGAGCAGACTTTTAAAAGTCCTGATTTTGTGCTCCTTTGCTCCGCCACTTGCCGGGAGCTGGCCTGTCCCCCTGCGGTCTATCTTCCTGTTGCTTTGGATTCACTTCTCCGCCATTCCTACCTTTCAGAAAGTGGTTGATTTTCTGTTTCTAGAATTGTTATTCTTCTCTTTGATCTCCTGTTGATTTGTAGGTGTTTGGAATGGTTTGATAAGCTATCTAGCTGATCTCCTCCTACCTGATGTCATCTCAGCCTGCTACTTCACCATCTTGACTCCTCGGTCCTAATTCTTAAATTTTTATCTTCAACCCCACCTCCACTTAGTGATCATAAATCCACTAATTTTTCAGAGCAGACCTCATTTCAGGTAATTTTATCCTTTTCAAAAGGGTCAATTACAAAATATAATAGAGGATGTGATTTGCTTTTTATGTGCCTTCATAAGATCTTGGAACAATGGCTTTAAAAGTCTTTCAGCCGTGATACAGAAAAGGAAATAATTTTACATTAGGACTAGTAGATACATCAGTCAGAAACAAAAACTTCATGAAATAATACTGTTACTATGTGTGAAGCATGACAGCTTTTTATTTCACTTAAAAACACTAATTGCAAACCTCTAAGTAGATATTATGACCCAGTAATGGATCTTAACCTATAGTTTGCAAAACCTTGACTTAGGGTGCAAGCTTTGGGGTTGGAATGTCTAAGTTCAGCCCTGGCTCTTCTACTTACTACTACTGCTGTGTAACATTCAATAAGATGTATAAGCAGTGAGCCTCAGATATGTCTTTGGTAAAATGGGGTACTAATCACTTATTTTGTAATTAAATCAAACTAAGTGTGAACATATGTAAATATGTAATCATTTAAATAGATATATAAATATATAAATGAAATTATGTATATGTGTGTATATATATACATTTAAATTGATGGGCATATTTCCTGAAACATTTTAAGTGGTCATAAAACCCAAACCTTATTTTTGGCTGGGAAGATAAGTCCTGGTAAGACTATAATGTCTGAGGATTCAACTTTTCAGGAGTTGCGATGGGACAGATGTATCCCTTGCTGACATAGCTCACCTCCCTGGTCTACTTGTTCCCACAGCGGTTTGACCTCCCTGGTATATGCTCGCTTAACACAGCTCTTCTATGCAAGTTTCATCTGGGGGCAACCTGTGGACGTGGGGCTTGTATACAGGGATCCAGTGCGTGATGGGAACGGGTCTGGAATGCAATTGGGGACACTCTGCTCTTAGGACCATATCATATTTTTTTCACAGCCTTCTTGCTGGTCACTTAGTTAAGAAAGAAAACCTCCTTGCCTCAGGACCTAGCTCTTAATTAACCCTTAACCCTGATACCAATCATCAACATCATGTGTGTCTTTTTGATGGCCAGTTGTCTTATCTTCCCACCCTATTATGAGCTCCTAGAAGTTGTGGATAGTAGGTGCTTACCGATGGAGACACCCTGTAATACTCTCTACCTATTTGTTTTCCTGGACACTGCCTGTAGAGCTTTCAGTTCTCTGCTTAAAAACCACTTCCTCAGGGCACCTGGTGGTTCAATCAGTTAAGCATCTGCCTTCCCCCCGGGTCATGATCCCAGCATCCTGGGATTGAGACCCGCCTCGGGTTTCCTGCTCAGGGGAAGGCCTGCTTCTCCTTCTCCCACTGCCCCGGCTTGTGTTTCCTCTCTAGCTCTGTATCTCTCTGTCAGATAGATAAATAAAATCTTTAAAATATGAAATAAAATCCTTTAAAAAAATCACTCCCTCTGTGTGCGTCTATCTTGTGTTCCCAAGAGCCCTCTTGGTTTTCTTATCTTTTAATACTTTCCAAACAACTTGAAATTCTTGTCTTTCCTGCTAGAGTATGAGTTTTGAGAGGGCCAGAGATGTTCTGATTGGTTGTAACCTAGGACAAACCACAGTACTTTTTATTAAAGAGCATTTTGGTATATATCATTCTAGACCAGACACCACGTGCTTGAATGTCTGGAAGGACGACACAGCTCACATATGTGAGGCAAGTCAGCTGGTGGGATTTGGGGAAGTGGATACTGTGGGCTTTACCCAAAGGGGCAGCTACTACTTTACATCAACAGAACATTACCCAGAGGAAGTAGCCTCTCATTGCTAAAAGTTCCGATTTTTTTCTTAAATTTGAGATCTTCTGGATTTTAAATGGTGGCAACTAACATTTTTTTGGAGTAAAAAACAAAACAAAACAACCCTATAGGCTGCTAGTTAACAATTTACACTACGTATAATGAATAAATGCATACATGTAAAATATATATTTTGAGGGCGCCTGGGTGGTTCAATCAGTTAAGCATCTGACTCTTGATTTTGGCTCAGGGTTGTGAGATGTAGCCCCATGTTGGGTTATGAGATGGAGCCCCACGTTGTGTTCCGTGCTGGGTGTGGAGCCTGCTTAAGATTCTCTCTCCTTGGTAGAAAAACCATAAGAGACTCTTAATCATAGGAAATAAACTGAGGGTTGCTGGAGTGGAGGGAGGTGGGGGGATGGGGTAACTGGGTGATGGACATTAAGGAGGGCACGTGATATAATGAGGACTGAGTGTTCTATAAGACTGATGAATCTGACCTCCACCTGAACTACTAATACACTATATGTTAATTAATTGAATTTAAATAAAAAAGTAAAAAACAGAGATTCTCTCTTCTCCTCTGCTCCTCTTCCATCTTTCTCTCTCTCTCTTAATGTATTTGTTTAATCTGATTCTTAAGACTTCTTTGTGAGCATCTTTCTTGACCAATCTTACCTATAATTTTCAATTCCCTTATTTGTCAGGTGGGGATAAGATGCTATTTCATAGGACTCTTGTGAGGATCAAGTGAAATTGAGCATGGAAAGCCCAGAGAGGAAAGCTGGGCCCACAGTAGGTGATTCACGAACGGGGTCCCTCTTCCCTCTCTTGTTCAGTCTTGTCAGAGGATCAGTAGCTCGAGACCTGGCTACAGAGTGTGTGTTCCGTGGAATACTCTGGGAGGTCTTAATACATACCAGGGTGGTGGAGCTCCTATGGGCAAAGAAATTTGGAGATTGTGACCTGAACCAATTTAAGCATATGTCTTTAAAAAGGACTTCTTAGAGACTTTAATATGCTAGTGTGCCTCCTAACTCTTCAAAAAGGGAATAGAGATGCAATATTCCTCACATTCAATTGACCTGAATGAATGTCTTACGAAGCACACTCCGTGAAATGCTGAATCCACTGGAGTCTGGCTTTAAGGCTTTCTGGGGTGCAGTGGCCAGAGCCCAGGAAACAAACTTCCACTGTGTGGGCCTGTGATGCCCAGGTGCCTACCTTGCCAGCCTGCATTGGATTGGCGTTCAAGTTCTACAGAGTCAGAAATCCAGGGCCCTCAAACAACTTCATTGATCCCACAACGCTTTTGTAGTGAAGCCATAAACAAATGTACCCATGGAACAGCAGTAAGTTGATGCTGGCTAGTGAAGCCACCCTCTCCCTTGCATTGATTTTTATCTTTAACTAGCTATTCTCCCCGAAGAACCAAAGGAGGCGATTTTATTTCTGTGGATTCCATTCTTGAGATCGTTATGTTGATTATGTGTATTCTCTTTTTTCGTGTAGATGTTTGAAATTTCCCTAGGAAACATTTTCTTCTGCCTAAGATTGCACAGAGCATCATTTTAACACATAGTAAATGTTGCTGAGTAGAAAAATGCATGCATTACCACGTATTTTTGCAAAGTAAGAGGTTTATATCTTTGTAATTATTTTCAATGTGTGTTTATTGATTTTTATAATACAGGGATATTAACTTGAAAGGGAACAAATTACATACAACAAATTAAGCACTTGCATGGATTAGAAAATGAAGGTAGTGCACTCAAGGCATGACTAACACGTGAGTGTTGCAAGATAGAAGAACTGTGTGGTTTCATCACATCTGGGAGGGTTTCATCCAGCCACTCGTCTGAAAGGCTCTTTAACTGGAATGCAGGTGCAGGATGGAATGCACTTATGGAATCATAGTATTTGAGAACCTCATCTAGGGAAACTGAGGACAAGATGAGTTAAGACCCCATACACAAAGTCACAGAAATTGGAGACATGGCCAAAGTGAGAAGCTAGGTTCGGGGACACTGGTCCTGTGTTGACTTTCCAATCACACATGGTGTCTTCCCCAAGGTCCGGTGTTACTGCTTATCAGCTCTGTGTCCTTGGGCAAGTCACTCTTTCCTTGTTCATAGAATAAGAGCAATACCCGACTAATGGGATAATGTGCATGGACACAGCCTTAGGTTTAGCACAAATTAATGCCCTTTGAATAACACTTCATTCATTTATCTGAGATGTATTTATTGAGTCTCTATGAAGTTTCAGGCATTAATTTCTTGGAGAACAGATTTTTCCTTCTAGTAGGGATATTTACTGAAAGTTTAAACATAACTTCTATGGCACTTTTTTTTTTGTGTGTGTGTGTGTGTGTGTGTGTGTGTGTGTGGTAGGAAATTTAGGCTGTACAGGGAGGCAAAATTCAAATCTAGAGCCCATGGTCTCAACTGCTCAGCTATTTATTATTATTACTATTGTCATTATTAACATTATCAATATTCATTATAGATAATATTTTTGGATACATATGCCAGGCTTGATGCAAAGCCCTTCACCTTGAGCAAGGTAGAAGGACCAAAGAGAGTAGAACAGGAGTAGTGGTCTTCAGAGTGTGAGTCAATATTATTTAATTACCCGCATCTTCTTTATTATTCCTTAGTGGATTCTTTGGGTCCTTTGCTATGACATCTAAACTCATGGGTTCATAGAGGGGTGGCTGAGCATCTGACTCTTGGTTTTGGCACAAGTCGTGATCTCAGGGTCATGAGATCGAGCTCTGCATGGGCTCTGTGCTCAGTAGGCAATCTGCTTAAAGATTCTCTCTCCCTCTCCCCCTCCCCTCACTCTTTCTCTCTCTCTGTCCAATAAATAAATAAATCTTAAAACAAAACAAAACTCATGGGTTCAAAGAAAGCTAAAACTGGGAGGGATTCTGTGCCTTTTCTCCTAGCTCCCTAATTTAGCAGATGAAATCTGGACATCTATAGAATATAAGGACTATGTTTTCTGTCCTCTAGTGGCAGGAGTGAAATTATGCAAATTTATTCTCATATTACCAGAGGCTTTACCTCTGACTCACCATATGACCAAGCTTCTAATTTTATGGGGCCTCAGTTTTCTTGTCCATATGAAGAACCGGTCTGTGACACCCTGGCCTCCTCACAGCTGTGGTCCTGGTGCAGTGTCTTTCGTGTGGCCACGAAAGACACTGCACCAGGTTTGACTATGGCACATTTTTAAGCGTGTAGGCATAATAATTCACATTTGAATAAAAACCCATAAAGAGGATACATTTAATAATCCCCAAATTTTAAAACCCCAAGACTTACAATATGATCCTAGAACCCCTTGGACTGAAGTTGCTATATAAACTATCTTATTAATGTCACTAATATTGCCATCCCCTGATGTCTTTTTAAAAAGGGCCATGATAAGTGACTCTTATCCTCCTAAATACTGGATCAAAAGTTCCAGGAAGGTGGAGTGCAGCTATCCCAGTGGGGCAGTGCTTTCAAATGGTCAAGTAACCCAAAGTGTTTAGGATCTCCTATTTATCCTATATCACAGGGTTTTTCTTTCAACTTGCTTTCTTCCCAGTTCAGTGACCTTGTTTAATTTATAGGTGAGGGTTTTGGGAAAGATGATTTCAAAATGGGGGATAAAAATTCATAAGGATCCTGGAAAGATTCATTACATGGTGAACATACCCTGGGTCTGCTTCTCTGTAGAGGCTGGAGTTGAATTTGTAGAAATAGACATAGTGAATAGCGATCATTTAGGTCATGTGTCATTTGTTCATCAGTGCTGAGCACTTAAACCAAAGATGATCTTAGATCTGTTTGTTGTTTTTTAGAACTCAAAAATGGGGTTGGAAGGAGTACGGTCTGGAAAACAGTATTAGATTTTGAACATCCTCTTCAGCAGACCTGATGTGTCCTTTAATTTCTTAATGTGACAGGTGGGTCCATGACATATCTTGGCTAACTCTGGGCAGGGGAAGTTCTGCTCCAGGACTATAAGAGACTGAGTGGGAGTCCTTGGAATTGCCTTACAGTTTCAGCCTGACAATTGGGGGGTTTCAAGCAGACCACATCTTCTCTTTAGAGGAAGGTCATCTCTAGATCTTTCTGGTTGATTTCATTTTGATTGCCCTTCGTGGTTCTAAATGCACAGAAATGGTTCCTAGAACACTTTTTTTTTTTAAGTTGTTTTGAGCAACTGTCAACTTTACTAATAAATTGGACAGATTTATTCTTCAATTCCTATTTGGCAACCCTGGTATTACAATCAGTTTCATAAAGAGTCAATAATTATTCATTGGTACTTGCTGTCACCGGATTCTTGGCTATGTTTCCTTCCCTTTAATTAAATATGAAAATATATTTTCTAAATTTTATTATACTGCCTCAAATCTTTTTTTTAAGATTTTATTTACTTATTTATATGAGAGAGAGAGTGAGAGAGAGAGTGTACAAGTATGAGTAGGGGCAAGGGTAGAAGGAGAGAGAATCCCAAGCAGACTCCTTGCTGAGTTCAGAGCCTGATGTGGGACTTGATCCTACAACACTGACATCATGCCTGAGCCAAAACCAAGAGTCAGACACTCAACCGACTGAGCCACCCAGATGCCCCATTGCCTCAAATCTTAAATATTATGTTGGTAAATGTGATGTCTTCTACAGGATAGTCTCCAATTTACAGATTGTTTCTTCCCTATAAATATATTTATTTATTTTTAAATGCTTATTTTGTTCTTAGAAAGTACTTTTCCCAAAGAAATATCATGCATATGGTGAGTTTGCCATATAACTATGTTCATCTATAATGCACCTGAAATACTGTACATTTATATTGAAAAGTAGAGAAGGACACAATTACTGAAATAACAAATAAAACTAAAAATGTAAAAATTGAAAAAGAAATCAGTATTTATTTATATTAATCATTGCATGTTGGGAAAAAGGATTTTAATTAACAGGGAATTTTTAAAACTTCAGAACAGCACCTAAAAGGGGTTTTCAGGATCATTAAAAGGGTTCATTATGTGGGCTCTTTAATATACCAGCTTTTGTTTTTCGATCGTTTTATATAAGTGTACTAGTAACATTATTCTTATATGACCTCAGCTATGCCCAGGTCAACTCTTTGGCTTCATATATAAATTGAAGAGATAGGATGTGATAGGAATCCGTAAAAAGAATTCTCATTGAGCCTTGAAGGTCCTGAAGAGAATGTACATCAAGGATTAGAAATAGGGCTGCTATGGACTGAATTGTATCTCCTTCCCTCCACCCCACGCCTTCATATGTTGAAGCCCTAACTTCCAATATGATGGTATTTAGAGATGGAACCTTTGAGCAATACTTAGGTTTAGATGAGGTCATGAGGCTTTACTGTGATATTTATATTTGGAATCTGAAGCTTTATGTTTGTTCGTTTGTTTTTCTATGTAAAACCCATGGCTTTTCAATTTCTCTCTTTTTTACATTAGAACATTATGAAATAAGGGTGCCTGGGTGGCTCAGTGAGTTAAGCCTCTGCCTTCGACTCAGGTCATAATCTCAGGGTCCTGGGATAGAGCCCAGAATCAGGTTCTCTGCTCGGCAGGGAGCCTGCTTATGCCTCTCTCTGCCTGCCTCTCTGCCTACTTGTGATCTATCTCTCTCTGTCAAATAAATAAATAAAGAGCCGGATGTGGGGCTTGATCCCAGGACCCTGGGATCATGACCTGAGCCGAAGACAGAGGCTTTAACCTACTGAGCCACCTAGGTGCCCCAATAAATAAAATCTTTAAAAGAAAAAAGTACATTGTGAAATTGTTTTTAGGACCCTGTAATAGGACACTGTGGGATGTGCAGTTCTTTTGTTTAATGGTTTTTCTAAGCTTTGGTTCCTCTCTCTGGATAACTTTCATATTTCGTGCTTAAATGAGGCATCACAGAGTCTTATGTGATTGTCTAATAAAGTAGCCTTATTTAATTAATTTAATAAACTAGCTATTTGTATTACAAGAAAAGAAGTCAAAGCCATGGAAGATTCATTGTAGTCTAACGTGAATCTGTTGGATCCAGGACAAGATATTGCTGAAACAGCCTTCCCACAACTCCCCTGTGATTTTGGAGGGGAGTGGCTGTGGATGGGTTTTCAGAATTTTTTCTCAACATTTTATAGGTGTTTCCAAATGTCTTTGGCTGCTCTAACACATGAATGCTTTTTTCCATTTGCCTCCTGAGGTTCTTTTAAGGATCAAGTGAGATAATGCTCATCATGTAAATACCTTGTAAATGGTCAAGTTCTATGCATGTGTTAATTCTTCTCTGCTTTGCTACTTAGATACAATGGCTGTACTCAAAACCATGCACTGAGGGCAACTTCCAGGACCATGAGCTACCGCTCTGCACTCTCTCCTGCTACACTCCCCGGCTTACTTCTTAGTGAATGCTAAATGCATGTGGCAGGATCCTGACCCCAAATCATTACAATGGATAGACTGTGCGCGCAGAGCTTAAACTATACGTGTGCTTGCTGCAACATGATGGATATAACTGCTTGCTGAGAATTTGATTTATTTTCCAATAGTTTAGCATCCCTCTGCTTTTATCTGATATGACTATTTTACAAGCGTGTGTACCAAGCATGGCTTCAAAATTGCAGGTTATGAAATACAGAAAATGGAACAATTGCCTTGCATAGCAGAAATCTTCCTGTTCAGCCTGTGTGCTGTATATTTTAAAGTAAGATGGACTGCTGAATGGTGATGGGGGCTTGCCTTGGGCTTCATCATTTTTCCCCCTACAGGTAAAAGGAAATGCAAGACTTTCTTCTTCATTTTCGACTTCATATTGTTAGTTGGTTTTTCACAGGTTGGTTTGTGATGATGGGTTTTTGCCTTATCATTTGTTGGCATAATAAAAATGACATGATGATGGGGGAAGAGAGCAGTTCCCTTTTAGGATGGAACAGAGCAGCTGATACTAGCAATGAAAACGTAGCCGGCTGATGGGGATGCCTCCCCCTTTCCCATTTTACCACAACCCAAATCTCTATTTTTTCAATAATACACTTGCTGGCGGAGAAATGCACATCAGAAACTCACTGCTATTATGTATATGCCTATGTTTGTGTGTAGAAGAGACTGGCTGGTTGGCGGTCTGTGTAAGCTGTTGTACCAGAATAGGGACACAGTTCCTAGCAGGACAGCTTGCTTCATTGGAGGTTGTATTTATTTCAGGGTTCTTACCTCAAATATCCCTTCTTTCTCCCTGGTCAAAATGGACTCTGGGTTGCAAGTAATTGGCATCTAAGAACATAACAAATCGAGAGTTGGGTCGACTCTGATAACACCTGTACTCTGCTGGAGGTTTCCTTCAGGTCAGCTGTGTGGAAGGGATTGCCAGGCAGCGTGGGACTGTGATTGGCATCATTTGGTTCAGACTTAGGCAGAAGCCAAGCGTGATAGACCTGGGGAAGGTGTGTTGGTGCAGCAGAGGGAAGGTGTGTTAATGGACGGTGCAGGCGCTGTGGAGATCAGGCTTGCACCTGCTCGTTGGATGTATCTGGGATGTCAGTCCCCTGGGACCTTTTACCTAGCCTGAGTCTTCATCTCAGCATTAAAACACTTGCTGAAAACTCAGATGCAGACCTGAAGGATAGCTATCCCTCTTTCGTGGTTAGACAGCATCCTGTCAAGTGTCTTTCCACCCATGCTTTGTCACTCCTGAGTTTCTTCCGCTTTAAGGGCATGAGTATCTCTTTCCATTGTTCTGCTGTTACCTTGGATGATGGATCCCTTCATTACTTTAAGTAAGTTAAGTCTATACAGAGAAGTTAGCTGTTATTTTGGAGAAGCAAATGGTTTCCTATTTCTTTTTGATAATAGTGCCTTAAGTGGCTTTTCATATAAAACACATGCTTAGGGGCGCCTATTTGGCTCAGTCGTTAAGCGTCTGCCTTCAGCTCAGGTCATGACTCAGGGGTCCTGGGATCGAGCCCTGCCTTGGGCTCCCTGCTCAGAGGGAGGCCTGCTTCTCCCTCTCCCACTTCCCCTGCTTGTGTTCTCTCTCTCCCTGTTTAATAAATAAATAAAATCTTTTTTAAAAAACCACATGCTTAAACTTTATTGAGCATTTGCTATGTTTCAGACACTACTTTAAACCTTTTACATGGTCTTCATTACACTTCTGTGAAGTAGATGCAATAATTATCTCCATTTGCAGAAAGGAAACTAGGCTGTAGAGAGGTTAAGTGACATGTCTAAGGTCACACATCTGTGAATGGTAGAGAGAGATTTAAATCGGACCATTTTGAACTTAGGGTCTGAATTCTTCACCCCTACTTGAGGTTCCTTGTAATGGCATTTGTCAGGCACAACAAATGTTTGGCAAATGTTTCCAATGTTCTGAATTCTGATTTAGGTGTTACACCTAAAATAGGTCAAATAGCTCATGGAACTTTCATTCTAGGGATATGGGGCAGGTCAGACATCAAACAAACAAACAAACAATTTTAAATAGGTATAAGAAAGTATAAAAAACAAGTATACAAAACTCGAGTGACTGGTGGAAAGAGAATGAGCAGGAGGAGATATTTCTTAGGAGATGGCATTTGAACTTTGACCTCAGTGAGAAGGAGCCAGACAGACAAATTTGTGGGAAGAAAGAGTGAACTGCAAAGGCCAAGGCCATGTGGTGGGAAGACACATGCTGTGTTCAAACACCACAAAGCAGGTTGCTGAGTGTACTGAGTGGAGGGGAAGTAATGAGAGACTTGAACTGGACATGAGCAGGAACAGATCTCTTGGTGAAATAAAAGTGTCTTCAGGAATGACACATCCCATCTCCCCCAGCTCCGGGTGCCGTACTTTGCACTTGACGCGATGTTTAGCTACTTGTGATTCCCCAGACGCCATGCTGTTTCACTTCTCCATGGCTTGGCCTTCGCCTCTCCTGCCTTCCTTTGACACTTAGCTCAGTACTCATCTCCTGTGGTGGAGCTTCTCAAATTGGGCCTGAGTTTTGCTCCTTCTCTGGATTTCCCTTCCTTTCTGTCTGAATACTTAGCATGCCTTTCTAATTTTTCATTTACCTGCTACTCTGAAAGAATAAGAGCTACGTGAGGGCAAAGAGTATGTCTTGTTCATCCTTGAATCCCCAGGGCCCAGCACCTGAAGACAAATTAAAGTGAAGAATCACAATATCTCAGGGCAAATGGAAGCATAGAAAATTCAGTGGCACTTGGAGTTCCCAGACATGGGTGTTAGATATGTTTGCTATTCTTCTGCCCCTGCTCTGTTCTGAGGGTTGGCTAGGAGTTCCTAACTTCTTCATAATGAGAGATGATCTAGTCATTATGGCTAATGTCACATCTGCATTATCCCATCTACTTGTCACAATAACCAATGGGAAAGATACTCTTTTCCATTGTTGACAGTTGAGGTAACTGAGGATAAGGGGTATTGGGAGATTTCCCTGAAGATAGCACACCCATTTAGAGGTGGAGCTGGGATTCAAGCTCAACTTTGACTCCAAAGCTTGTTCTCTTGACTGTGATGCACTGGAGCCATTTTAGGCAAAAGCTGATTCGGCTAGTGTTTTCATCAAGCATGGCCTGATGGTTCTGGAAGCCCCTAAGATTGCTCAGAGGATTTAAATGGAGCCAAAAATACTCAAAAGCATCCATCACTTTGAAGGGCAAAGGATTCTGGCCCCCTGATAATCCCTACCCAGAAGCCAGATGACCATCTTCCTAGATCTCTGCACACACTGGGTGCATTCCTGCCTCAGTGCCAATGCTCCGAGTGTTGGCCTTTCACGTGCCTTCCCATACCCCCTCCTCCTCCAAGGCTTTGCTCACTGGTGGTTTGAACTTCCCATGGCAGAGATAATTAATAATAACTAAAGCTGCCATTTATGGAATTCTTACTACATGCCAGATAGGATCTCATTTAATGCTACAATACTTTGGAAGGTTGGTACTATGACTATCTATATGTTACACAGGTGGGAAAAATGCAGGGAGGTGATCTGCTGGAATAAGGACTCTAGTATGGCAGAGGGTTTCTTTTCCTTCTCTTCTCTCCACTCTCTTGTTCTGTCTCTCCTTCCTCTTCCCTTCCTTCCTTCCTTCCTCCCTCCCTCCCTTTTCTTTTTCTCCTTCTCTCCTCCTTTCTTCCCTTTTTCTTCTTCTCTCTCTCCCACCCTCCTCCTCCTCCTGTCTCTCTCTCTTCTTTCTCTACTACGCACCATTGCCCTTTTCTGTAGCTAACAGTTCGTTCCCCGATGGCATTCGGAATTCCTTCCCCCACGTTGGGTGCAGTGTTGGTGAAATAGTCAGTCGAGAGAACTTCCACACCTTCCTCCATGCTGTCACTTGCTCCAGCCCACCAGTGATGTGTGACCCAGTCTGGGCGAATCAGTTTTTTGCTTGAGACACTAAACCATGGCAGAATGGTACCTGGATGGAAAAGCAGCTGGAGATGATTTAGCCGAGCTGTGGCCCTGTCAGGATATCAGTTTGCTGCCGCCACATTGATCCCCCGAGCAACCTTTACTTCTGTCCCTTCTGCATCCAGTCTTAAGCTACTCTTTGAATTCTGGGAGCCACACTGTAGCTTTTCGATAAATCCCCCTTTTTGGTTGAGCTCGCCAGGGTGAATTTCAATAGTTTGTAACCAAAGAATCCTATCAGATAGAACTAGTCACACTGACCTCCATCCCATATCGCATGATAGACCTTCCTGGATCACCTTGAGCACCCTCAAAATATCTCTTCCTCCATGACTGCCTAAGGTACCTGGGATATTTGCCCTAATTGTCAAGTCTACTTTCTGTCAATTTAGGCTTTGGATCTCTTAGTAACCATTCAACAAACATGTAATTGGAATCATATTTTGAGTCTTTCTTATTTAATAAGTGGTGGACATTGGGGGTCTTCACTCCCCCAACCCCAGAGTGTGGAGCCTAAAATCTTCTATAAGGAGGCATAACACCTGCAGCAAACTGTGGTGTTTTGTTCTGCTCCCCCCAATTTTATACAGTGAGACTTCTGGCTTCTCAGTTGAGTTTTGATCTTTGCTCTGGAGCTGCTGTGTATAAGAATTTGTTTTGACAGGACTGGTTTCAGACGTTTATTCTATAGTTCTAAATTTAAAATTCTGTTAGTTATTGGCATAGTTGAGCTTGCCTGTGGTCTGGTTGACCCACCATCAATATAGAGGGGATTTACATTAAAGAATATTAGATTTAGATGATCATCAAGGACAACTTGGAAGGGAAAAGAAAGTAACAACAAAAAAGCCCTTTTCTGCAGCCTTAGGGTGAGGAAGGTGGTCCAGAAAAGGAAGAGTAATTGTTCCATTTGGTTTTCTAGGAATGGTGGCCGTCTTCAGGTCTGAGTTTGTGATCGTGCCCCTCGACAAGGAAAATCTACCCTTTTCTAACACAGCTGGGCCGTGTACACTGTTGCCTTCCTCTCTTTGCCAACAGATTCTGCAGATCCTCCAGAAGATTAAGTATGGGATACTTGGCAAATTTTAGGATCAGTGGAAATGGGTAAATGTCTGTGGGTGGGCTCATTATCCACCTTCTTTCATCTCCCTATAGGGAATTATTGTCTTTGTCCAGTATTTGCTCTTTTTTTTTTTTTTTCTGGCAACAACAACTTGATTTCATTTGGGACCATTTCACAGTTTATGTGATTCAGTCTATACCCTCACTGTCAGCCTCTTGGTGGGCTCATGCTCTAGCCCTCTTACCCTCCTGGGTCATGGCAATGACATATAATCTTAAGATTTGCTTCTGAACTTCTTGGAGGAGTCCCTCCAAATACGTTATGGGATGATAGGAAATGGCTGTGGAGCTGCTGGCAGGCTGCTTGCTATGCAGTGCAGGGGAGGATGACACTGAAACAGGCAGCTTTCTGATGACAATGTTGGAACATCTGAATCCAGCCTTGCCAGTCCTTGTAGCTTTTTACTGATGTGAGCCTATACATTTCCTTTTTGTCTCAAGCATTTTGGTTCCTAACAGATCCACCTTCCAGGACTCCCAATTAGCTTCGGGATCATTGTACCTCACAGAATAGAAGGCTAGTAAATTTTAGAGACAGGAATTCTCTCAGCTCCAAAGTGTTTCTTGCATCTTTCACTACGCATCTCCAGTGGAGAATAGTCAGAGAAGGGATATAATGACTTCTCTGTCAAGTTCAACTAAAATAGAGAAGATCTGAGCAGGTGATTGAGGTGTCAGCCCCTGCAGATATGTCCCCACAGTGTGGGAGGAGCTTCATGGCTTGGATTACTATAGCAGAGAAATGCCTAGATTGTCAACAACAGTTGTATGAAAGAAAAGAAAAACATCTCTTTCCCCCTTCTCCCAGTTACTTCCTTTACATATGTTTTGATGTTGCAAAAATTGCAAAAATTTATTGCAAAAAATAAGCTGGGAAAACTTAAATTTTCCCACCAAAGAATAGGCATTGGAGTTTCTGTACGATCTCAGACTTTTATTTGAGTGACTAAGAATGACAAGGAGCTAGCCTAGGATTAAGGGATGCCCCCTTCTCAGTCACCACCAGTGGTGTCCCCTGTCTTTCCTTTGATGAAGTCTCCAGATCATGATAGGCTTCTCCAGAATTGGGGTGTCCAGCAGAATGAGTGCTCCAGAATATGACATAATTTGACTTATCCTCAGAAATCAACTTGTCACAAGCCTAAATTCTTGTTGGTTAACTAGAGTGACAAATGTATAACACTTCTCTGTAGCCACTTGATTTCCTCTGGACTCATGATATCAAAGAAGCAGAGAACAGTTACTCTGATTGAAGGCTAAGTCACATAGAGAGGCGTCTAAAAACTGGATGAAAATGAAGATACAACCAAGAAAATGGAAATGCAGAGAAAGCTTGGCATGGAGGTGTACAGAGCCCGACAAGCTGACTGTGAGCGAAATGGAAGGTATCAGGATGTTATTGGTGAGAGAAGATAATGGAGAAGGGGAAAAGCTCCAGGGAAATGAGACTTGACTTGCTCTCAGAACTCCTCTGGTGCTGGGGGTTGATTGGCTAAGGTTAGTCTAACACCTTGGTGACATTAAAAATAAGTGGCATTTGTAGCTTTCTTAGGAGAAAAGAAAACAGGAGAATGTCCTGATCCTTTGAAGTTGTCTTAGGAAACTGCATTATATATTTAAAATGGAATGATGTTTAGATTTAGGAATAAGGTAGAAGCAGCAACTGGAGTGTTTCATATGCCACAATTTCCCTTCACTTATTAACTTCTCTACATTTCTGGCATTAACTTTATTTCTTATTCACATCTATGTGTACATATTTGCACAAATTTGCATTAACCAGGGTGCTGTGATGAAAAATTTGTGGATTTTCTTTCTTTCTTTCTCTCTCTCTCTCTTTCTTTCTTTCTTCCCTTGCTGCTCTACTTTAGGTGGGGGAGTATAGTTCTAAAGTGGCAGCGAGGCACTGTGTGTAGAAGACCCTCTTGCAGTCACCATTTCATGAAGCAGGGGATATATGCAATTAGAATGGATTTGGGGGTTGAAACAAACAATCTCAACACTGATTCCACCTAATTATTAGACACATGATAACTTGGACAAGAGACTTTTTCTCAGAGTGTCAGTTTCCTCATCTGTAAGGCAGGGATAATAATGTCTTTCTTTCAAGATTAAATGAGGTGATGTACGCATGTCTGCAACAAGGCTGCCATCTTGGACACAGACTGTGATGTGAATGGTGCCTTCTAGAGTCGCGGGATGAAATTCTGGTCCCCACGCCCTTCAGATCTGAGATCTACATTAACTTTAAGGTAAACAGAAAAGGACTTGAGCTACCATCCTTAAGATAGAGGTAAGACCAGCTCCTTTCTCATGTTTCCTAGGATTCTCTGTGGTGCGGTTGGTGGGGACTCGAATTTGCCCGTTGTCTCTTGCCTTCAGCTGTGGTTCCTGCTGAGACTTTGTCTGCCATCTTGTTTTCCACAGCTGCTGTTACAGATATAGTCCTTTTTCCTCCTTTCCCTAAAGATAATACCACATGCCTCCAGATTTTACTGAAGATTTGGGTCATGCAGCAGAGCTACAGCATGGAATAGGAAATACATTTCAAACGAAATTTGTTTTTACTGGTCTCAAACTCCCTGCCCATTCTGGCTCAGGGAATTCCCATTTGCTGTCTTGCTTCTTTAGCTTTGGTAGCCCCTCATCTCTTGGGTCCACTCCCATGATCCCTTCTACCTTTTTTCAGATGCTCATATTTCCAGGTCTCCTAAATTTCCATCTCCACATCTGCCGCTGCAAAGCGGAAGCATTTTCTCACCTGATGAGGTAGTGCATTTAATACTCCCATTTTACACAAGGCCTTAAAGTCCACCGTTGTTGAATCTAAAAATGCACCTGGGAATCCATCTACCCTGTAATGAATGCCTGTCCCTTCTTTACTATGTAAAAGTGCTGCAGACCCTTCTTCTGTAAAACAGTGATTGTTCCTCTACTCATTACAACTGCAAAATACTAAGCCTACAGTAGATGCTCAGCAAATGAGAGCTACTCACAGAATGAAAACAATAGTATTTACAATAAAAACAAGGCATATATGGAGTTGGTCTCTTGTCTATAGAGCATGTGGCTCTTACGCTGACACCAAGGGAAGAAGAAGACGCGCGCGGAAGAGGAGCTCATTCAACAACCAGCCACTGTTCCAGACACCTCAGTAAACAGAATGTTCTCAGATAAGATGTTCTCATGGCTCAAGTTTGTGTCTTTGTGTTACCCGCGGCACAGATGATACTTGGCTGACTCCCCCAGAAGTGATATAAGAAGGGAGAAGCAGGGGCACCTGGGTGGCTCAGCGGGTTGAAGCCTCTGCCTTCGGCTCGGGTCACGATCCCAGGGTCCTGGGATCTAGCCCCGCATGGGGCTCTCTGCTCAGCGGGGAGTCTGCTTCCCTTCCTCTCTTTCTGCCTACCTCTCTGCCTACTTGTGATCTCTGTCTTTCAAATAAATAAATAAAAATCTTTAAAAAAAAAAAAAAGAAGGGAGAAGCATTAGCAAAGAAGGAAAATTCTGTAAGTATTCTGGATCACAGTTGTGTAAAACACAGCTTCTTCTAGAATTGGTCTGCACAAGGCAGAAGGTGGACTTTGCTCCCTCCTTCAGCTTTTTGGTCAAATTCGCCTTCTTGCTGAGGAGGCCTTCCCTGACCACACTTTCTGATTTGTAATCCCCTCTCCTCGATGTTTCCTTGGCCCATTTTTTCCTAACACACTTATCACCAGTTGATAAACTGTAGTGTGTATTTATCCTGTCCTGTGTTCTCTCTGTTCCCACGCTAGGACGTAAGTGCCACATGGGGTGTGATCTTATTCTGTCTTATTCATTGCTGTGTCCTGGAGCCTAGCACAGAGCCAGGCATGTTGTAGTCTCAGTACAAGCTTGTTGAATGTTATTGGCTCCCTGACTGAGAACCTGGAGATGATAACAACGCCCCATTCTCCTATGTGCTGCTTTGTTTTTTACAGAGAGCTTTCATGTACCTTATCTCGGTTCACCTCCCATCAGCTTGGGGTTGGGGGCAGAGAAGGAAGGCAGACTAGCATGGTGACGTGAGCTCTCTGAGTCATTGAGCTTATGAATAGTTAACCTGGGGGCTCGAGCCCTTCTCTTTTCACTCCCAATCTCAGTGTCTTCTGCACTGCATCTACCAAGTCACAGCAAACAAGGGCTGTTTGCATAAACATAACAAATACTTTGGGGTAGAAAGAGTGATGGAAGCATTTTGGGCTAAGCATCCCACAGCATCTCTGTTGTCCCATTATCCTAGTCTGAAATGCTTGGCTGAGCGGTTCTTGCCTGCCAAAGTGAGGCCAGGTACCATATACATCATAATGGCTCCTCACCAGCTGCAGTCTTAAATGTGGAGGCTCCACGCCAAGTTTAACAAACCCAAACCAGACTCACTGTAGACCTTTCATAAGCATATCTTAACTAGTCCAACAGCGTGGGAGTGGGGGGTACAAGAAGGAGTAAACCCCTGAGAGTGGATGGACGTAGGGGCTCCTGTTCATAATAATAAAGACATATGTCCAAAGATTTATAGTCACCGCATTTCTTTAACACTTACCATCAAATTTGATTTAAAAAAATTTTTTTAAAAGAAAGTCTCTTGATTAAAAGGGAGGCAGACATGAATTTATCTGCTTTACAGATGAGGAAGCTGAGGTCTGGACAGATTGGGCAATTAGTCTAATGCTAGATGATTTGTAAGGGACAGAATTGAATTTTCAGCTGAGGAGTTTTGAAGCTAAGATTGGTGGGTTCTTCTTTTTATGTAGGGTTGTTTCTCAGGGTTTAGCATAAATAAGAATCACATGGAGAGTTCAAATGCCCCCACATATTTTTTTTTTAAGATTTTATTTTATTTATTTATTAGTTAGAGAGAGAGAGAGCACAGACAGACAGAGAGGCAGGCAGAGGCAGAGGGAGAAGCAGGCTCCCCGCCGAGCAAGGAGCCCGATGTGGGACTCGATCCCAGGACGCTGGGATCATGACCTGAGCCGAAGGCAGCTGCTTAACCAACTGAGCCACCCAGGTGTCCCGCCCCCACATATTTTGATTCAGTAGATTTGGGTGACATCCAAGAATCTGTATTTCTTCTGAACTCCCAGGTAGCATTGACATCGACATTGGAGCAAACTTCACAATTTCCTATGCAATTGGGTTTCCTTCTAGCCACCTCCCCCCATCCCTTGTATTACGCATTTAACATAGGTTCCTGCTATACACCCTTGCCCACCCCATCCCAAGGAGCTGGCCTCTATACTGTTTTTTGAGCACTCCATGCATGATCCTACCCCAGGATCTTTGCACTTGCTTTTTCTTTTGCCTAGAATGCTTTTACCCTAGAAAGCCATGTGACTCATACCTTCTTTTGGTTCAACCTACTCAGATGTCACCTTTGCAGTGACACCTTCCTGACTACTCCCATCTCTAGCACTCTGTATTACTTTCTATAGCGTTTATTGCCTTGTAATATACCAGGCAGTTTACTTATATTTAATTTGTTCATTGTCTACCTACCCACTCTTTTGAAAAGAGTGTCAACTCTGAGGATAGATCTTCATCTTCTCACCCTATTCCCAGTGTCGAGGACAGTGCCAGCCATAGAGCAGGCCCCTAAAAAGTAGTTTCTGAAGGAATGGAGACAAAGAGAGAAGGAGAGAGCAAAATCAAGGACTCTGCCATCTTGTAAACCCAGATTTTCTTATAAATAGAAGAAAATTTGTTTTTGTTTACTTAAGTGAGAAAATAAGAATATATTTTCAAACCCTTAATATATTTATTTAATTTTGAGAAGTTAAAAAATTGTAGAAAAGCACAAGGAAATCACCCAGGTATATATCACACACAATTAATAATTGTTGCCATTTTGTTGGATTTACTTCAATATTTAATACAATAAATAAAATTGTTAAGTTCACATGCCTGTTGTCTTATTTTCCTTGCCAGCTCCCCGGGGGGGAAGAGGGTGGGGAACCCTCTGTCATGAATGTTGAGCATTTTCTTCTAGTCAGTGTAAATAAATCTTATGCAGTATTATGCATCTCAAAAAACACAACTTGATGCAAAAAGAAAGTTGCTGAATGAATTTTTGTAGTACAATGTACTTACCTGAAATACACACCCACAACTATATCTTGTTCAGTCATTAAACTGAAACTTCTTTAAGTAGAAGAGAGCACGTGGATTAAGTTTTAGAAAGATCAGTGCTATTTAAGAATAACTCTCTATAAAGGAAATCTTTATAATGGAGGGAAAATAATGATCTAACACTGTTTAAGATGATGTCACTTTCATTTTACATGTTCTGTTGAGTTTGTGAGGATTTTAAAACACTTTATGGTGATAAGATCTAGAGAAATGCTAACATAGGTGGGTTTGATTTTATTCATTGATATAATTGTGCAGTTGAAAGAAGACCTTGGAATGAATTAGATGCATGATTGATTAATGATTAACTCCATTCATTCTTGGTGTATGGTACTTGGGGATAAAGCTTTCCGTACTATATTTGTTTGCAGAACTCTATTTAGCAAACCTTTGGTCTTGGTGACTATATAAATTGGCAATTACATGCACTTTAAACAGAGGAATATTGTGTTGAATTAAATTGTACAGTGGTTTGGTTTGAACTTGGTTCATGCTAGCAAGTCTTTTGCTTATTAAATCTGTGCAGTAGGTATAAAATCTTTATATTATCTCAAGAGTTTTACTCTTTTACAAAACAAGCACATTATCAGATGGTTTCTTAGAGTGTGAAAAGAATAAGAAATTAAAATGTATTTGAATCATGAATCACATTTGATAGCATATGTTCTTTTCTCTTTGCCTCGTTTATGCATGAGGCTCAGTACTGGAAGTGTGTCCAAGGGCTGCTGTGAAAGTATCCCTCATGTCTAAGGAAGGAGGAAGACGGGCTCAAGGACTCTGGGGTTTTGCTCAACGCTGCCTCTTGCCGGCAGGAAATATTTCTTTACCCGTTCATATTTTTCTTTAAATTTCCCTAGAGTTTGCATTCAATTCTGAAATATTTGCATTTAAAATATACATCTATTTAAAGTTCCTAGTTAAGTCAACTCACTTTTTAAAAAAAAATTTGCTTATTTATTTGAGAGAGAGAGAGAGAGATATCATGAGTCGGGGGAGGAGCAGACTCTCCTACTGAGCAGGGAGTCTGTCGCCAGGACTCCAGCCCAGGATGCTGTGATCATGACTTGAGCTGAAGGCAGAAGCTTAACTGACCGAGCCACCCAAGTATAAGGGCCTACTTAGCCAGAGGGAGCCATTTTGTTGTTTATGCAGTGAACCTAGATTGCCCCTGCCCCTCCCAGAGGAATTTACTTAAAAACAAGTCCAGGAAACCAGTCCCAGGTAGCAAAGCCCAGATATAAGGGCGGGTCAAGCCAGGTGGAGACATCCAATCAGTGGGGCACGCGTATATCTACTAGGGTAAATTGAAATCTCACTGGGCACCCGCGTGTGACCCAGCATGACTGTGCAGTTTTCTCTGTGTGTTGCAATCTCATTGGCCACCTGTGTGTGTAGCCAGGCTCAACCACATGGCTTTTCCTCTATAAAAGTTAGTCTGTGAGGCTGAGAGGGGTCGCCTTTTTGTAAGAGACACCCCGACCAGTCGTTTTGATTCTCGAAGCTTGGTGCGAAATAAAGCTTTGCTTGACTTTCGCTTTGTATCAGTCTCGCTCCTTTGATTACGGACCTTACACCAAATGCCCCTGATTCACTTTTTTATCCTCAAATCTTGACACAAAATGGATACTCCAAAGAACATGAACCCTGTTTATCCTGGCATTCTGTCATATTTCCCGGTTGATGGGAACACTAGGGTGATAAACAAGACTGTCAAGTATTATGTTAAGTTTGAGAAAAAACCGTATTGTCGTTGTTTATGATTTTCATTGCCTAATTAATTATGCTTAAAGTTATCTTACTGGCAACGGATTTGAGTTTTTTATTTTTTAAGCCAATTTTTTTCATCTATCTGTCTTGGTTTGTTCATTTATAAAATGCAGCAAGAAAAATACTATGAGTTCCCTCAATTAAGGTAACCACATACAAAATAATATGAGCAACTGCTGACATTCACTG
Source organism: Taxidea taxus jeffersonii (assembly GCA_003697995.1). Classification (NCBI taxonomy): domain Eukaryota; kingdom Metazoa; phylum Chordata; class Mammalia; order Carnivora; family Mustelidae; genus Taxidea; species Taxidea taxus. The sequence goes on from ML105354.1 coordinate 270,014, forward strand.
TTTGCTGATCATGTGTCAGGCACTGTTCAATGGCTCAGTGTGCTGCTTGTGGATTCGTTTTTTCTCACAACTGCTGCATGTGGCAGCCACTTTTATCATATTCACATTTAGAGGAAGAGTCCACAATGCTAGGAGGTCAGTAAAGGTCACTTTACTAAAGTACAGAATTTTTCAGGAATTCTCATAATCATGACCCAATAAGTTTTGGAAGTCCTGCTTATTCTATAATACTGGAGAGTCACAATGACAATATAATATAAGCTCTGGAAAGTGTTGCAGTGAAAAATAATAATAATCTTTCCTTAATTCTGTTAAATCAAAAATTTCCTAAAATAAGTTGGTCCCAGGGCCCCTTTTCCTTGCTCCCTCCTGCGGAACAGCATTAGTACCTCTCAGAATTGGTGTCCTCAGAACAAACTTGGAGGATTAGCTGGCACAGCTCCACAGTTTTGGAAAGGGACGATGGGGCATGTGTGATTGGGGTAGGAAGCCTTAATCATGATACTCCAAAAACTGAGAGAGCAGTTTGCTTGCTGGATCTTTGGCATGGCTCTTTGGAGAGAAAGAAAGATAGTTAATTCAACACAGATGAGACTCTACCCATAAATTAATGATAGTTGAGAATTAGGGGAGAATTTTCAATTTAATCAAATAAACGTCCAGCACTTCCTATGTGCCAGATGCTGTTCTAGATGTTGGAACATAACAATGAGTAAAACAGACATGTATCCTTGACTTATGGAGAAGATGAGCCATAAACAAAATAATTAAGTAAATTACCTATTACATGAGAAAGAGAATTATCTGAAACCCAATTTTTTAGATTTCTGAAAAATGCTTCCAGAATACTTTGCTAGATGAGAGCTGAGGCATAGCAAGGGTGAGACAACAGGAAGATCCACCCCAGGGCAAGCCAGAAGGGCACATGCTATCCGGAGAGTAACAAAACAGTGATGGAATGGACAAAAAGTCCATTCTAATGATCACCGTACTTTTAAACAATGCGAGCGACAGAATGTTCTTTCTTGAGAAAACCTTTTGTTGATCTAAGGTCTAAACAGTTAGTATGGTTACTGTTCAGTGTTAATAAACATGTAAGCTCCGGGGCATGTGGGTGGCTCAGTGGGTTAAAGCCTCTGCCTTCGGCTCAGGTCATGATCCCAGGATCCTGGGATCACGCCCCGCATCGGGCTTTCTGCTCAGCGGAGAGCCTGCTTCTTCCTCTCTCTCTGCCTGCCTCTCTGCCTACTTGTGATCTGCGTCTGTCAAATAAATAAAAATAAAAAAAATAATAAATCTTAAAAAAAAAAACATGTAAGCTCCAAGGAGCCCACACTTACTACTTCTCCTCCCCCTCCTCCCTCCCCCCTCCTTCCCCCCTTCTCCTCCCTTCTCTCCCCCTCACCCTCCTCCTTCTTTTTCTTCTTCTTTTAAGGTTTTATTTACTTAATTGAGAGAAAGCATGAGTGGGGAGTGGGGGGCAAGACAGAGAGGGAGAAGCAGACTCCCCGCTGAGCAGGGACTGGATTCTAGCACCCTGAGATCATGACCTGAGCAGAAGCAGATGCTTAGCCCACTAAGCCGCCCAGGTGCCCCTCACTACCTATTCTTTAATAAACATTGTATTGTACATGAAAATTAGTGTAGACGATTCCTACTTGTAAAGAATCCTGCCCCGCCCCCTGGAACAGGGAAATGCGGAATTGTTAGCGTGTGCTTCAGCGGCAGCACATGTCTTCTATCCCCTGTTTAGTCTGTAAATAGTAGGTTTAACAGAAACAAGAGGTGAGCAATGGTTGAGACAAAGAAATAGAACTCAGGTTGTATCAGTTCTGTCCTTCCTTAGGGCCAGATTTTTCTCTGTGTTTGCAATTTAAAATGGCGAAGCAGAGCGTGAGTAGTGAAGCAGCATGTTTTTGCTAAGGGAAACTTGAGTTCATACATGACATATTATATCTCATGTGAATAGTATGTTTAAAATAGAAACTTGTTTTTAGAAGATTCTTATTTATTTATTTTTCTGTCTCTCATGTTTGTTGTGGGCTGATCCAACGTGTTCAGGGAAAGATCCTGTGCTCTGGTCTCAGTCACTGGTGGGCAGGAAATCCAGGTCAATTCCAGAGGGCCAGGTGGTCGGAAGGTGTGGGTTGCCTGCCCTTTCCCTGACCTGCAGATGCGCCGTCACTACCGTCATGAGATTTCCAATGTTTGCCGTGTTTTTAAAGAAAATTCTTATTATTTGTCCTTAAACTGCAATTTGTTCATTTCTGAGGAAAACATTATGTGGATATAACCTTTTCTCTTTTTTTCCCCAAAATACATAAATGTGGTGAAGTTATTAACCCATTGCTTTCATTCCTTTTTTGTACTGATATTTATTTCATTTTTGTTTTGTTCATTGTTAAATTGTATTACTGGCATGTGTATGGATAGAAAGATCGATGAAAGAAAATGTCCACAGTTTCTGATTCTCCTCTGGTCATTATTATTATTAATTTCCTGACTATTTCTAAAATGAATTCTATTGTAGGGAGGAGAGAGAAAAAAATGATCTGCTCTGAGTGTTAAATACACTAGTTATGTCACTGCACTTGAATGAGATTAAGGTTCCCTTTTGGAAAGTTAGATTTATCTGCTCAGCTAATCATCTGTCTTGTGACAGGCCTAATAACTTTTAACCAGACATCCTTTATTTTACCTAGTCTAACAATATTATCTAACCACTTTCCCCGGCTAGAAACGTGTCTCACAAGAGAGAAATCTTGGAATTGGCTTTCTCAGGAGGCTTTTCCCTTGTGGCAAGTTTGACACTTGGGCCTGAGTTTACAATTAAGTAGCCTAAAAAGTTGCTTTACATTCACTTAACGAGTCTATTGATAAAAAACAGAAAACAAGAGCAGTGAAGGAAATGCGGGAGTTTGCCATGCAAGTATCTGCAGGAAGAGTATTCCAAATAGAGGGAATCACATTACAAATGCCCGGAGGTAAAGAATTGCTGGTGAGCTTGAGAGAAAGGTAAAAGGCCACTGTGGCTGATGTGGAGCAAGTGAGGGGTTTCATAGGAAATGTGGTTGGAGGACTTGTGGGGAATTGTAAGGACTGCAGAAGTCCAGTCGCTTCTCAGATGTCGTTCCTTATTTATGATCTTGTTTAAAGCCGTGTGTTTTTCCTCCACTCCTGAGGTGGTTTCTTCATTTAAATTCATATCAAGTTTTAGTCACACCTCTTAATATTCTGCTTTGTCCTAAATCTTTGGTTTCTAGTCTTATTCACCTTTTCTGGAGTTTTAGCTGCTTAAGGGCACAGATGTACTTTATCCCCCTTTGTAATCTCATTCATTCACTTATCCATTAGAAATTTATTGAGCACTTACTATGTGCCAGGAACTGTGCTAGGCCCCTATTAAAGAGCATAATCTTGAAAGCTATGTCACCCTGAAATATGCCATCCCAAAATATGCTACTTTGGCAGACTGATTTTACTGAGCTGTAGGTATTTGAAAAGTGGCAAATGCTGGAAGGGGCTTTCTCCTTTCTCCTTTCTCTGGTTTTCTCCTGAACATCCCTTATCTGCCCAAAGACAGAGCCTCCAAAAAGAGCTCAGTTGTCATTAATGGCATAAATTAACTCTTAAGAAGAGATTCATCAAGATTGCCTCTTGTCACAGGAGAGGACACTGGAAGTTAATACCATACCCAGACAAAGTTTGTCACAAACTATCACACCTCCTATCAATTTTTCTGAGGGCCTGTTCATCTTCCTTAAAAACCATTCACTGTCCTCTAAGTTACCTATAACCTCCCCTTCCTTTCTCTAGTAAGATGGTTTTTAAGTCTGAATTCTAAGCTACTTCTTTGAGTTACTCATTTTCCCTTATGTGTCTCCCATGTAAACATGTGGTATACCTGTTAATCAAGGTCTATTTGTTTTCTGTTATTTTATTAATACGCTTTTTATTGGAGGGGTTTCAGCCAAAAATTCAGAGAGGCAGAGGGAAAATTATTTTTCCTTCCTTACATCTTCTACTCTCAAGGAACTCATCATGACATGAGTAAAGCAAGTATTTACAGCACAATATAAAAGGTATCATTGGAACATAGGGCATCTCACAGAGGAACTAGAGAAAGGACAGTTGTAATCAGGGAAGACTCTCAGAAGAAGGTGATGATTTAACTGCACCCAGAGTCCACTGGAGGAATTCTCTCTTATTGAGATTGTGTTTTGAGGTAACTCTCTCGTAGTGTAGGGGTGTGGGTGGGGGAGGGAATGTGCAGTCTCTTTGCTTTTGAATAAGGCTTCCTAAAACTGTCAAAGGCTCTTGTGAGCAGCTCAGGCTGCTGAAGCCTTGGGACTGGTCACTGGGAGGGACATGGTCATCAGCCTTAACCCTTTCTTGGCTCAGTTCTTTCTTTCCTGGTTGGAATGTCCTTTTCTATCCAACCAATGTTTTTCAGCAGCAGTCTGACTCCAGTAACTCAGGGTGAATTATTTCAGGGGACATGGCATCCCTATAGTTTTGGAATGTTTTTGGTTCACAGTGAGATTTTTGTTCTAAGGGTAAGAAAGAATTTTGAGCTGCTGCTCATGAATATTCACAACCTTCCTGTGAAGCTAATAGCCAACTTGAAATCATTTGAATGTATTGTTTTACTTTTGTAGATATAAAAATGGAGACACAGGTTGGGTAAATGGCTTTGCTAGTGTCCCATGGTTATCTGATGACTGAAGTGGGAGCAGATCTGCTGATTAATAACTTGGGGTCATTGTCCATTAGCCTGTGCTAGCTGGCCTGGAGTCAAAGACCTTACCTTATAAAAACTGCAAATTTCTAGACTTTTGTGTTTCAAATGCATAAAAATAATGATGCATTAGCTTGCATTATGTGTTTTTTTTGTTGCTTTTATGTGTATGTGCATGTGTGTGTGAGTTTTTCTTTCTTTCTTTTTTTTTTTGAGTGAAAAAAGAGGTCTGTGTGCATGTATTATGCTTGACTTGGAGACTCTACACTGAGGGCATTCATTTGAATGACTGCGTAATTACTCATCCTATTAAGTGCTTTGAGGGTATTTGTTTTGTTTTAATATTCAAGCACCCATAACACCTTCTAGCCAACAAAAGGAAGTTATTTACTATGTCATGTATCTTAAAGTACTTTGGAAGTATTAACTTATTCTTCACTCTCAGCTTTCAGGAAGATGATGGTATTGCTTATTTTCTTATGTTCAGGTGACAAGCCTTTGTAAATGAGACAGTCTAACCCCAGCTCAGTGAAGAGCCTGGCTAGTTCTTTATAAGGCCCAAGATGGTGTCCCCTCTGGGCTAAAACATGTAACGGTAGAGTTCTCCAGCTTGTTGTAAGCAAAAAGCTGTAACTTGAAGGAACCAGGGGAAGACAAGAGTAGAGAATTATCTTGATTCTCTTCACCTGATGTAGTTTGGATGGTCTTGGGTTGGATTGACACTCCTCTGTCCCCTGTAGGAACAAGATCTTGTCCAGGTCAACCTTTTAAAAAAACGAAATAAAACAAAACAAAACATTGACTGGGGGAGAGAGGTTTTCTCTAGGATGGTCTTCAAAGTGTTGTTGAGCAGGGTAAGTTGCTCTTGTGAGAAAAGGATCTCCCAGCCAAAAGATCTCCCCTAGCATTATTTAAATTCCATTCGGGAGCTACATTCTTTAAATTTGAATTCAGCTTCTCTTGAGCTCCCTGACTTGAGTACTCAAGAAGTATCTGTAGATTTATTCATTTCTTTGGGTTAAGTGATTGCCCTCTCATTTGGCCTCTTTAAAATGTAGGCTCCCTGGAGAGATAGCACATTAAGCTGTTAATATTTACACCTTAGCGGCTGTAGATTTATAACATTCTTTTTCTCTGACGAGGGGCTATTCAAGCTGCAAAGGGGGATTGAATTGATGCTTGCAGAGAGGTGCTGAAAATGGAGAAAACATTTAATCCCTCCTCTAGTTTGGGGCCTGGAAGGAGTGGTGTGGGTGGGGTGGGTGGATTGGCTGAGGGCATTGGTGCCTCTGAAGTTGGATGCTGGAAGTTGGAGACCAGGAGGCACAAGGGGAGAGAAAGAACTAGATCTATGTAAGAGATGCTGTTTAGTCTGGGTCCTCTTAGGAGTGGACGTCAGGTTGGGTTGGACAAACCAGAGACTGACTAGAGGAAATGTTTATGAGGACATGGGGTAGAGCCAGCAGGCCGAGAGCCTGGTTTGACCTGCATGAATGAGAGAAGGAAAGAAAGTTGGGTGGAAGAATCTTAGGCCACTGGGGAGCCTGTCCGAGGTGTTGCCTGTGTCTTCCTGGGATGGCATTGCTTTAACGTCTCTGTTGTGGTCCATTGTGAGCTGGGAGCAGGCAGGGGGAAGCACAACTTCCTTGTGAACATGTGATGGATTTCTGAGGACAGCCACTGGACTGTCACTCATTTTTGCACCTTGCCAGCGGCAGCAGAGATCTGAGGGGCGTATTGTTGTGGTCAGGGAAGCCTGCTTGGAGCTCTTCCTGTGCGGCCCACATAGTGTGGAGTGGAGCTGCCAGGGCCATAGCCTGCATTTGGAATGACCAAAAGGGAAAAGAAAGGAAAACAGAGATCTCTGAAGACACACCCATTCTAAGGTAGGGTGCAATGTTGGGAGTGGGCAGAATGTTATTGGTCCAACTTTTAGCTCTGCTGCTTGCTAGCCGCATGGCCTTGAGAAAGATACTTTAGATCTCTGAACCTCAGTTTCCCCATCGGTAAAATGGGGATAATAATACTCATCTTGCAGGAGGCTGGGAGGATAAAAGGGGATGATGTCTGTGCTATGCCTACCCCAGAGCAGACGTTCCACAAGGGGGCAGGGTTTATGACTCTGTTTCAGGGTTGACTTAGATTTTCTGTTTGCTCAATACCTTGTGTTTTAAAAATGTGCTTAAATATGCTTTTGCGGTAACAGGAACACGCTTATAGATCCATCAATTGCCATGTTTTGGAAGAAGACCCTGAATGGGTATGCATCTGTGTGGTCAGGCGAGAATTCTAATATGTGAACAAGCTCATTTTCTGTATCAGCATGCCTTAGGCTGATTTAGTTTGGGATCACAAGGGAATTTAGCAGAAGCTACTCTATTTGGTGGCTGCTTTTTTGGACACATGTTCAAGGTGTCTTTTTTTTTTTTTTTAATATTTTATTTATTTATTTGACAGACAGAGATCACAAGCAGGCAGAGACACAGGCAGAGAGAGAGGAGGAAGCAGGCTTCTGGCTGAGCAGAGAGCCTGATGCGGGGCTCGATCCCAGGACCTGGGATCATGACCCGAGCCGAAGGCAGAGGCTTTAACCCACTGAGCCACCCAGGCGCCCCTCAAGGTGTCTTTTAACATGTCAGGATGACCAAGTTACCACTGGTAAGAGGAGTGGCATGGGTCAAAAAAGAACAGGAATCAAAAGGTAATGACAAGTCATTTGTGTAAAGCACTTCACAGTTTATAAGGTACTTCTTTGAAAATTGGGCTTCAGGGTATGATAGGTAATAGCATTCCATGCCAAAAATATGGAAACTGAAGTACTGGAAGTCTCGATATGCATAAGAATGTCTGTGTTATGCATGCCTTGAAAGGCACAGGAGGAAATCAGGGACCCATTATGAGCACTCTCCTAGAAGCAAGTCAGGGTACTTTGCAGCACTTCAACAGAATCACAGGCGTGAGTCTCAGTGTGGGGATGGGAGACTATTCTTTGGGGCTAGTCATTGGACCTGTCCCTGAGGTTAGTGTATTCCCAAAATTTGCTTTGGAATACTACCAAATGTGGTTTTAAGCAAATTTGAAGTGCTTTTAAAGAGCTCTTTCTTGGCAAATAAGGATAATAGCTATGCCAATCATTTGCCCATTTGCTTTCAACTTTATTCCCTGCCCTTCTAAACCCTGACCTACATTGGAGGAAACCACGTGTTCCTGGCTCCTGTGACTTTTAGGTTTCAAAGAGGTTTTGATGCCGGCAGGCCAGTTCCGAGAACCTAGAGGGGTCCTGCAGGACCAGCCAAGAGGGTCCTTGGCTTCACGTTGGATGAAAATCAAATGTGAGCCATCAGGAGGCAAAAGCCTTCCCCTTCTCATAATTAAGATGAGTATTTACCCTGATTTGTTGACACTGAACTGGGGAGACCCTGGGGCACCAGAACTGGGGGCCTGGTGCCTTGAACCAGCCAGACCCAAAGGAGTCATGAAAGGTTCTTGGTCTTGTCACCAGAATGAAATCAAGGACAGACCCACAGCACCGTGGACAAGTGACACAAGCCGGGAACTTTATTAAAGCGAAAACCACCCTCTCCGGAGACAAAAGAGCAGGTAAGAAAGAGACAGAGAGACACCTCGGTGGCGGCAGGTTGGGTTTCTATCTTTTATTGACAGTTGCTAAGTAGGCAGCAGAATATTCATCACCTGGGCTGGGCTGGGCGGGGGCCGGTGGGGGGTGGGGTGGGGACGACGCTGCCTTTTCTTCCCGGCTTGTTTGTTGGAGGGGGGCGGTTGCCCCACATGGCATCCGCCATCTTGGTCCTGCCTGGTTTGAGCAGGCTTCTTGTGACGTGCTGCCGGGACACGCCTCTGACGTTCCCCATACCTGGCCGGGACTTCCTCGTCGCTGACCTCCGCGTATGCTGCTAGAACCTAACTAACTGCCCACCGGAACAGATTTACCAGTGAGCGAGGAGAAACCTGAAGCGCAGGCCGTCCAAGGTCAAACAACTAGCTAGGAGCTGTGCTGGGCTTTAAAGGCGGGTGCTCAGGTTGACCCTGTGTCACAGTGCGTCTTACGACAGCCTCCCGGAGCTCCTCACCTGCCACTCCAGGGCATGGGCCTGTCCTCTAGTGACGTGGGCAAACTTGGAACGGCACATTTCCTTCATAGGTGGTAACTTTGTTTCAGTTTTTATCTTTTATCTTGCTCCCCCCTTCCCTCCCTCCCTTTCTTCATTTTTAAAGATTTTATTTATTTAGAGAGAGAGTGTGAGCAAGGGGAGGGTCATAGGGAGAGGGAGAGAGATAATCTCAAGCAGATTCCACGCTAAGGGTGGAGCTGACTATGGACTTGATCCCATGACCCTGAAATCATGACCCCAGCGGAAATCAAGAGTCCCACGCTCAACCCACTGAGCCGAGGTGCCCCCGTTTCATTTCTGATTAAAAAAGCAATCTGGGGGCACCTGGGTGGTTTAGTCATTTGAGCGTGGGACTCTTGACTATGGCACAGGTCGTGATCTCTGAGCTGTGGGAACCAGTCCCCTGTCGGGCTCAGCACAAGTCAGCTTGATTCTTTCTCTCTCTCTGCCTCTGCCCCTGCTTGTGTGCTTCCCTCTCCCCCAATAAATCTTAAAAAAAAAAAAAAAAAAAAAAAAAATCTAAACTCTTGGCAAAGATTACAGAAATAATAGAAAATAGGAAAAAAACCTCACACTTAATAAAACCTTCATCTAGCAATTGTTATTAATATGTGGGCAGTTTTTTCTTCCAGTCCTTTTTCCTATAGAACAAAATACCTTTGAAACTGTTTTTGTATAATTTGAAGAGAAAGTTGACTATGATCAGGGCTTATGTCTTGCAAATACAAGCATGTGAAAAGAGAAACTAATATATAATAAAAATGTTGCGCTCTATTGACTGCATTGCCCTGAAAGTTTGCTCGTATGAGGCACTAAAGATATTTGGCCAGGTAGACCTAAGGTTAAAGAGGAAGTGTAAAATCAGCAAAACACGGGCCCTGTGCATACCCTGGAAATGTGCCTACTAAATCTTATTCAGTGTGTGTCAGACTCCTTACGTTTCGGTTTTCCCAGAAGATGACTTTGGGATGAAATACTGGAGCTCTTTCAACTGGAACAAAACATTCTCTATTTGTTATACCAATAATGCTTTAACTTCTTGCATTTTACTAGTGTTCTCCACCTGAATTCTCCCTATCCACCTAGAAAAGCAAAACCCAGCAATAATTCAAACCCCTGAGGTCCGTTATGAAAAACATGTGCAGCAGAATGGCTGCATGCTAAGGTAGGCATCAGGGAGGAAATCCTGAGTTTTATTTCCTGAACTATCTCTGCTACTGTGTCATGTGGTGGGTGATTCACTCCACTCTTTGCCTTGCTGCAGTGTTTCCAGAGAGGCGAGCTGATGACGTGTCTGGCAGGTTCTTTTGTGAAGGCATTGGGGGAATGTGGAGGATTAAAGGAGGAACAATGTTTGATGCATGTTGTGCCCTATTTCAGGTTGGACTCAAGTTCTGAATCTTAAAAATGAACTATGACTTAGAGGCAATCATTTGGGATGCTTTTGTGAGTTTAAAGGTTTGCCTTGAGGTTCTCCCTAAATTACAAAGGTTTGTACCCATTCATCAGTCTTGAAGACTTTTTTAGAGGTGTTGTTGTGCTTAGGTAGGTTTTCTTTCTGTCCTACAGTTTTTAGCTTCCTCCATGATTGCCCTGTTTACTCTGCCCCTCCCCAAGGACTGTCTCAACAATCACTTTGACGTAAGGTATGAGAAAGAAGGTGGTTAAGGTGGCCAGAGGCACCTGCCTGGATGGGTATGGATGGATCTCACCAGTGACATAGGGAAATTGTAGAGCTGGTAGATGTTCATCAGGAGGAAGGGAAGGAAAAGAGGAAGCAGGGCCCAAAGGCATCATTAAAAACTGTAGGCAGGAGTGAGATGCAGCTCCTTGACCTAGACATAACTAAAAGAGACTGATGAGGATTGCTGTATACTTTGTTCCATGAGGCTGCTTAATTGAAATCATGAGGTCAGGGCTAGAAAAAAGAATCAGCTGCAGTCTCTTTGTGGCAAATAAATATCCTATGAGGAAATGCAGCTAAGCCTGGGATCAAGGAATTGGAACAAGGAAAGTTCTTGATTCCAGATTTTACTGTGGTTAGCTCATTGCAATCTCTGGCACTGATGAAGATCTCTGGTGGGGAAATATATACAAATAAAATGACTTCATTGTTTTCTGGGCTGGCGGCGGAGGAGTCAGAAACCTGGTACTTTGTAACACCATGGGATAATCAAACAAGAACATTCCTCAGGATGGTCTACCTGAACAAAGGAAACATTTCCTTAAAACCCCCATTTTTCCTGTTTCCCTTGAGGTTTCTCATAATTACATGTTCAGTTTTTTTGTGTATTTATATATTTTTTGTCTGTTTATCGTTTTTTTCAGAAATAGTTGTTTCTTGGTGACTGTGTTACACACTGATATATTATGTCCAGCACAATGGACAGCTGTTATTTGGGAGACTGAGAATGCCCTTTCCTTGATCCCCCTTACTAGGGGATAGTACACCTCTTATGATAGAGACCAGACGATTTCACCAAAACCCATTTCCTCTTCTTCCTGTGCTCCTTGTGGAGAAGAGTCATCTGGCCAGAACTGTGTCATGAGCAAGACATAAACTTTCATCATGTTAAACCACAGAGACATAGGGGCTCATCAGTTGCCAGTAATTAGCATTACCCTAACTTAAACATCTTTTTTTTCAGGAAGTGCTTTTTTTCTCCACACATATAGTCAAAGCCATGTTCTTCAAGTCCACAGCTCATCCCCATACCCAGATGCTTAATTGATTCAAAGGTGGCATCTGATCCATACTGAGCCAACTAGTATCCTATCCCAGGATTTACAAAGTCAAACCAAGAGAGATAGTTAGGTCTTCTCTAGTGCTGGAAGATGTAAGATATTAAGTCAAAAACCATCAGGAGTAAATGTGAGGGAAAATCCACACAGAGAAAGCCAGAGAGAAGAGGGCAAGGGGGAGACGGATAGGGAGGGAGATGGAGAGAAAACGAGAGACTTCTATTTTGACTCTGTGAGTCCTCTCGACCTTTGCCCACCTTACATCTCTGTTCTTTCCATGATTTAGGTGTGGTATTCTCTAATATTTTCCCAGTACATTCTCATTTGTTTTCTAAGCGAGTTTGGGTTAGTTTCTGCAATTTGTGACCAAAACTATAGGGCCAACATATGTCATAGATGGTTGCTTATTGATTTGTAATTTTATGTTAAAGTTTATTATAATAGATGCCCAAAGACTCAATATCCTATGAATATTTAAATATACTTATTCACAGGCATGTGTTTCTCCCACCTTCTTGGGGAGGGTTTTATGCTGTTATTCAGGAATGGATAGTTGATAGGGAAAACAGACTTTGAGGAGCCCAGTGACAGAGAGGGCGTGGGCAAAGCAGTAGGGCAGTGAGGACAAGCAACGATCAAAGCCAAGATTTTGCTATGTTGGAGAGTGGAGAGAAGAACAACCTTCAGGTATTTCTGTGAGGCAGATATTTGTGATTTTGGTGTCATTTTGTCTGAAGGCAAAGGGCTCACAACATGCTGGATACCAGGGAGGGGTCACACTGTAATTTATCCCAGTGAAGAGGAAAGCCATAGCTCTTCTTAGGTATCCGTAAAAAACCATTTCTGTAGCACGGCAAGGTTCAGCTCAGGACAGGGAACCACCCAGATGTACCTCAAATGTTTCTGCTAGAATTCAGATAATCACATTTGAAGACACTATACTGCCTCACATCAGGGGTGAGAAGTGTATGTGCAAAATAGTGTAAGCTCTGAAGGGCTGGGAGGAGAGTTCCCTGGCATTGCAGAGGAGGGCTGTAATGAGGAGTGTCTTCCTGCTGAGAAGCACCAGGATGCGTTTATTGATTGGAGGTGAATGCAGGGAATGTAAAGTTGGGGAGTTTTGCACTTTAATCTGACATCTGTCATTCCTGGAAGAATGAACCGTTCAAAGTAAAACCTTATCCATATTGATGTGTAAGAAGAACTCCGGGTTAGGAAAAATGGGGCCCATGAGATCCGCACTGGGAGAGCTAAGACAGAGCAGATGTCTTCCCAGGAGTCTTAACTTATGGATCAAGAGAACTGCCTTGTTGGAAAGAATGCTGGGCACAAAATGGAGATTCGAAAAGCATTCGTTTTCTTCTCCTTTCAAAGAGTAGAGGAAGCTTTGAAAGCACATGCCGGACTTCTAGAGAGGAAAAATAGGTGGGAAAAACACAGATATGTGGTTTTGGTGTGCAGAGAAGTTGAATTTTCCATTTGGGGAGAGGAAATTTTTTGGGGGGGGTGGGTGGCAGGAGATGAGGAAGTGAACATAGAGTAGTTGCATTATTCAGCTTTGTAGAAGGTGAAGAGGCTACCCAGACCCAGGCTCCCCTGATCTCTGTGTGCCTCCCCGGTTTTTGGCAATGTTGCTGTTTGGCCTGGCAACCCGGCTTTATAAGGTGTAGCTGGTCTCAGGCCCTGTCTCAGGTAAGTAATGGGCACTTTGGGCTGCAATTTCTATTCCTGAATAGGCCTCCTATCTCAGAGTCATGCTTCAACAAACACTCAATTAAAAGGAAAAAACCTCTGGGTGATGGAAGGCACCCTATTACTGAGAAGCAGGGGATGTTTACTGAAGAAAGCGACTTCTCCCTAGTTACTAGTAGCCTAGCGAAGATTTATGAGCCAGTTTGTCCCACAGCAATCAAACATGAAATGTGAAGTTTAAACCGGTACATTTTTTTAATCAACAAAACAAACTAGGTCATGAGAGTTGCTTAGAATTAGGAATTAGGCAAAGCAATGGAGTGTTAAGGCTAAGAAGGAGCTAGGCCTGAGGTGGTTGTGGTAGAAAGATTCCCTAATTTGAGCACCAGACACCTACCAATGAGAAGTCGATATTATTTTTTTATTAAATGCCCACTCACAGCTCACAACTGTCTGAAAAAATACATTTTCTCTTTGGAATACAGAAGTAATCAGAATTTATTCACGAGGGCTGACTCTGAGAGTGTTGATGTCCAAGGGCAATCCTGTCTGATTGATACCGCTCAAATGGCAATATTGTTTGAAGAAATGTAGTTAGAGAGATGGCAATTTAAAGGCTGTAAAAAGTTACAGGCAAAGTGAGTGTAACGTTCCCTACTGATTTCTGACACACGATACTACACAGTACTGAATTGCCAGCAACTTGTCAGTTTTGTTTTCCCTAAGATGGAGGGTCTGAAAGGAAAGGGAGGAGCAAATGTGAATTTCAGGTTAAATACACCACAGTTAACTATTTTTTCCTTGGAGGACTCTCTGTGGCAGATGAGAGTTCTGGTATCTAAGACTCTGGAATGTTAATAAACCATGGTCACTTCTGTCACTGGTGTTTCTTTGAGAAATAGATGTTTTCCCTCAGATGGGATTTTGTGAGTAGTGACTTTAGAGCAGTCCTCTCTCCTTGGCCCCAAAGAGGGCTCTCCCAACAGAAAGTTGCCTGCATGTCACCATGCGTGTTCTAAGCAAGGCATTGCTCTTCACTGGTCTATCTCAAATCCAGCATTGCCTGTGGCACACCCTCTAAGGAAGACTTAGGGTTTAAGAAATTTAAAAAATGGAGGTTGGGGGTGTGGGGGACTAGAATTAAAACATTAAAACTTGTTCAGTCACTTTAAAATTCTCAACTTGTGGGACGCCTGGGTGGCTCAGTTGGTTAAGCGGCTGCCTTCGGCTCAGGTCATGATCCCAGCATCCTGGGATCGAGTCCCACATCGGGCTCCTTGCTCGGCAGGGAGCCTGCTTCTCCCTCTGCCTCTGCCTGCCTCTCTGTCTGCCTGTGCTCGCTCTCTCTCTCTCTCTCAATAAATAAATAAAATCTTTAAAAAAAAAAATTCTCAACATGTTTTCTCATTTGGCCCAAACCAAAACTAAGTGACCCACTGGTTGCTGTGCTAAAAATAACGGGCCCAGGCACTGTACCCTTGAAGCAAGCAGGTCACACAGCAGGAGATTTCTGTGGGTGAAGCCTGGAGACTAAGGGAAAGTGTCACGGAGGAGTTGAAAACAGCATCACCTCAGTGAGTGAGAAGTGTAGGAATCCAAGGTGAAACTGCCAGTTGAAGATGGTCTTTTCAAAAGGCCTGGATTAGGGGCCATAGCTGGGGAGTTCCTGCAGTAATGAAGCCTCCATCAGCCCTGTCCTTGTTACTCCTACTGGTTTTGGATCATCCAGCAGTGTACCACACTGGATGCTAGGTGCCAGAAATAAAAGGGGGAACAACACACTCGCAATTCTTCTCCTGAGGGGGCTTATAGTCTAAAGGAGAAGAAAGGTAGGCCCAAGTAAATAGCACCCAAAATAATTCCAAGTTGTGATAAAGTGCTGTGGAGAAAACAATCGAAATTCTGAGTTAGGGGATCCCTTGAAGGGACATGATTTTCATAAAGAGGGCAAGCTATACTTTTGGAGAGACTGACACACAAACAGATATGCTGTATGAGCAGGAGGGATTGTAAAGTCTGCTGGGGGAGAGGTTGGTGAAGTACTGAAAGAAAGCAGTATGGTTGGAGAGCAGTATGCCTCTGGAACAATAAAACAAAATGGAACAACAACAACGAGAAAACCCAACTGTGGCCCTAAGTTCCATTTTAGTCACTCACCTATCATCACAGTACTCTTCACACTCCCTAGGCTTCCTTTGGAATGTCCTTTTAGGGAATCTGTCTTCTTTAAATTACAAATGACAGAAATCCAACCTGAACTAACTTGGGCAGTAAAGGGGAGTTACTGAATTGTTAGCAAGTGAGGGTGCAGCCCACTCTGAGAAGACTGTCATGGAACCTGGAATCTGGGGATAAGGGTCATTGAGGCTCCCTTTCTTTTTCTCCCACATGGGATTCCTTCATTTCCCTCCAGCAGACAGGCTTATCCCACAGATGACCAGGAAGTAGTGCTTCCAGTAGCAGCCTGGGAGTTCCTACTGGTACCCTTACCAAATTTGCCACCAGAGAGGAAGGGGGCAGTCTTCTTTTAGTTCCAGTTGGACTCACCCAGGGTGAAGGCTCTGCTTTCCTTGGCTTGGGTCACATTCCTCCAAGGAGAAAGGGTGCCATGAGGAGCAGACTGGGGGAAAGAGCATCACCCCTACAGAGTGAGGTGTGTGTGTGTGTGTGTGTGTGTGATGCTCATATGTGAGTGTGTATGAGTACATATGGGAAAGTATAATCTGGGTGTATGAGTATGTATGTGTGTGTCAGTGTATTCTGACAAGGGTGTGTGTGTGTGAGTATGTTGGAGAGTTTGCTCTCTTGGAGCAATTCGTATGCATGTATGTGTGTAAGGGTATGTGTATGAGTCTGTGTGAATGGAAGTTTGTGTATATGTGATTGTGTGTGTGTTTGGGAGTACACGTGTATGTGAATTTGTGAGTATATATGCATATGTAAGTGTTACGGGTTTGTGTCCCAATTATATGGGACCTTATTTGGAGACAGGGTCTTTAAGAGGTAATCAAATTACAGTAAAGTCATTAGGGCGGGCCCTAATCCAATATGGCCAGTATCTTTATAAAATGGGAAACTTTTGACTCAGTGACACTCAAAGAAGGAAGATAATGTGAAGAGATCCAAGGGGGAAGATAGCCATTTCCAGGCCAGGAACAGATTCTTCCTCTCAGACATCAGAAAGAACCAACTCTTTCCATGCTTTGATTTCCAACTTCTAGCTCCAGAACTTTGAGGCAATATGTTTCTGTTGTTTAAGCCACCCAGTCTGTGGGATTTTGTTGTGGCAGCCCTAGGAAACTAATACAGTGAGTACGTGTATGACTGTGGGTATCTGGGCATCAGCGTGTGTGTGCACATGTGTGTGTGCATGTGTGGAGATTGAAAGTTGACTCCAGTCACAATCAAAAGGTGTCCATCATGCCTCCTGTTATTTGCTTATCTAATCCTAGTCACATTCGATAGCCCGTCAGAAATCTCCCTCTTCCTGGACATCTTTCACAGGTTCTCAGTTCTCTAGGAGCTGTTGTCCACCTCTTAGTTGTGTGATTCACCGTCACCTCAAGGGAAAGAACCTTCCTCATTATTCTCTGAATCTCCAATATTTGTCATATGACCCTGCACATAGTAGATACTCAAATAATATTAATTTTGTTACTTAACCTTTTATTTGAAATTTTTACTGTGAAGTGAAACAAATCCAGAAGAGTACACAAACAAGACTTTATAGGCCACTGTCTGATCACAGAGTTAACTCTGCGTCACTATTGCACACGGGGAGAGAGAGCCAGTACTGCCAGTGTTCTGAAGGCCCCTCCCCCGCTACACACCCTCTTCTGGTTGTTTATCTTCCATTCCGCTCAAGGGTAGCCATCCCCCTGATCTTTATGATCATCACTCTGTTGGTTTTCTTGATAGTTTAACCACCTGAGCTGGCATTCCTAAACATCATTGTTGCCTTTGCTTGGCCCCTAGGGAAAAGGTATTGACCCTCACCAGTAATCAAGAAAATGCAAATTAAAAACATGATGTCACAACACTACACACAGCAGGCTGATGAAAACAAAAATGACTGGTAGTAGCCACAGGGAGGTTAAAGACAGGAGACACAGCTGAGAATATATATATATATATAAATAGTTTAGAAAAGTTGGGCTTTGTCTCAAGTTGAACTTTTACAAGCCCTATGACCCCATAATTCTCAACAGAATTGGCTGCACATGTACACTGAAGGCGTGCACATAAATATTCATGGCAGCATAATTGGTAATAATTATGGGAAAAATGTGTCTTGCTTTTTGTTTGGCATACCTGATTATTAGTGACATTAAACACCTCCTCATGGTTATTGGTCCTTAGTGGCATAGATTCTTTGATTGTTCCGAAGTCTGCAGAGATTCCTGTTAGATATCTAAGTGGAGATGTCCTTTAGGGAGTTGGATGTATGTGGAGTTTATGGGAGAAGCCAGAGGATACAGACATGCACTTGGGGCCATAACACATAGATAGTACTAAAAGCAATAAAAGCAATAGAAGAGGGAAGATCATTTGAGGGGTATGAATATTGATAGAGAAGAGGTCTGAGGACTGAGCCTCGGGTAGGAGTAAGGAATCCAGTAAATGAGAGTGGGAGGTAACAAACAGGGAGGTAAGAAAAAAACCAGAAACATATGATGTTCCAAGTATAAGGGGGAGAAAATTGTTCCAAGGAAAAGAAGAGTGGTAAGTTATCAAATGATGCTGGAAAGCCAAATGAGATGAAGACCAAGAAAAGTCTTCCAAGTTTGGCAATATACAGAGCTCATTAGAGGTCTTAAAAGAAGTGAATTTAATGACATGGAGGACATATTAACCCCAATGGAAGGGATTCGAGAAAGAATGGGGAGTGAGAAATTGGGTATAGAGAGCATGTACACTCTTTTAAATAATTCTGCTGTGAACAGGAGCCAAGAAATGGCGAGTGGCATTAATAGGACCAGGGAAAGATGGAGGGCCAAGGGAAGGCTTCTTTTTTTTTCAAAATATTACAATGTGTTTGCTGATATATATGATCTGGTAGATGGCCAAACATGCTTACTCAGGAGAGACTGGAGATTACTGCTGTTTCTAAGTCCTTGAGCAGGCAAGAGGGGATGGGTCCATTGCCTAAGGGAAGGGAGAGGCCTCAGAAAGGACATACAGTTAAGTCACCATTATAAGAGGGCAGTTGAAATGTGTGCCCAGAGGGAGATAAGATGTATGATTGGCTGTAGGTTAGGAAGGTTCTGTTCTGTGTGTGTGTGTGTGTTTCACTACAATAGAAATGAAGTTGTCACTTGAGGGAAGAGTGTATAAGATGTGTTGAGTTTCAAGCGAAGAAGAGTGGGTGAGATATACTTGTCTCAGAGGGCAGGAGAATGAATTGACTAGGACAGTATGCTGGAATTCCTGCTTAATGTGGAGGGCACAGTTGATGTTTGTGGTCATGGTTTTAAAGTGGGCTTAGTTAGAAGGGTATAGACTTTTTCCTGACATTTAGTGTTGGTTTGGGTGTAGGCATGGTGTAGGCAGAAAGCTGAATTTGGCCAGGATTGCCGTTTTGTCAGCTGAATCCCTGGTGGGAGAGATGAGCAGGAGAGCCAGGATTGTGTATGAGGGGATGATTTTAGACATGGACCGTGGAATTTAAGCTGGGGCATGGAGGGAAGCGAGAACCTGATGGGCGGTGCAAGAGCGGTAAGACCAATGATTTGGATATACTAAAGGAGCCAAAGTGTTGGAGTTGAAGTAAAAAAAGAATTGTGCTGAAAAGATCATGGTTTATAATTAGTGAAAGGGATACTTGAAATTAAAAATTTGAAGTGAAAATTATTGGTGATGAAAAGAAAGATGGTGTGGTCATGAAGGTGAGTGGCTGGGGTGGGATACAGGATAATTCCAATGGATGGTAACAACAACAAAAAAATTAAGGATCTATGTTGCTATGGAACCCACCAAAAAATATTAGAGAAATAAATGTGGAGAGAAAGAGAATGACCAAGGGAAAAACTCTTTTAGTTGGCAGAGAGGAAAGGAAAGTAGATCATTGCAATGAGAAGTGTAGGGTGGTAAAGGCAAAGTTTTCAGGGCAGAATTGGGAGTATTCATCTGGATGTGGCAATGAGAAGTGAGATCTACCCCTTCCTTCAAGACAAATGTATCAGACAACTACCCCTTGAGGGAGCCGCAGAGAAGGCAGTGCCTTTGGGATCTAGTTGGGATACCAATTGGAGTGAGAAAGTAATGTTATTCAGAGAAGTTAGTCCTGACAAGTCCTGAGTTCTAGAAGAGCCAAGCGAAGCATCTGGAGGGTTGTGAGGGGAAAGAAGAGTGGGTTAAATTGGAGGATAGAGACTACTATATTGGGCCAAGAAGACTCAAGAAGGGGTGGATAATTAATTTTAAGCAGAGTTTCGAACCTGTCACTCTGTGAGTGAGCAGTGGTCCTGAGGGTAAGTGATGCCTGAGTGTCCTACCAGTGCTCACTTCAATCTTGCTTAAAGTAGGTCCAGGCCAGAAGGGAGGAATTTTAACTCTTCAGTCCTGCTAGTGAGATGTCAAGGCTGGGGGAGGGGGCAATCTTCCCAGTGTGAAGTAATCTCATTGACACAGTTAGGGAGAAATAGGATCATTTAAGTAGAGAAGGCTCTGGGTCAGCATACTTACTGATTTTTGTTTGCTGATCTCAGAAGAAAATACTAGGACAAGGTCTTCTGTTGAAAAAAAAAAAAGTTTAAATCATAAGCAGATGAAAATGCTTTGATACTCAGAGAATATTCTTGTCTTAGATGTTTTTAGCAGCTTATATTTAACCAGCTATAATTCTTTTTAAGCACCATTTTGTTCAATCTTTTGAAACTGAAGATTAGTCTTTCAATGAGAAATCTGCATTTCATTGTAAAGATGGAACACAATGCCTTTGGCTCACTTAGTCTGTGGAGAGGCAAGCTTATTTTGGTAATATATCTTTAGCATATTGTAAAACAGTGGTTGTAGCAAATTTATTTCAGGCAAGACAGAGACATCCTCATGTATGTCTCAGGGACCACGAAAGCTATAACCTTCATTTCCAGTACTTAAGTAATAAAATCTCAGAAGTGACGTCAGTCATCTCTGATTTCAAGTTGGGTGTCTGTAATGAACCAGTTGTGGGGGAAGCGGGGAGTAACGTCACAATGAGAAATTATTGTAGTTAGAGTCAGCAGCAGACCTCTCTGGTATAGAGATGTTTTTTTACTTCCTACTTTGGGAAAATACAGAATCTTAAGAATTTTCCCAGTAGATCAGACCAGTGGTCATTTCAGCCTCAAGTTCTAAATATTGTACTTTAGTAGAAATTATATGTATGGGAAAAGGTTCATGTCCTCTCCATGGCCTTGGCCTCATTCCCAATTTTCTGGCAAAGAAGCATTGATAATTACATCTACCATCAGCCATGTGGCCCTGACCATATGACCACCATTAGGGATTTTGAATCTATTCTCTTTCTGCATTCCTGCTTTCCTTGTCCTAACTCAGGCCCTCCTGAGTCTTTCAGCTGTCTAATTACTATAACTGGAGAAAAGGTGGGTATGATGACTTCATTCTGGATCAGTTATAAGGGAAGGCTTTTTTGAGGGGGTGGTGTTTGAATTAGGTGTTCAAGAACAGTCAGAAGTTTTGAAGGATATTCTAGGTGGGGTGGATGTTTTGAGTGAAGGAGTCATGATGAGAAAGCACAGGGCCCATTTGGAAGGTGCTAAGCTGAGCAGTTGAGCAGAATTTCCTCTTAAGGAAGGTGAGGTAGAAAGTTAGCTTAGGGCAGGATTTAGTTGAATGCTGATTATGCAGTGAAGGAAACTGGCCTGGAGAGTTGAGAACCACTCCTCTCCTTTATTTTTGGCAAGAAGGACTAGTTTTCAGTTCCCTCATGTCTTAGATCACCCTGAGGAAGAATTTGGGGCAGGGATTATGGAGGACAGTAGTTACAGTAAAAACCTCTCCTGGAAGAGAATCCTGCAAATAATAATAGTGGGAGAGGGGACAGCAGTAACAAAATCTGCCACGGAGACCCATCAGCTAATGTGGCTCTTAGTGCCAGTGGGAAGACACTTAGAAGTCAATAGAATGTTGCCTCTATTTGCCTTCAGCAGGACTTTGGAATATTTTCTTGTTATAATGAACTTTTTGTGTAATTGCTGTAGAAGAATCTGGCCTGAGGACTCAATTTTGCTGCAATAAAATGTCATAATTTGTAAAAACCCAAGGCTGATAGAAGCTTAAGTAGAAATATAGGCTCTAACAGAAGTTCTAATTTTGCCCAGAAATCGGACAGCAAAGCAATCTCTACAAAAGAGACTTTAAGCTAATGAAGGAGATTGTTTTACAAGGTGAAGATGGCCAGTGGCACATTCAAAATGCTAAAATATAAAAATCCAACACCCACTTTACTGTTTTCTGTATTGTGCCTAGTACCAAGCCTGACCAAACAGGTGCTCAAGGAATGTCTCTTGAGTGAATGAATGTGAAATGTTACGGGCTCGGGAAGTGATACTTAAAATATTTACTTGGCTTACAATTATTATTATTTTTTATTGTCATGTACTAAGGCTATGCAGTAGAAATAAAATAAAACAAAAAATACTCCACTATCTCCTCCAACTTTTAAGGTTCTCTAGACCAGGATGAGGAATAACTTGACTAAGAATCCATAAAGCAAATAGATTCTGGACACTTGATTCTGGCAAAATTATCATAAATGTGTTGAAGGCATCATAGCAAGAAGCAAAGACAAGATACTGATATGTTTTGAGTTCATTAGGAGAGTGTGGATTCTGGTTACCAAAAGGTTCAATTTAATTTTAAAAAATGCAAATATTACAGCAGATTGATTTGCCTCTCACTGTTGGCCCTCCCTGGAACCTGTTACATTTCTGAGTTCCAAAGCCTTTTCGCTATTGACAGTGTCGGTAGGATATATAAGGTCCAATCTTGGATCAGTCGTTGGGCAGTGGATCAGGACTGCATCAGGGTAGAATTATATGTATTAGCAGCTACACGCATTCACAGGTTAAGGGTCTTACCCTCAAGTTACCATCCACCCATGAAGAAGTGGGGCTTGGGATATGGAATCAAATGTAGTTGGCTCTCAGGCTGTAAATGCCGTGTTCCTTGCAGGGACTGCAGTATTATGACAACATCCAGCAAAGCCAAAGGGCTGAACATAAAGGTTTGGTTTGACAGGGGAGTGAACAGAGGTTCCTCTTTAGCAGGCTCAACTTGAACCTGCTAAAGTCTGATTGAAAGAGAAAAGGCAACAGGGCTAAGGTGGGAGAGTTTTCTCCATTTAGTGCTTGGGAGAAAAAACTACTTGTGCCCTCAAGCATATTGGAGAATGGATTTTTTTTTTTTAAACTGAATTTGTAGTTGTTATAAAAAGAAGTTGAAAATATATTGTCATGGAAGGTATGTTGGGATTCTTCTCCTGGGAGAGAACGCATCTACTTAGGTGAGGGGTGTACTTGGGATTATAGGTTGAAGGTGCAAAATGAGAAGAAACCTTTATCTGGTGGTTTCTTTATATCTCCTCCAGTGAATTCTGGCTTTCGATCAGAAAGAGCAGATGGATTTTCTTGCCTTACAGCTTCCGGGGAGACATGCTGTGGGAGTCTCTCTGCTTCGAAATAATTCGTGGATGTTTTGTGAAACCTTTTGACCTGGCTGGGAGCCTGGGGCTTTTGAGCATTCAAGAATAATAGGCAGCATTGAAAAGGAGTGGATAGAATGTTTTATTAACTGTAGCTATTTTTATTAACTGGAGTCAGGGGAATATCAGAAAGGATCAAAATTTAGGAATTCTTTGAAAGCCTTTATTTTACATTGGTTTTATTTTACATTGCTTCGATGCTTTACTCCATGGTATAACAGACACTGCATTTTCTGCCCTAACAAATGAGAGGGCCAGGACGAAGCTTTGAAATTTTTATTTGTTGTTGAAAGTGGGGGGAACATGGAGTGGAAACGAGGTAGAGGGAGAGGGAGAGATGAAGAGGTAACAGGAACTTTTTTGAGAGCTGTTTCTTTCCTCCAAAATTTCTACTGTTCAGAATAACGTTTCAGCACTATTTTTTCTCTCTCCTAGTCATATTCATGTTGTAAGTTTTGTCTGTGTTTCAGTGAGTAAATTTTGAGTGTCAGCTATATATAAAGTGTGTGCTGAGTGTGTAAGGATTTAGAAATTAGTAGTATAGAGTCTGGGCTCATGGTCTCTTGGTTGGGCTTGGTTATCTGCCAGTTGTAGGTTTATTACTTTTCTCACCCTCCATCTCCTGATCCCAAGAGTCCAGGCCTGATCTTTGTTCTTATGACAGGAAACTGTTAGCAATTTTGATTATAAGCAATAGAAACAAATGTTGGCTAATTTACGCAAGAGGGAATATTTATAGAAAGGTATGAGAATTGTTCATGAGATCTAAGAACCAGGTTTGGAAAACACAGGAAACATGTAGCTCTAGAAGTCCTGGATAAAAGCACCTACCCAACTGTCTTGTCAGTCAGGGTGAGGAGCTGCGCTAGTGATTAAAGAGTTCTAACTATCTGATTATTATTCTCATGACTCAAACTCTAGGAAGGGAGCACTGGATTGGCCAGTTAGGGTCACATGACTGGGGCTGGGGATGATGGAGCCTCTTGATTAGGACATAATATACTGGGAGAGAAGTAGTGTGTCAAAAATTGGGATCTATTACTTAATTAAGATGAGATAGATGCTGAGCAGTCAGAAAACTAACAAAAACACTTTACATTAGAATAAGGTAGACCAGAGACTCTCTTCCCTAATTCCAGCCTGTGTTAGGTTCAGGCCTGGGTCACAGAAGGTATAGGACCTTCGAAAAGGATGATGTTGAATCAAGAGTATGGGGAAAGCTGAATGCATCTTCTACTCCCTCACCCCCATCCCCGTGAAAGACAATAACCACCCAGAGGAAGAGGCATTAACTCCAGAAATTGGAAGAGGGAACTCCCTGGTGGAGAGTCAGATGGCCTCTGACACTGGAATGCACACTCTCAGTTTGAGGCACCCTTTGTGGAGTGGGCTGTACACAGAGAGTCAGCAAGCCAGGTATGCTGGTGCTGACCCCAGATCAAAGGGATTTCTGCTCTTCTTTAGAACTTTTTCTGCATTTTAGAACAGTCCACAGGGCTGACCAATGGATGGCATGCCCTGCATCTTTCCTTCTGGAGCATATCTGGCTTCCCTACTCAGAATCCAGACAGATCATTCTGTGGCAGTAGCTACCCATCTGGCCCATACCCAAATATGGTCCTCGAGGTGACTGCAATCTGTTCTACCAAGCCTGTCTCATTGGGGTGGACATCCCATGCTTTCCCTCCACCATAGTTGATGTGCCTAATTACCATGTGGAGATCAAGACAGAGACTGAAAGATAATTTGGATATTTGCACTGTCTTAGCATTAAAAAATCCATTGATGGAATGGATCTTGGCTTGAAAGCCAAGTTTTCCAGGAATGGAGCTAGTGGCTGCTTTATCTCTCTGTAACTGAGTCTAGATTCCTTAGAGACTGAATTTTCTGCTGTAATCTCCAGGTTTTTATGGGTCATTGGTGCCTGCTATGAAGACCTTTCAGTGGATATGATCTACTTGATTGGATCAATCAATTGAACTTATTTTATATATATTAGTATGCAGGTATAATGGATAAGCCCTGAGATGAGTGAACCATAAGGTTACAGACCAAGTTAAGGGTCATAGGAAACGGGGGGTAAGAATGGACAGTAAAGCTCATGGCCCAGCTTCCATGCCTGATTGTAAGGAAAAACCATGGCACAAAATGAGTAAGGACACAGATATATGTGATGTGTAGAACTTAAATGACAAATCATGCCATGTTGGGATGAGTTGTGACTAAGACACTGTATGGACAACGTGAATATTTGGGTTCACCCATGCTGCTTATGTCAGAAGAGGTTTGGCTGGAGATAGGATGAATGGGATGTTTTTGAAATAGTATAGCAAAGTGTTTTAAAAAATATTTTTTGCCTATAACTAATGGTAAAAAATAATTTTATACTGGGATACATATACCTCTCCACACTTTCCCATACACTCCTGGAACAAAAATTTTATAAAATAATACTTATTCTTCCTATGTATGATACGCTCTGGTATTTTTCTATTCTGTTCCATTATACTCTATTTTATATTTGCCCATTCAGTTTCCTAAAAAAAAAAAAAAAATGCTGATCATGGACCATTAGGTTGAATTCAGGGCCAACTAGAGCATCACAACATATAGTTTGATAAGTGTTACAAAGCAGCTGAGTAAAGGTTCTGGAATCTGTTAACCCAGATTCAAATCTTGATTTTTCCATTTCCTAATTGGCCTGTGTAACCTGATGTATTAGTTAACTCGGGCTGCCAGAGCAAAATATTATAGACTGGGTGGCTTAAACAATAGAAATTTATTTTCTCACCTTTCTGAAGGAAATCTGAGATCAGGGTGCTAGCATGGTTGGGTTCCCACGAGAACTTTCTTCCTGGCTTACAAATGGCTGCTTTATAGCTGTGTTCTTACATGGCCTTTTCTTGTACATGTGCACAGAGAGAGAGAGAGGAAGCTCTGTCTCCATAAGGCCACAAATTGTATTGGATTCTTATGACCTCATTTAACCTTAATAACCTCCTAAAAGCCCTATCTTCAAATTCAGTCATATTAGAGGTTGGGGCTTCAATATATGAATTTTAGGGGACTCTAAT
Source organism: Taxidea taxus jeffersonii (assembly GCA_003697995.1). Taxonomy (NCBI): domain Eukaryota; kingdom Metazoa; phylum Chordata; class Mammalia; order Carnivora; family Mustelidae; genus Taxidea; species Taxidea taxus. Next base: position 296,096 of record ML105354.1, read on the forward strand.
TCAGTCCATTGCTCTTGAGTAAGTTATTTAACTTCTCTACATCTCAGTTTATCAGTAAAATGAGAGTAATAATATAGTGTGTATACTATTCATTAAGAATATTTGTTGTTCACCCAATGTGTACCAAATCCTGGACTAGAGAATTAAAAAAGCAGAGAAAAATCCTCACCCTATAGAACTGTTGTGAATAACAAGTGAAACTGATTGTAAAATGCTTAGCACAATGTAGTGCTCAACAAACATTAATTGTTGTCATTGCTAATTGGTACAAGACACACCTGGTTGAACTTAGGCCGTCTCCTGGCTGTAGAGGAGGTATCTCCTCTGTCATGTTATGAGTGAGAGGCTGTATACTGTTGTTAATTGGGTTCGATAAGCCTAGCCGCATGGCTTGAATATGCCCTTCTGTGTATTCTTCACTCCACCCGGAGAGTCGGGTCCAGCTCTGTGGGGAACTAGGCTATATCAAGATAAATGGCATGATTTTCCATAACTGAGATGGATAGGAATCATAGGGCCTCATAATCGAGATGGATAGATAGACATAAACACAGCTCTAATGCATCAGATCAGGGCTATAATAAAGTTATGAACAAAGAGCTGTGGGAGTGCAGAGAAAAAGAGACCAGTTCTGCTTGAGGGTGGGAAAGGCTTCTCAGGAAAGTTAGAGTTGAGCTTTTCCCTCTTAATTTTCAGGTAAAAATTTAAGGGGAAGAAGGGGTTGTTTTAAGCAGAGGGAAAAGCACAGACAGAGATGCATGCACATGACTGGGGAAGGACAAGGAACCCAGGGGGCCTGGGGCCAAGTCTGAATTTTGTCTTAGGAGATACAGAAAACAAACTATCAGGGATTTTGAGCAGTAAAGCATCTAGCAGTTGGGCCCAGCGGTTGGGAGGAAAACGGCAGGCCTTCCAGCTAGGGGGCTGTTGTAATTCAGGTGGGAGATGATGAGGGCGAAGCAGGTGGCATTGGGCACATGGAAGAGACATCTGTGAAGTTGAGGTTGTGGGTCTCAGTGGCTTATCGGATGTGGCAGGTGAGAGAGTTGGAGTCAAGATTACTTGAGGATCTTTCACTTAGGCGTTCAGTGGGACCATAATCTGAAGAGGAGGTATGGATGTAAGAATATGTTTGGGGAAAGGAGGTTCATGCTGGACATGTTGAATTTGAATTCTCTACATGGTTTGTGTAAGCAATAACTTCCTGGTGAAAAGAGAAGTAACCAGACTGATTAATGATAGGGTGTTCAGCTTCAATTAGCTGCTGATAAACTTGTTAATCCAACTTCCCCCAAAAAATCTTAACTGAAAAAGTTGAGTTTGAAAACTAATTTGAATGTCTGGCTGTGACTGCATTGCCAACAAACTGGGAGGCTAGAGCCTGACGTGTTGCCTGTTTCTGATGGTGCATACACTGTTTCTTTATTTAGAACCTCTTACCAGTATCAATTAAACCCCAGTTAAATTTGACATTTCTTAACCTTGCATTGGATCAAATTCATTGCTACAGCAGTACCCATATGGCACAGAGACAGTTGTAGGCATCAGTTCATTGCTTATGTAGAGATACTGGCCCGGTGCCAACCAGTAATCACTGCTTTTTGTTAATAGACATGTTTGCTTTGCAGTCATTTCTATACACAGGGCTCTGGATTAATTAGATTGAAATCTGTCATCCATCTAAGAAACCACAAGAACTTATTCTCTGTGCTTCCAAGGGAAAGAGAACAGCAGATTTTGGCAAATTTTAAAAAAAATGCATTTGCTTGTTTCCATAAGAACTTAGCAGACTATCTAAATAACCAGTGCATGAGAAATTTTTGATAATTAATAGGCAGCATAGATTGGGTTGGGGAGTTGAAGAGATGAGCCCTCAGAAGTATCAGGGTGAGATTATTCTCAGGATATGAATTAGCTGAGTTTTTAAAAAGCACATTTTGTTTTTATATTTGTTTCTCTGGAAACAAAGATGTTTTTTGGGTGTGAAGATGGACAGATGTTGTTTGGGTGTGAAGATTTACAAAGACAATTACCACTCGACACCCCCCTCTGCCCCCACCAGCCATCAGGTCAGAGGTCTGTTCAGGTTGAAGAAATAGCTGAAAGAGCCACCAGGTTTCTTTGCATTCAAGTTTGAGTGGGAAGAGAGGTGACCTTCCAGGTGATTCTGCAGCAGAGTCCTATTGTAACTCTGCCTTTGGGGTCCACAGCACCAAGCTGCCTCAGGCTGAGATCCCTTCACCTTGAGCACCTTCTGCTATATCACTAATGAAATCCCCTTAGACATGCCTTATGCTAAATTCTTCTCTGAAGTCAGTATTTCTAGACCCAGTCTCTCTAACAGATCGTGTTTATTATTTCTTATATGGAAGCAGACAAAGATTCAAGTAGTACCTCAGAATTTTCACCCTGTGTATATGAGTAATTTAACCCAGTGCCTCATACATGTTTGTTGAATGAATGGAAGAAGGGGGTAGAAAGCATTTTTCTATAATGTTTCTGTACATTTGCTTTAGAAAAGACCTCAATTTGCTATGTGCATTTGACTTCTTAATTAAAAAAAAATTCTGTGCCATCCAGTGTTTAAAAAAGTTTGATTAACCTGTTACTTAGATCATCCGGGTTGTTGAAAACATGAATCTTGCATTTCTAGAAATTTCCCATTCAAAATTTTCAACTACCACTTTATATTTATTGCTCACTCATTAACTGGATCACCATCTAGCTATAGTGGGGACCCAGAGACTGGTGGATGGAAGTTGACCGATCTTTTCTTACTTTCCATGGTAGTTTCCTCAAACAGGTGTGTAGTGATCACACAGTAAACAATCCAAGGTCAACACTGTCACGGAGTTCTTTTAGGGACCTCAGTCTCTTTTTCTACCCTGATCACCTCTTTCTAACTTCCCCAATAAGAGAGGAGGATCTCAGTTTCTAATAATGAGATCTTCGTTGTGGTGTAAAGTTACCAGTGAAATTGGCCAGGGGAGAAAAGCAGTGGATGTAGGACCGACTAGACAGACGCAGAACAGATAGAGACAAAGCGATCGAAGACTGCACGTTGAAGATAAAGCAGAACAAAGATGACATCAGTGCTGATCCTTGAAGGGATCTCAAGGGCTGTGGATGCCTGCTTTGTGTCAGGGAAGGTAAGTCAGAGGCAGGAGAGCAGGATCCATATAGTTGGATATCTCTTGCTGTGTCTTCCTTCTAGTTAGCGGATTGTCATATACACATGGGCAGATCGCCAAGTAGTACTCACACAAAGGCTGTTGGAGCAGCATCTCCTGGGGAAACTTTCTGAGCTAGAGTAGCAGCAGCGTGCAGGTCTGCCATTGACCGTCGCATTCCAGGGCAATACCTGGAGGTCTGGCAGGGCCAGGAGAGACTGTGTGAGTTGTACCAGCTGCTTGGGCAAGGAAGCATGGGGCTGTCCTCTGACAAAATCAGTGGTGTGGAGGTTACAGTGAGAGGACATGGCAGAACTTTGGCTCCAGCCCTGTCTTGCCAGCTCAAGGGGGAACCAGGCCCTCCCCTGTGGGTTCAGGAAATGGAGTTCCAGGCCCTGCAGTTGGAAATGTGTATCAGGGCAAGCTAGGGGAAGGATTCACCGCATCTCTTTCTCTGATGCTAGTCTCTCCCTTGACATATTGTGTGTAGAGTCCAAGCCTGGGGCTGACCAGGACTGATCATCTTAAGCACTAGGCCATGAATAGTAGCCTCCATGGAACGGCAGGAACCAGTTTCTTTCCTCGGAGGCCAGAATGAAAGGGATCCGTCCTGAGCAATTTAACACTTACCTCTGACCAGCTGATCAAGGCCTTGTCTTCCTAAGGTACCCGCATGTTCTAGGAAGGGCAAAGAGATGCAGAAATAATAGAAACCACCATTTACTGAATGGTTACTATGTGTCAGACATCTTATTAAACATTTCATTTCTTTATGAATAAGATCAGTAATTATAAAACACAGTAGCATTAAAGTTAAAGAGACTGAGACAATCAGAGATTAAATATCTGGCTCAAGGTCATTCAGCTAATCAGTGACAGAGCTGGGATTTCTACTCAGGAGGGCAGATTTATATACGATACCCTATTCTGCCTCATTGACTCTAGTGATTCTGTCCCAAGACTATGGTATCTGGTTGTATGTTCTAGTGGTTCTGCTTCTGGGGAGAATCCTTACAGTTAGGAAGCTCAGTGATAGATATAACATCACATTAAAAATGTGCTGGAATGCTATGTGAAATATAGAAAATACAGAAAACAAGCAAGTCTCTTATTTAACCATTTCACAAGTACTTTCTCTGTGTTGGTTCTGTGCTAAACAGACTTTCCTTCTGCCTGCGTTTCCCTTTGGTAGTTATTTTTAAATTTTGACATGAATACTTAAAAGTCCAAAATTAATCAAGATTTGTGAGCCTCCTAAATAGCATATGGAATTTAAAAAAAATTTACTGATGGACTTTGCCCTCCTTGTGCCCATGTAATTGTTACCTAATATTTTCATTCTGTCGTGTTTTTAACTGTCCAATATTAGTCATTGTCTTGCCTTTTTTATTCTCTTTCAGTCTATGCTTGTTTAGAATTACTGAAACATTTGCCCATTTCTTGGCTCACCCTTGTTTCTTCTAACACACTCATTTTCCCTGGGTTTGACTTCTTTCTTATGGAAGGACACCCTCGTTGTCTTTCACCAAAAACCTTTTTTTTTCTCTTATATATTTTATTTATTTATTTGAGAGAATGAGAGTACATGCGTGTGCATGCATGAGAGAGAGCACATGAGTGGTGGGGAGGCGCAGAGGAAGAGGGAGAAGCTCACTGCTGAGCAAGGAGCCCAAGACAGGACTCAAACCCAGGACTCTGGGATCATGACTGAGCCAAAGATGGATGCTTAATTGACTAAGCCATCCAGGTGCCCCTAAAAAAGTTTTTCTTAATCTTGGTCTGAAATGCTTTCTTCAATCTTAATATTTAATGATAATTTAGCTGGATGTAAATTTTCTAAATTGTCAGTTATTTTCTTTCAATACTTATTTCCCAGTTTTATTGAGATATGATTGACGTATAACACTGTGTAAGTTTAAGGCATCTGAAGTGATGCTTTGATATACATATATAGGGAAACCATTACCACAATTAAATTAGGGAACGCATTTATTGCTCACATACAGGTTTTCTTGTGCATGTGGTGAGGATGTTTAAAATGTACTTTTGGGGCACCTGCGTGGCTCAGTGGGTTAAGCCTCTGCCTTTGGCTCAGGTCATGATCTCAGGGTCCTGGGATCAAGCCCTTGCCTTGGGCTCTCTGCTCATCGGGGAGCCTGTTTACTCCTCTCTTTCTCTGCCTGCCTCTCTGCCTACTTGTGATCTTTCTCTCTCTCAAATAAATAAATAAAATCTTTTAAAAAATACTTTCTTGGGGCACCTGGGTGGCTCAGTCGGTTAAGTGTCTGCCTTTGGCTCAGGTCATGATCCCAGGGTCCTGGGATCAAGCCCTACATCAAGCTCTCTCTCTGCTCAGTGGAGAATCTGTTTCTCCCTCTGCCTGCCATTGTCCCTGCTTGTGCTCATTTGCTTCTTCTCTCTCTCTCTCTATTAAATAAATCTTTAAAAAAATGTACCTTAGAACTTTCAAATATACAGTACAATATGGCTTGCTGTAGTCACCATGCCATGTATTACATCTGCACAACTTACCTCCCTCCACCACCCCTCCACCAACCCTAGACAACTACTGCTCTGCTGTCACTATCAAATACTTTGCATTTTTTCCCCCTAAAGTTTTATATAAATACAGTTATCCAATACATTCTCTTTTTTTCTGGCTTCTTTAATTCAGCAAAAATAATTTTGAGATCCATCCATGTTTTTGAGTGTGCCAGTAGCTTGTTAATTTTTGTCGCTGAGCAGTATTCCACTGCATGGTGTGATAGATAATTTTATGTATTAACTTGGATCAGGGGATGTTCAGAATGGTGGAAAAATATTTCTGGGTGTGTCCATTGTGTTCCAGAGGAGATTAGCATTTTAACTGGTGGCCTCTAAAGTAGGATGCCCTCCCCAATGTGGATGGTGTCATCTAATCTTTTGAGGACGTGAATAGAACAAATATATGGAGGAAGGAGGTATTTGCCCCCTTTCTTTATAGCCTTATTGTTTGAGCTGGACACCCCATCTCATCTTCTCCTACCCTCAGATTAGGGTTTACATCATTGGCTCCTTTGGATTTCAGGCTTTGGACTGGTCTTGCAGACTGTGGTCCACGATTGTGAGAGCAATTTCTTCATAATAAATCTCTTATATTCTGTTGGTTCTGTTTTTCTGGAGAATCCAACTAAAGTGTATGTATATGCCACAATTTATTTTTCAGTTCCCCCGTTGCTGAACATCTATGTTGGTTCCAGTTTTTGGCTGTTGAAATAAAATTGCTGTGTTATTTGTGTACTAGTCTTTGTATGGAAATGTGATTGCATTTTCCTTGGGTAAATACCTATGAGTGGAATCTCTGAGTCATCTGCTATATGTGTTTAATATTTTCAGAACCTGTTTAGTTGTGTTCCAAAGTGGTAGTTCTAGTCCTTCCAAGTTCTCACCAGCACTTGGTATGGTCAGTCATTTTAATTTTGGACATTCTAATAAATATAGCTGTACCTCACTGGGTTTTAATTTGTATTTCTTTAATGACTAATGATAATAAATATTTCTTTCATGTGCTTATTTGCTATTGTTATTTTTTTGGTAAGATGTCTGTTTAAACTTTTAGTCCATTTTTAAAATTGTATTGTTTGTTTTCTTATTTCTTTAAAGTGTTCTTTATTCTGGATACAAGTACTTTAACACATATATACTTTGCAAATATTTTGTCCATCTTTGTCTTGTGCTTTCATTCATTTAACAGTGTGTTTTGAAAAGCTGATATTCTTAATTTTGATGAAATCAGTTTATTGGTATATTCCTTTATGGATCATTCTTTCTATGTCCTAGCAATGAAATCTTTTCCTAACTCAAGATCACAAATATTTGTTATCTTCTAGAAACTTTATTCTGGTCTTGGTTTCACATTCAGATCTATGATTCATTTTGAATTAACTTTTGTGTATTACATAAGGTACAGTTTGAAATTATTTTCTTACATAAAGATATTCAGTTAATTCCAATAACATGTATTAAAAAGATTCATTTTTCTAATGATTGCTTTTTTCCTTTGTTAAAAATAAATTGATCCTATATGAAACACCTTGGTTGGATCTTCTTAACGGAATTTTATGCTCAGTGAAGAAAGCTCAAAATATTATGCACTGTCTGATTACATATATATAATATTTTTGAAATAGAAGAATTATAGAAATGGAGAAATCATTAGTGGCTCCCAGAGATTAGAAAGTAAAAGGTGGATACTTACCTGGCAGGGGAGATACCATGATCACGAAGGTGGTTTTCCAAGGGCGAGGCTTATCCATTGCACTCCGGATATGCTGACCCCTGCGATTTCCCCAAATGTGGGAAACTCGACTGCATAATTTGTGGTAGTGGGGGACTGCGTTAGCGCTTTCCCCTGTTTTTTTTTTTAAAAAAAAAAAAAAAAAGAAAGTAAAAGGTGGAGAGAGTGAGTGTGGCTATAAAGGGGTAGCAAGAGGGAGTCTTTGTGATGGAACAGAGCCTTCCACTTGATTGTGGTGTGATTCCAAGAATGGGATCAAATTGCATAGAACTATATATACTCACAGAAATGAGATAATAAAACTAAGGATATCTAAATGAGTCTTGTGGATTGTATCAATGTTAGTTTCCTGTTTGTGATACTTCACACTAGTGTGCAAGTTGTTACCATTGTAGGAAGTTTGAAAGGCTCTCAGGATCTCACTGTACATTTTCTTCAACTTTCTAGAAATCAACAATTTGAAATTGTAACAATTTCAAAATAAAAATAAAAAAAAAATCAAGTGGCCATATGCATGTGGGCTTATTTCTGGACTCTCAGTGCTGTCCAATTGATTTATTTGTTATATTGGTGCCAGTGCCAGACTGTCTTATTTTATAATAAAATTTGAAGTCTCTTAGTGTAAGTCCTCTAATTTTATTCTTTTTTTAAAAAAAAGCTTTATTTATTTATTTGAGAGAGAGAGAGAAAGAGAAAAAGCACTCACAAGAGAAAGAGGGAGAAGGAGAAGCAGACTCCCACTGAGGAGGGAGCCCCATGTGGGGTTAGATTCCAGGACCTTGGGATCACAACCTGAGCCAAAGGCAGACACTTAGTGCTCCATCTAATTTTATTCTTTATTTTCCAGAATTGTCTGTTTCCTTTGCATTTCCATGTGAATATTAGAATTAGCTTTTTAGTTTCTACAAAAAAATCTTGCTGAAGTTCATTAAGTTTGTACTGAATCTCTAGATTGATTTTGGGGAAAATTTACATTTTAACAATATTCAGTTATATGACTTCTGAACATCACATCATATCTCCATTTATTTAGATCTTTTTCAATTACTCTAAGCAGTGTTCTAAAGTTTTCAGTGTACAGCTTTACATATCTTTTTCAGGTTTAGTCCTATTTAATTTTTTAAATATTAAAATTATATAACTTTAAAAATGTTAATCTTTAATAGTTCATCATAGTAGAAATACAATTAATCTTTTAGATTGATCTTATATCCTATAACCTTACAAAATTCTTTTAATGGCTTTTTATTTATTTTTTATGTTTTTACTTATTGGAGATAATGAGAGAGAGAGCATGCATGCATGTGAGTGGGGGTTAGGGCAGAGGGAAAGAATCCCCAAGTAGGCTCCTCATTGAGTGTGGAGCCCAACATGGGGCTTGAATCCATGACCCATGAGATTACAACCTGAGTTGAAACCAAGAGTTGGATGCCCAACTGACTGAGCCCCTAGGCACCCCAGTTTTAATGGCTTTTTAAATAGTGCTTTGGATTTTCTATGTAGATAATCATGTTCTCCAAGGGTAGAGACAGTTTTACTTTTTCCTTTCCAATCTCAATGTCTTTTTTCTTTCTTCACTTACTGAACTTCTTATAACCTTCAGTACTATTTTGAACTGGTGGTGAGAAAGGACATCCCTGCTTTGTTCCTGATCTTAGGAGAAAAGCATTTGGTGTTTCACTATTAAGTATGAGGTGCATTACTTTTACATAGATGCCTTTTATTGGGTTGAGGAAGTCCTTTCTTTTCCTAATATATTGGGTGTTAAATCAGAAATGACCGTTGAATTTTGTTAAATGCATTTTCTATATCTTATTTAGATGACTGTATTTTTTTTCTTTAGTCTTTTGATATGGTGAAGTATGTTGGTTGATTTTCCCATGTTAAACCACCCTTGCATGCCTGGGATAAATCCCATTGGTCACAACATATTATCCTTTAAATATATGGTTAGATTGGCTTTTATAAAATTTTGTTAAGGATTGCAGCTGTATTCATGAGTAGATGAGTAGCTTTGTTGTTGTTTGTTTGTTTATTTGTTTTTTCCTTCTCATAGTGTTTTTGTCTGGTTTTGTTACCAGTATAATGCTGATAAAATGAGCTAGGAGGTTTTGTCTTCAGTTTTCTGGATGAGGATGTATAGAATTGGCATGTTTTCCTCCTTAAATGAAGTCTTCTGGGCCTGGAGTTTTCGTTGTAGGAAGGTTTTAACTACAAATTAAATTTCTTCAACAGATACAGGACTGATCAGATTTTCTATTTTTTTTTCTTGAATAAACATTTTGGTAGTCTGTATCTCTTAAGAAATCTGTCCATTTTATGTAAGTTGTCAATTTTATTGGCCTAAAAGAATACTTAAAGTTGCAATTTTTGTTTATTTTTTTAAGCAGTTGATTTAGTATTTATAGTGTACATCTTCAACTTATCATAGTCTCTCTTAGTGATATTTTACTAAGCATATAATAACATAAGAACCTTACAGCGGTAGACTTCCATTTCTTCCCTCCCAGACATTGTGCTTTTGTTGTCATAATTTTACTTCCACATGGAGGGGTTAACTCTTGCTTAATGCTCCAACTTTTTTTTTCTCTTCAACATCTCATTTTCTCTTATGTGCATGGATTTCTTTTTTTTTTTTTGCCCTTTGCTCTTCTTTTTTTAAGTTGGAATTGATATTTAAAATTTAATCCAGCAATTCTGTAAAATTATGATCGCCCCAACTGTAGGTATAAGAGGATCAAGGAAAGCACTTGGTGAGTCCCAGAAGAGCTAGGAATAGGTCTTCTTTAGAATGGAAGATGGGGTAGTTGGGTTCTTTTTTCCGTGCTGAGACCTTAGCTACCAGATACCAGTTCTTCATCTGTACCTTTTTGCTGTGGCTGTGAATCCCTTTAAAATGGCAGGACCTGGGATGCCTGGGTGGCTCAGTTGGTTGGGCGGCTGCCTTCGGCTCCGGTCATGATCCCAGCATCCTGGGATCGAGTCCCACATCGGGTTCCTTGCTCGGCAGGGAGCCTGCTTCTCCCTCTGCCTCTGCCTGCCACTCTGTCTGCCTGTGCTCTCTCTCTCTCTCTCTCTCTCTCTAAGAAATAAATAGATAAAATCTTAAAAAAAATTGTATAAAAATGGCAGGACCTGAGGAATGACGTCAATCTTCTAGCTCCCAGTGATAGCTCTGTATAAGGTAGTGAGTGTGAGAAGGTAAAATGGGGTAGAAGGGGAGCACAGAGGTAGGGTTTGGCCTTGGTGTGATGTGGTCTTAGAGATAATATGGTTAAGGAATACCTACTGAGGGCAGGTAGTCAATCTTTCTTTAAATTTGTTTAAATGACTTCTTACGACATCATAGACTCATTGAAATGGTCAAAACATAGTATGCATTGGTGTTCATAATGAGAACAGCTTTTGTCTATTCTTTTGGAATTTGTGCTTTATCTACTATTTTCTTGGGGTCTGGTTGCCATAAAACTAAAAAAAGTCTTCAGTAGATTTTACTGATGTGAAAAAATGTGTATCCCTCCCTCCAAGTAAATGGTGTGTGCGTGCACATGAAGTTGCCTCCTCTTATTGTCCTAGAAGCATTGTGTTTTGCATACCAGATGGGGCAACTGGGCTGATTGTGTATTTGGATACTTGTGTCTGGAAGATACAAGCCAGAACTAAAATGAGCAACAATTGTGGTTGCTGTGACAGGAGCAAGGTTTATGACTGCACAGCTAGGAGAAAACTTACAGATACAGCCTCTGCTTGTTGGGAAACTGTGTTCATGTCTGCACAGAGTATTTTTGTGAGGTTCTCCCTGTAAAGAACAGTGTCTCCTATCAACATTTAAGACTGAATATTTCTCAAATACAACGTGACTTGCTGCTTGTCTCATTAAAGGCTGGAGGCCCTAAAGTTCTTGTAGATTATGTTCATGGCCTGCCCTGGTGGTATATGTATAAATTCCTATGCTCCAAACTCATTTTCTGGCCTGTTGTTGTCCTGTAGAAGTTTTTAGTTTCCACCACAAATAAAGGATCGATGGCTCAGACAGTGTGCAGTGTTGCTGAGAATGAGAACCGTGTCCCACAATGTGCGGTTGGCCAACGGTGTCCAATGTATGCAAATATGTTCTAAGAGGTTCCTACCATGACACTGGATATAAAAATATTTCTGTAATGACAAGGTTTTATGACCATTTCAAACACCACTTAAAGGCCACGAGGGAATTTGGCTTTAATGGGACTGAATGTGTGTGACTAATGTGCTCAGACACTGTGGCCAAGAACTCAGGTGTTTAGAGCACAAGAGTAACTAGCTTAAGACCATATATATATTTAATCTTCAACTGTGCCAGTTAATCCTGCTCTAATTCCTGGATAGTTAACTGCTCATGAATACACAGGGTTGGTAACCAGATTGTTGAGTATGACAGAAACAGCACAAGCTCAGCAGGTCCGGGAGAAATGATGTGATGTACGTGTGTGTGTGTGTGTGTGTGTGTGTGTGTGTATGTGTATGCATGTAAGTATATATGGAGGTGGGTAGGGGTGGGAGGAAGAGAGGCCAGGGGATTTAAAAATTATGAGGATTTTCTGTAGCTACCAATAGCATAGCCTTTCATTATGTATGAACATAAGATTATGATTCAACCAAAAAAAAAGAGCTTTTTAAAGTGAATACAGGAAACACTATATAGTTTCTTGCTCAGAGCAGTGGAGCAAGATAAGTAACTGAGATATCAGAGCCCAGAGATCTATAGTGAATGGGAGACCTTGAAGAGGGTGTGGACGCTGGTTCAGCAGCAATCTGAGGCCAATGCTGACCTGAAGTGGGTCTAGACAGTGACACAGGGGCAGGAATAACTGGAGAATTCAGTAAAGCCCAAAAAGGCAGATAGGACCAGTAGAAATGTGGCCAATGTGGTGTTCCTTAAAACTAGAAGCTGGTTTAGTATCAGAGGGCCAATTTAAAAACACTCACCTATTACATGACTCTCCCTTGACCATCTTCCCAGTGACTGGTGTTGTAACTCAGTTCTTTCCTGTATCTTGTTCATCTCAGGTCTGAGATATAGAATGCTGAGAATTCAGCCATCAGTAGTAGAATTCCATTCAGGAAACAGTGCTTAGTGGGCTTGGAGACCTAAGGCAAAGGCAAATGACCAAAGAGAAAGGTTCTCTTTGAGCAAATATGCAACCTTGTTTCCTAGGAATCTCCCTCTCTCAATCTCCATGGTTGGCTGCTGTCACCTTGCTGTCTTCCCCAAACCTCTACCTCAACCCTGCCCTGTTTCCATCAATTGTTGACACATATTTGTGGAGGAAATAGAAGCCATGAGATATAAACTCCCATAATTTCCTTGTTTTTGTTTTTGTTTTTTCCTAACTCCATCTGTTCTCACCTTCCCTCTTGACTTGGGCTGGAAAAACTAAGGTAACCCTATCCCATGTTCTCTTGATCTGCTCCCTTCAGTCCTCAAACTACCAACATCTACTCTCCAGAAACTGGCTGGCAACTGTCACCACTCACCTTATAGTTGCAAAAGCCAATGGCTGTTGTTTAGAACTCTTGTTCTGTAACATTTCATATGATTGATCATGTTCTCATTTCCAAAATGTCACTTTTGTGCTGGATTTCATGGAACTATTTTCTTCTGATTTACCTACCTCTTACTTTTGATTAAGCCTTTTTTCTTCCTTTGACTGCTTTTAAATATCGGAATATTCAGCAATTTATTAATTACAAGGGAGAAAATAATTTCAGTGGAGAGGCCTAGCAGATAACTTAATTAAGTGATCAAAGGGAACATCAGTAATGAGACAAATCAAGATTTTGTGCCCCTTGATAGGATGCAATGAGAAGAACACAGCATCACTTCTGTGATATTCCTGTCAAAGATGCATAACCTATTTCATGAGAAACATCAGAAAAATCTAAATTGAGTGGTGTTTACTAAATGACTGGCCTTTAGTCTTCAAAAATGTTGAGGTCATAGTGGAAAGACTGAACAGCTTTTGCAGACTGAAAGGTGAGACATGACAGCTAAATGCCCTGCATGATTCTGAAGTTTGTCCATCTGATGTATAAGACATTATGAGAACAGTTGGGGGAACTTGAAGGGGATTCTGAGGATTAGATATTAGTGATGTATTAGTATCCTGATTTTTGTGGTTATGCAAGGGAATGTGTTTATTGGAAGCACATAGTAAAGTTTTCTGGGTTGTTGGAGCATCAGGCCTGCAACTTACTCTAAAGTCATTCATGGAAAAGGTTCTTTATATTTGGAACTTTTCTATCAGTTTCATGGTTTTTTTCCCCCAAATTAAATGTAATTATATAAAAAGTATAACCTGTGGTTTGAATCAGGGCATCTAGATCTAGAAACAGAGTAGAGGTTGATGAGCAGTGTGGGGCATGTAGGATGGGGCAAGGCTGCTTAAATGGGCTGGAGTCTTAGTGAGATTCCAGGTTGTTGGGTTGTAATAATTACACACTGAGAAAAATGCAGAAAGCATCACAGTGATTCTACATCCAGCCATTGAGAATCAACAGAAAATCAAAGGGAAGGAAAGAAATAAGTCCATACAAAGCATGATCACATGAGAAAGCCAGAAATGAGGCTTTAATTTTCACTGTCAATGACTGGAAATGGACATCTCTATCTCCATCTCCTCTCTGTCTCTATTTCTGTCTCTCTATGTCTGTCTATTTCTTCTCCCCCAACTTTTTATTTTCTAAAATCTGATGTTAAAAATCCTCTTTAGTGTGTATGTAAAACCATATTCTTGAACTGTGAAAATTTGGCTTCATCCAATTACAACTTGGGTACCTCAAGGGATACTTTATCTTTTAGATTTTAGTGGGTTATGAGTTACTTAAACATGTTTCCTAAGGGGAGTCTGTCCAGCAGAGCAAGTCTTAAAATTCTATCCCACAGGGACTGCTCCTGTTCTTATCAGTCAGGCAGGACTTACCTTTGCCTTACAGAGAGTGGGCCTGTAGTCTCCTTGCTTTGTGAAGACAACTTTTTACTTAGAGTGTACAGCCTTCTTGTATCATATGTGGACTTAGGTCATGTTGGCTTATTTCTGCTGAATGGATGTCTGCACACACACATTTATATGTATCTGGCTATCATGTATTGATGCATTTATTTAAATTTCACACTGACAAATAGTCATAGTAAAAAAAAAAATAGAGAAGCAATAGAAAAAAACAAAACAACCAAATCATCTGACATCCCATCCTGAGAAGACCATTGTAGTACTTTGTTGTACATTCTTAGAGACTTTTTTCCTGTGCAAATATGTACATATATATCTGCGTATATATGTAGGCTTATGTGTTAACAAAATAAGATCATACCAAAGTTCCGCCCTGTAACCTGCCTTTTTTCCACTTAATAATATTTTGTGGTTATCCTAGTATTTAGTTGTGCTGCATTCCACACCATTAAATACTTACAGTATTTTCAGTTTTTGCTATTATAAACTTTGGGCCAATAGATACCCTCATGCATATATACTTGTGCATTTAGTTATTTTCTTTGGGTAAATTCCTAGAAGTGGAATTTCTGAGTCAGTGGTATTGGGATGTTTTCAATATATATTGCCAGACAGCACTCCAGAAAAGTTGTATCAGTGTACGTGCCTGCCAGCAGTCTTACGACAATTTTTTTGAGGAGTAATTTATACAGAGTAAAGTGCACAAACCTGAAGTATATTGCCCAGTGAATTTTTGCAAATGTATATATTTGTGTTATCCACCATTCAGACCAAAGATATAGAACACTTCTATCACCCCAGAAAGTTCCGCGTTGAGGTAATCACTCTTCTGAGTTTTGCTATCATAGATTAGCTTTGTTCTTGAACTTCATATAAATGGAATCATAAAATATATATGTTTGTGTGTCTGGATTCTTTTTGCTCAGCATAATATTTTGGGGATTCATTTCTATTTTTGTTTATATCAGTGTAGTAGCCCCCTTTATTTTGGGAGATGCCTAGTAGATGCCTGAAACCACAGGTAGTTCTAAACCCTATACTGTTTTTTTTTTGTACATACATATGCATGATAAAGATTAATTTATAAATTAGATACAGTAAGAGATTATCAACAATAACCAATAATAAAATAGACAATTACAATAATATACTGTAGTGAAAGTTATGTGAATGTGGTCTCTCCCCCCACAAGATATTTTGTTGTACTGTGTTTACCCTTCCTGTGATGATCTGAGGTGATAAAATGCCTACAAGATGAAGTGAGGTGAATGATGTAAGCATCATGACTTGCTGTTAGGCTACTTGACCTTCTGACAGTACATAAGAAGGAGCATCTCCTGCTTCCAGACCACAGTTTACTGAGGGTAACTGAAACTGTACAAAGTAAAAACCGAGGATAAGGAGGACTCCTGCATCCCCTAACACCCTCCCCACCTTTTAAAATTCTAGGGTAGTATTTCATTATATAAATGTGCTGCAGACATTTTTCATTTTTCATCCATTCTCCTGCTGAGGGATACTGTGTTTGTGTAGTTTCAAATTTGAGGCTGTAATGAATAAAGTTGCTGTGAACATGTTTTACATATCTTTTTGTGAATATATTCATTCATTTCTACGGAGTATAAAGTAGTGGAATTGCTGGGCCATCGGGTAGATATATATTTAGCTTTATTGGATACTGCTAGTTTTCTGTAGTTATTGAGGCAATTTATGCTCTCATTAGCAATGTATTAAACATTCCAGTTTCTCTATGTCCTCCTCAACACCTGAATATCCTTCACTATTAAATATATGATGGGAAACATTTATCTCCTCCCTATCTTGGTTTACATGCTTAATCCAGCTCTTACTAAACTCATTCATTCCTTAATTCTTGTGTTTCATTAATAAATATTTATGAAGCAATTTTTATGTGCCTGGTACTGTATTAACCCTCATGGATACAAAGATGAGTAAGAATAAGGTCTTAAGAAACTTACAGCCTCAGAAAAAACATATAGAAGCATCTAATTAAATTGTATGATGAATGCCACAGCATGAGCATGGACTTGCACAGAAGCATGTGGTCATGCAGAGAAAGAATAACAAACATTAAGGAGTGAGAGAGAGGGGATGGCAGACGAGAGCCTTGAGGTTCCACAAAAGAAGGGATAATGATAGGCACCATGATTGAACCCATGTTATTCTAGATAACATGCCAAGTGCTTTACATGTCTTATCCTAGTTAGTCTTCCATGTAGGTTAGATTCTTAATATGCTCATTTTACAGTTGAGTCAACCGAGGCATGGAGAAGTGAAGCAACGTGTCCACAGGCACAGAGCTACCAAGTGAGGAAGCTGGGATTTGAACCCAGGAAGTCTGACTCTAGAGCAAACACTGGACCCCTACCTAGATGACACGTAGTGGGGAGGGTCTTGGGAGGCATTCTAGGTATTGAAAGCAGCAGTACACAGGCAGCAAGAGAAGACACGGTTTGGCAAGTTCGAAAGACCTCCAGCAAGAGGCCGGAGGGAGCATGGTAATGGGAGCAAGAAGAAATGGAGATGAAAGCCAGTTCTGGAGAGAAGAAGCTAGCATTTGTTTGATGGCTTTTCACTGGGAGTCGTCTGTCCCTCTGCCCCATCACCAAACTCCAAACAATATTTAAAATGTTTCATCATGTCATTGAATGAGCCATTTGGGCACACTTGCCAAAGAACTGAACATTCCAGTTTCCTCGAATGGAGTGGAAGGAATTACTTGAAAGTGTGTGACTAGAGCCTGGTTTCATATGCCGGCTCCCGGCAGTGCCTGCGTGCCCGGTGCGTTCTGTTTAACGCACCCATCTGCTGGCGAGGCGGCCGGCAGCTTTCAGAGGAGCTGAGGACGGTGTTCCTGAGCCCTCTGAAAGGGTCCAGTCGTAAAAGGATAAAACCCAGGCAATGCTCCAACATGTAGTGCAATGGGCAACGCCAGATTTCGCTAAAATAGGATTAAGTCAAAAAACGCACACTGTGAAGCATTTGTCTGGTTAAATAATTTAACAGGTCTTGCATTCCTGCTTCAGTCAGTTTGAACAGAAATGCTTCTCTTGGGGCCTCTCCTTGCGAACATCATCAGACTAATCGTGTGCAAGCTTGCCTGGTGCCAGTTGGACTGGGGCGGGGGGTGCGGGTGGTTGCCTGGTGGTCCTGGTGATGATGGGAAAGGAGGCAACGCAAAGTATACCTTTGGGGAAAATGCAAACTTTTCTTGCCTGCGGAGTGTGTGTGTTAGTATTCAGAGACTGTTGGCCCATTGTTTGCGACTCCAGCTTTCTCAGCAGAATGCGCGGCAGATGGCTTACATTTGCATTAGCCTTCTGGAGAAGGAATTCGCTACCAACAACATAAGCTGCAGCTTTTCTTTTCAGAATTTACAACAAATTGGCCAGAATGACAATTTAAAAAAAAAACATTAGCATCACTATTTCCACATTCCCTTTCTGAATAGGGTAAATGATTCCCTCTCCAACTGTGTCATTTGCACTTTTTTCCCCCCAAATGTTTATTAAAATGATTTAGGTATTTCATTATGCAAAATGACTTTTATAAAAAGACCTTTCTTTTTGCCCCACAGTCACATATAATTTCTTTTGTCACTTGTTATAGAGTGGAGTTATGTGAAGCTAGGACATATTATTTGTTCTAGTCTGTATTGGATAATTTATTACATTAAGAAACCAATAATTTTCAAATATAATCAGATTTAAGTTTTTAATAAGATTCATCTTCCCATTCACACTTGCTTAATTTAAGGATATTAAATCTGCTCAGGAACGAGCTGCCTCTCAAAGCCTTGTGTGCCCATTAAGGGGCTTTATTCCTGATGTGTTAATAGGATTTAATTACATTACCGTCTTCAAGCGGAGTCACAGTGCAATAGTTAACTGTGATAAGCCAAGCAAACAACAGCCTGAAAAGGAAGTGGTGTATGGTAGTTGGTTTATCAGCTTAGAAAATCAAGACGATTATTATTTTAAAATTGATGGTTGCATGCATTTGCATCATGTTTGGTTCAAATGCTGGAAAGAACAAACTTTCTCTTTTCCTTTAAAAAGAAAATCACTTAAAAGGCCACCCACATAAAAGGTGAACAATAAACACTTAACAGAAACTACTTAATTGCCATTTATCTTTTGAATTGCAATGAGATTTTTACTATCGACTATAAAGAGATTTGTTTCAACAATTTACCCTGCTATTCTTTTGTCTTTTTGACTATCACATCCGTGATTTGGGGTTCAGAATAATAGCTGTGTTCATTGTTAAAAAGTAATGATTTTCAAATTGCTCTTTTATCCTGTCTTAAACTTTTTTTTTTTTTTTTCCCTGCTCCTGCTCTTACCCACTGCACCACTTCCTGGGTCCCCCAGTTAATGACAGATAACAGAGCTTTGGGATTCTGTGGCCTGACAAGAGAAGGCCTCTGGATACATCCTTCAGTAAATCTTGTCAATTTCTCCATCAAGATCATTTGCATTGATTGGAAGTGTTGACTTCTGTGAATTTCCGTTTCATGTGAACTTGACAGAACTCAGTACTTTTGCTCGTCACAGATGCCTGTGAAATAGAAGAATGATTTTTAGAGCATTCCAATGACTTAAAAAAAAAAAAAAAAAGGAAAAGAACCCAGCAATATGTTATCTGGTTGAACTTTTCACTTCCAAAGTGATTGACAACTTCTGCACATTTTCATGAGACATCACAGACCTGGCAAACAAAATTTGAGATGGTATACAGTCTTGTTTCACCCTGTTAAAAGTTGTTATGGAGGTAGGGGGGAAAAAAGTATGAAAAGGCACCGGAGCTAATTTTTTTAAACAGTAACTTTCTACCTTGGTCTATCAGGAAGATGTTTCTGAGGCCACTTTTTCCTTGAGCTGTGTTGGTGGGAGGTGGAGAGAATGGGAGGAGAGGTATGCCCACACATTGTTCTGGTTCTCTCCGAGCCATCCACTTTCATCGTTTCTATGTATTGGGATTTTGTACACATTTTTAAAGCAGCTCCACTTTTCAAAAAAAAAGTTTGAAAATCGAAGAACTCTACTTTCTGTTCACCCCTCGGCGCATTTATGTAACATCCCTTCAGTTGTCAATTACTGCATGTTCCTACCATGTTCCTCAGACATTGTGGTCCACAGTGGAAATACAGAAGGGAGTGAGAAATCTCCTTATCTTAAAACTTACGAAACTACATTATAACCAAGCTGGAAGGCTAGCAGATATGAATGCAGAGTATTCTAATATTCCTAGCTAAGCGAAGTATAGTTTCTGCCATTCTAGCAGATCTTAATAGTTCTCAGTAAAATATTAATGTGCTTTATTTACGTAGTTAATTATAAACACAGCTAACATTTTCATTAGAGTTCACACGTAGTGAATCTAATTTGAATGAATCCATAAGAGGACAATGAATAGCTGTCCACACTCGGTTAGCTTTCAGAGACTATAAACAAATACTGTGTCAAAAGACTCTCTGTGACTTGGTGGTTACTGAAAGGCAACCAAAGAGAAGACTGTGTTATGCTAAGTTTGAAAGTTAGAGACAGACCACATAGAACAAAGGGCATGTGGGATATGAGGCTAGCGTACAGGTTCGGCGGGGAGCAGTGCCTTTTTCCTGTCCCGTGTACCTCCGTGTTGATCACAGCCTGACGATTGCTCACTCCTCTGGATCTATTTGCTTGATCAGCCTCCAGTATTTTGCCCCCAGCTTTCAATCATTCTTTTCTTTCTTCTGTTCATCTTCATCTCCCTGGAGCTTCCCTTTAGTGTGTTTATTCCGTCGCTCCTGTAACATTGAAGTAACATCTCTTCCAGTTTCTCAGAGCTGGAGCACATGCGTATGTGCATGTACACACGCACACGTGTGCGCGCACACACACGTGTGCACAAAGTAAGGAAGTAATGAGAGGCCAGGTGGTGTGGCTGGTGAAAAGTGGTTCGGAGTGGCTGAAGTGCAGGGACAATAG
Organism: Taxidea taxus jeffersonii; assembly: GCA_003697995.1. NCBI lineage: Eukaryota > Metazoa > Chordata > Mammalia > Carnivora > Mustelidae > Taxidea > Taxidea taxus. The sequence continues at coordinate 316,524 of ML105354.1, forward strand.
GGGGAGGCCCGGGAGAGAGGATAGCCAGGGGCTAGCACGGGTGGTGGAGAGCAGTTGAACTGGCCGGCAGGCAGAAGAGAATTCTGGATTCACAGTATGGAAATAGGACGTACAGCTGTACCTTGATTTTCAGAGTAGGCATAGTTCTGGAAAAGTAGAGTGAACTTCTAAGTCTCTTTAAATCATTTTTTATTAAAAATGTTAGAGACATTTCTTTGGAGAGAAATGTGGTCTTAATGTATTAAAAAATGATACTTAAAAGTCTATTGATGTCTGCTTGTCCTTTTCTTCTTCAAGGCCCAGTTCTGTGTGAATCTCCATATTTCCCTGGTGTTTTTGTTTCCTTTGAAGTTTTGTGGTGCTAATCAGATGCCATATTTGTTATCTATTTTTTAAAATAGGATTTAAGAATATTTAAAATACAAAAATTATCCCAAACCTGTATATTAGACTATGAGGATAACCACATATCCATTCTTGGTTTATTTTCTTTTCTGAGAGAGTGTACTCTTATCTACTATTACTTAAGGGCTTGAACTAGGTGAAGTTTTATGTTGACTGGTAGGTTTGTATCTAAACGATTTGATGGAAATTATTTTTGGTAGGCAGATAAGGTAATCATAAAGGTTTTGGTTTAGTGCCTCATAGGACACTAATCGGTTCTGCATCTGATTTAACAAACTTATTTTAACAGTCCTTTAAGTTTCCTATAACTGCCCAGCTCCACAAGCGATCTTTTAGTCCATTCACCTTCTTACAGCTTTTCTCATTAACTTATGAGTTCCAGAAATCCTTTTACATGGATTCATTCTGTTTTGTATGAGAGTCATGTCTTCAGCTTTTTGGCAGAATAGTATACTTTGATAATATAATCATAAATACTTTGTTGGCTTTAAAAGACTAAAATACCAGAACTCATATACCGTCAGAGCTGGTCTACAAGTCATATGCTATGATAGCTTTGATTCATTTTGATCTAAAATCATACACTATGGCCAGATCATCGTCTTTGGTTAGTAGATATTTTTGTAGAGTACTTGTTTGTTTTTTACATCCCATAACCAGACCTTTCAAAAAGATAGGAATTTGTTATCACTGAGGGTATGTGGGAAAATAAGCAGTGATACAGGATCTGAGGGAAGTTATGAAATAGGACATTGCTAAATGCTTTCTTTAAAGGTGGCATTTGGGAATACATCTACAGCTTTTTAGACAACTACTCAGGGCTTAGTTCAATTCAGCTAACTTTTATTGAGCATTTACTCTGCACCAGGCACTGTGAATAGGCCTGGAGATATAGAGATGAATGGGTTGTAGTTGTGGGCTTCAGGTATTTATATGAACAGCACTGTGTGTGTGTGTGTGTGTGTGTGTGTATCTATATATCTCCAAGTTCCATTACAGAGGTGAGAATTAGTTCCATCTCTAGGTATTAGGGAGTGACATCTGGGCATCTTATAAGGATAAATTGGTGTTCCTCAGCTGACAAGTTTGGGGGGAAACAAATGCCCAAGTACAGTATTAAGGAGCTAGGCATATTTGGGGAGTTGGCTGTGGTCTGGCATTACTGGAGCATAAAGTTTAAGGTGGAGAGGTGAGGAGTAAGAAGGGTGAGCTAAGAAGGACTCAGCCCGTAGAGGACCTAGGGAAGATTGCTTCCTATTGTTGCTGTAACAAATCGCCACAAATTTAGTGGCCAAAAGCAACAAATGTATTCTCTTCCCAGCTGGGCGTGAGAAGTCTTAAATGAGTTGGCAGGCTACCGCATTCCCTCTGGAGGCTCCAGGAAAGCAGAATCTGTGTCCTTGCCTTTTCCAGCTTCTAGAAGCTGCCTGCACTCCTTGACTTGTGTGCTGCTGTCAACCCCCATCATTCCCGTGCTTGGTTCAGCTATCCCGTTCGTTACTTTCTCTGACTCTGAGTCTCCTGCTTCCCTCTTCTAACAACCCTTGTGATGACCTTGGGCCTACCTGGATGATCCAGGGTAATCATCTCCCCATCTCAAGATCCTTAACCTGATCACATCTGCAAAGTCCCTTTTGCCTTGTGAAGTGACATGTTCACAGGTGTCAGAGACGGATGTGGGCATCTTTGGGAGGCCACTACTCAGCCTGCCACAAATAGTATATGTCATAGTTTTTGTAAAACTGTTTGAAGATTTGAACAGATGATACACTGATGTAAGTGGTTCTCAAATTTTAGTGTGCTTATTAAAAATGAAGGTGAGGGGCACCTGGGTGGCTCAGTGGGTTAAGCCTCTGCCTTCGGCTCAGGTCATGATCTCAGGGTCCTGGGATCGAGCCCCGCATCGGGCTCTCTGCTCAGCGGGGAGCCTGCTTCCTTCTCTCTCTCTGCCTGCTTCTCTGCCTACTTGTGATCTATGTCTATCAAGTAAATAAAAAAAAATAAAATAAAATAAATGAAGGTGATTCTGATTTAGTATCTCAGGGGTGGGTCTGGCAGCTGCATTCCTAACAGAATCACCTCCAGGTGATTCTGATGCACATAGTTTCAGAATTACTCCTTGGGAGATGGCTTTCTGATGGCTGGATGGATAATGGACTAGAGAAGAAAAGGACTACAGACCTGCAGATAGACTCCTGCAATAGTGCACAATAGAAGAATACATTGTTAATGATTAACAAAATCCTTTCCAAACCCCTGGGAGACAGTATAATATGTTCATTAAGGGTCTATGTGAAGGAGTCAGACAGATCTAGTTCTATCACTTACACCTGTCACCGTGCAAAGTTACTTCATTTCTTAAGTCTCAATTTCTTCACCTGAAAATCAAAATAATCGTATCTATCTTTATGGTGGTTTTGAGGATTAAATATGATGTGTCAGAAAAACACTTGGCACAGTGCCTGGCAAACAGTAAGCACTCACAAATAATGGCTATTGTTTTAAGGATCATTATATCTAAAGGACACATGTTATTTTTTAGCGAAATGCTCAATCTAATTCTAAAGTAAATGTCGACTATTTATGGGTTATTCATCTGTTGCACCTTTACCTAAAGTTCTACAGAAAACAGAACAAAAACATTAACAACAAAAAACCAGGAAGGACTCCTCTGAACACAGAGTCAGCCCATCTTGCTTTTAAATTTATAAGCCATTCCTCAGGACATACTCCTCTCTGGTTCTGCAGATCCTGTTTTCTAGCACTTTGTGGGCCCGAAGGTGATCAGTCTAAAGGCAGAGGATGTAGAAACAGCAGAGGCAAAGCATCAAATGCAACAGAGATGGAGCAGCCCTTAGCAGACCGCTTGTTAGAACGCATATATGGAAATAATGGAAAATCCCACCTGCCAAAATACTAGAAGCTAGGAAATTTGACAAAATAGGACTCTGCATTCAGACACTTCTCTACCTACAAATTTGTAGAGAAATTTAGGAACTTTCGGAGAAATGAGAACACAGTTAACCTCAGAAGAAAGATGTTCCTGCTTTGCCAGCTAGGTGATTTTACTGGTCACATTCAGGCGTTACAAAAATGGGAAGTAGAGTGCCCCTCTGAGTCTATGAATAAATGGATTTAGGGATGAGATTTTCAGCACTAATCTGTGATCAGGTAGAGAAGCTTCTGTTTTCTGATTCAGACGGAGTGCCTGTTTTATTAATTAAGTGATGAAAGATTGTCCTTAGGAGAGTTTCTGTATAATGAGGTGAACACATTTGCCTCCTGAAGAAGGTGGTTGGAGGCTCAGATTGTGTTGGGGAATGAGAGGTGAGATAGGAGCAAAGTGGAGGATGGCACCATCCCTGTCCCTTCATTCCTGCAGTCAACCCTACAGATCATGCATATTGGGCATCCCTGGGGCAGAATGAGTAAGAATGGGAGAGTGTGCAAGAAAACCCTGGAGATGTATGCACTTAGATTGGGCTAATGTTGGTAGCCCAGTTGGCAGAACATTATTTGTTGGAAGAGCAAAACGATCACCTATACCGAAGTCCAAGGGAATGTTTTACCTACTTAAAATAAGAAATTGCTTCCAGGTGTGACTATCTGCTACCATTTGAATAATTGCTCTACACTGCCTATTGACAACTATGCTTAGCTGTTCACTAAAGTCCTTAAAGGGCCAGCACTTGCCAATTTTTGTGAATGTGGTTATGAGACTGCATTTTGAACCATATTAAAACTGAATTTTGGGAAAGGATGCACAGTTCCATTTGAAATAATGTGATTGTATTGAATTATCCCATTGTACAGATGAAAAAGTTGAAGAACTGACAACCTGCTCAAGATCCTGTTTTAAGTTTGAGACTAGTGGTACCCTAAACAGGGAAAGGGAGACAATCCAAACAACGTGTTTTCTAGCAGTGAGCATGTCAGAACTTTAGCAGGGAACATCCATGAGATAACCTCGTCAAACCACAGCAGAAAAAGTGGCTGTACCTGTCTTTAATTGACCAGTAAATGCACCTCAAAGACTTTAAGATACATTTATGGTATACTTGAGCTTGGGCAAAAAATCCAGAAAGAGAACATTCAGCAAGATGTGTCCTCAGCGAAAGGAGGGTACCTGTCAGTTTGGCAAATTTGACCTGACTGGCTCCTGGAGATTCCTATTTCTGGTGAATGGATTATCTCAGCCTTTAAGCAACCGCCTCTTTCTACCGCTGCTGTTGCTTTTTGATATTTCTCTGTTCATTTACACCTCACCACAGGGCAGAGAAGGAAGATAAGGTGGAAATCAGTATTGGTCATAGGTTAAATGTCTAATTGCAGCTCTTAAGGGGACTGGAGAGAGGAGGGTGAGACGAGGTCTGGGAGTTATTTGTTGCTCTGTGTCCCTGTTCCCATCCCTGGTGCAATCCATCAAGTGTCCCTGGGTTGGCAAGGCCCCTGGAACTGTAGCTGAGCTGGTCTGAAATTTAAGTCAGACAAAGAGGAGATGTCTCTTTTTTGTTTAAAAGTATTTTCCACTGGAAGACTGAATTCACATTGTAAAGGAAAAAAAAATTTAAACAGACATAGTAATATTGTTTTATCTTGGCAAATGTTCTTGTGCCTGTATATGTACACACTTGTAACATATTCTCTAAATATATCTTTAGTGATTTATGGGAACAGATGGGAGATGTGATCCATATAGTCTCTTGTTTGAATAAATTGGTGTCAAGACTTCAGTTTTGGCCATCACTGCCCAGTGCTGCTTTTCTTCCTAATTAAGACATAGATGGGAGTCAAGAATTGGATGAACAATATTTTTACTTCTAGAACTGAGAGATACCTGCTGATCTTGACTTTGGTAAAGTCTCACCTGCCTGTATCATTTTCCGTGGACAGATGATGCCAAACAAAGTTAGTTTAAGTTGTTTGACATTACTGTTCAAGGAATTTGATGAGAAAAACAGTGAATTCCTGATCTTGAAAATAGCCCTCTCTTCTTGCTGTTCCCTCGCTCTTCCCCTTCTTTCTTCCATAGATATTTATTAAGCACCTACTAAATGCTAGATATATGTCCTATGCCCTGGTGATACATAATAAATAAGATAAATAAGTAAGATAAATACTTTGCAGAAATTAATTATTTTAGGTGCATAAGTGATTAGTTAAATGAAATTATGATATATGTTATCAGGAAAGTTTGGAGTTCTGGGGGGAATATAAGAGGGCAGAGCAGGGTCCTCTTATCTGGTCTTGGGGAGTCCTAGACACTTATGATATCATTAAGGAAGTGACATTTAAACTAGGTCTGAACAGAACAGAAGGAGCCTAGGTGAAGCACTGGGTGGGTGGGCAAACAGGTTGTGTGCAGGGAAGAGAGGGCAAAAAATAGCGTTTGCGGTGTCTGAGGTGGGAGAAAGTTTGATGTGTCCAAGGAATGGAAATGGCGCAAAGACAGCAAGTGGGAGAGGAGTGGGCTAGCTGGATATACACTGAATCTGCTGCTCTGTGGAGAATGAATTAGGGGACAGGCAGAAGAGAATTTAGGGGATCAGACAGGGGGCTCTTTAATTGCAGAGGGTGTGAGAGGTCACTGGCCAAGGAGGGTGGTGGTAAAGGTGGATAAAAAGTGGGTGACTATATGCAAAATCCTGTGGGGCCCTGTGATCGCTCGGGTTGGGAGGCAAGGTGCAGAGTGGGTGCCCAGGACAATCCAACCTTTGTCTGGAATCCTGTCTTTGGACCTGAATGATCTCAGAGAACATCTTTTCATTGTCTTCTGCTTCACCTGCCTTCCTCTTTGTGGAAATAAGGAGTGGGGTGTCCTAGTATTCTTTGGACCACCTCCTGTCCTGGCCACCTTCCTTGGTTTGACAGCGACGGGACAGATGCCATCACGGCTTCTTCATCTGGGGCTTCAAGCTATCCCTGGCCAGCTTCCTTGACATCAGCTCCTCTGTCACTTTCTCTTCTACCCTTTTCCCTCCTGTGTCCCCTTCTTTAGTCTGGAGGCATCTATTGCTTAGCTCTTCAAGTTGGATCATTTAAGTTGTGAATCTTCCAGAGGTCATGCATGCCTGTTTCAGCCCTTGTCTTGGGTTAGGTCCTTAGATTTCTTTCCTCCTCTTTTTCTGTGTCCTCCCCACAGGGCCACATCTGATGTTTACAAGAGAGTACGTGCGTGTGTCCCACTTCAGGCCACGGTCATGGGCTATCTGCAAAGTTGTGTGGAAAGTACTCTTGTCAATCAAATCTTTTAGAAATATATATTTTTGAGGTAACCTTGTAGGGAATCATTTTGTAAAATGAATAATCCTTCTGCCCTAATTGATGGATTTCCCACTGTGCCCTGCTTCACCTCTTCCTTTGTCTGGAGTGTGAAGGCCCCATGCTCCATGTTGGGGTGTGTGGAAGAATTGTTCACAGTCTGTGTCCAAGAAGCTGGGGGTCTAGTGCTGGCCTTGGTAGGGCAGTCCCACCATGTCCTGCACCTCTGCATTGGGAAGCTTGGCCCAGCATCTGAGGCATCAGGACGGTCACTGTCCCCAGCAGTTGCTGGTGGCACACTTGCCAGCTTGGTGTTGGCAGAGACTAAAGATGGCCACAGATTTGGAGGAGGGGAAATAGTGGATATCAGACTTTAGGATACAAGACACATATGGGGAAATCCCAGAACCACCTGGGAGGAATTTGAGGAGGAAGAGTGGGTGAGGGCTGAGTCAGAGAGATACTGTTTGGTGATGGATACTACCCAGTTGTACTGCCTGGCTGAAGGGTCTGGGAAACATGGCTTGTGGAAGACAAAAATACTGGTGGAAAAATAGGAAACACAGATGAGATTATGCTCTAAAGACCTTCCAGGGTGGTGTGTCTCAAATGGGGTTCTGTGGTAAGTGTGGATTCTGGCTCCATTGAGCTGGTGGTCATCAGTTGGGGAATGGGGGCTAAAATTTTGCATTTCTGATGAACTGTTGGATGATGCCAGCGGTGCTGCTCCTTAGGCCTCACTTTGAGTTGCAAGGCTCTCGTTAAAGAATATAAATGGCGTGTAGGGGGATTTGGTGGAAATCTTTGATCAGAAGCCTGGGATAGTAGAAACTTAAAGAGATCGCTTCTCCTTTTGTAGTGCTATACCCAAAGTGTTCAGTTTTGGAGTTAGTCTGGTCTGTACTTCAGCTCTACCATTTAGTGACTGTATGACCTTTGGGAGTTCTCTAACCTTGTATGGCCTTGGTCTCATCCTCTGTAAAATGGCTACCTCATAATAGTACTTATCTCATTGTGGTTGTTAGTTATATTATTCAGTTTGAAGAATCTGGGTTAAATAAAGTGAAGTTGGTGTCTTTACTGCAGGACTTTCCAGCACCCTTATTTTGCAAAAGTGATGCTCCAGGAAGGAGATATGATAAGTGACATTTCCTAAACTGATTTGACCACTGAATTTCTGATTTTCTCAGAGCATTTGGTGGGCCTCTGAGACCCCTATTTTAGGAGAACTGATGTGGTGGCAGAAAGAAAGATGAGTTCATTTGGGAAAGGCTGTGGCTGGGGAAATTCTCTAGAACCTGAGTCTGGAGGGAAGGGGCGTGGCAAAATGATCAGTTGTTGAGCCGTTGAGGCAGTGGTGTGGGGTGAAGAGGAGGAGGTGGTCAAGAAAAACTACTCTGAGGCTGAAGCAGGCTGGAGACTTGATAGAAAAGAGGGCTAGGAAGGAGGAGGAGTCCTGTAAGATTCTTTCTCCCCTAGAGAGAAACAGAAGGCCAGGGGAGAGTGCCATGTGTTTAATTTTCCATCCTGATTTAAATTCTGCTGCTTGTTGCCCACAAACTAACAGCATGCCTCTTGAGTCTCTAGGGCATTTTACAGTAAAGCCACATATTTTCTGAAGCTGGGTCAAGATTGAGCATATGAAATTCCTCAAGTGTGAAATTCCACTTAACCCCATTAATGCTTATAACCCTGAGTAGGTATTGTTTATAATTCACTTCTAGTTAACCAGTGGATATTTACATTTGACAAATCTTTTCAGTTCTATCTCAAACTAAGTTTATTTTAGGGGAGAAAATTGGCCTTCCTGTCAAAAAGCTGAGAAGAACCAGCATCCCCCCTCCCACTCCTTTGGTTTGCACATTTGGCTGTAACGTGTGTATGTGTGTGTGTGTGTGTGTGTGTGTGTGTGTTGGTACTCTGAATTTCATGATACTTAGGATAGTCAATCTTTCATTTATAAGAGCCTCTACAGTTTATCAAAGGTTTTGACATAATGATCTCATTTTATTCTGATAAACTGTGAAATGGGTATCATTTAGCATATCTGTTTTTTTCCCTTACAAGGTGAAGAAAGTGGGGACAGTATATAGTTTCATAGGCCAATCTATAGATACTTTCCTTCCCCTGGGAATTTTCTGCAGCTTTTATACAGAGCTTTCATACTTGGTTGGTACTGAAAATACCAAAGCAATTATTTGAATTACAAGGATAAACCCATTTACGTGTAAGTGCAGTTACTGAACCATGCTCACAGTGTAAAGAGCCTAGTTGAAATGCAGCTGGAATCCTGTTAGCCACCCCCCAGACCTGCTCCCAAATCAGACTGGTGTACGAAAGCTTCATTTACACTCCTCCCCAACACATGCTGATCATAAAGCCACACAAATCAGCATTCGCTTTAGGTTTAAGAAATTTTTAATGGCCTTTGACTTTGTATAAAGTAATTACTCTAGTTAATATTTTAGAATCACTTGATAAAAGTCCAAGATCTAAATCTTTTTGAGTGGCCATTCAAGTGCACTCTAGGATGAATATGAGGCTCTGCATTTTCTGCGGATAAGGAACTCTGTTCCGGCCACCACCTAGATTTTAATTAGTTAATGTCTCTCATCCCACTTCACAGCACTGGTATAGAATTCAAGCTTTCAGATTCTGTTCAACACTTAGCGGTAAAGGCTACCACTGGTGGCACATTTACTTTGTGTTGAATCCTCTGAACTCTTCTGGGAGGCCAGGATTTGTGTTACATTTTCGGGAGAAGAAACTGTGACCTGGAAAGACTAAGAGGAGGAGACCCCACAACCTGTTTCTCCCACTGGCTTGTGGGGCTGACAAATGTGGTTTGAGATTTTGTTGAGAGAGTTCATGTTACCCAGAAACTCAGAAGTATTACAAAACATCCCATTGAACTTCCACTGTTTATAGTCTGTCTTTTGGTCTCATTCAAAGGGAATGAGAAAAAAAGTCAAGTGATGAATTATTGATGATAATTTAATCTTTTAGTTTTAATGAGGAAATTGGATGTGGCTTTTGATCTGTAAACACAGTGGACGAATATTCACATTTAACAGCCAGGATGTGGAATTGAAGGAAACTGTCAGTTGGGTATAGGCCAGTGCTGAGGAGTCCTGCCGAGATCACCCTCAAGGCTGGTGTGCCCATCCCACACTTTTGAGAATGGGTTTCTAATACTTAGAGTATCCCCTTCTCAGGAGAAGTGCTGTCTGCCTCACCCCAAAGTCTCTCTCTAATCTCCAGGTTGGTGCCAATACTGAGTGTCTCGTAAGTGATGGAAATCCTTGTTGGCTCAGGACTGTTCTAGTTTCTGCATTGAATGCTGAAAGTTCCATGTCTCTGGAAACCCCTCAATCCAAGGCAGACCAAGGTGATTGATCACTCCCTTGTTCCGAGGGGGCCCCCAACTCTGTGATGTAATGAGGGGGCCAGAGCTCCCTGTGGGACTGGGCTGAAGCTGATCTCCAAGCAAGACCCATCCTTTTGAAAGAGGTCATAGATCTCTCTCACCCTCTCAGCCATGGGAAGTCACAGTGAGAAAATGGCTGTCTCTGAACCAGGAAGTGGCTTTCCACCACACATCAAATCTGTTGTCCTTGATCTTAGATTTCCTGGCCTCCAGAAATGGGAGAAATAGATGTCCATTGCTTAGAAGACACCCAGTTTATTGTATTTTTGTTATAGCAGCCCAAACAAACTAAGACACATGTCAAACCAGTAACATTTTTATTTGAATTCTGATGCTCAGGTGTGAAGTGAAAGAATGGATGGATGTGTCCACATAGACCTGGCTCAGCTTTATAATAATCTAATTAAACCACATTTCATGTTGAGGAGTATTTTTGACCTCCAGAATGTAATCTAAAATCTCTGCAGGCATGAGATGGTGTGGCGTGTGTGTTTGGGTGTGTGTGGTGGCAGTGAGGCTCCTTTTGTCCTCCCTGTTCTGAAGATGAGCAGGATGATTCTTAGCTTGGGAGAGCAAAAATGCCTGCAGCATTATGGAGGCGGCCATGACAGGCTAACACCATGGGTGGGAATTATGCTTGCGTTCAAACTCAGATCCTGGCTCTGCTGCATGATCCAGAGCTGCGTGATCTTGGGCAAGGTGCCTAACTTTTTGGAACCTGTTGGCTCATCTGTAAAATGGGACTAAATGTAGTGTTCAGGTTTGTGGTAAGGATTTAATATACCAACACACAGTGCCTTGTTGATAGTGAATACTCCATAAATAATTGCTATGGTGATTTTTCTCATGGTAGGATAGTTGGCTGAATTAGTTGTAAGCCCAGTTTTGGAGTATTTTATGTAGGTAACCTGCCCAAGAATACCACCACTTTCTCCACCTTATGCTTGCATAGGGCCTTTGTTTCTCAGCAGGCTTTACAGGAGGTATCTTATCTGAAGTTTATAGCCACTATCTAAAGTCATCAGAAAGGCATTTTCATCGCCTTGGTCAAGGCTATAGAGGTGACTTTCAGAAATTCACATCTCCCACTCACTGGTGTTGTTTCCTAACATAAAATGGGCTTGTCTAGAAGAAGAGATATTTCTTTTTCATCTAAGGACAATGAGTACAGCAATTTCTCAGGTTTTTCAGAACCTTCTGAACCCAAATTAATCCACACTATTCCTCTTAAAGGAACAAAGGCAAGAAATACATGCTCTCTTGTTCATAAGGATTGCCAGTGCTCTTTTTTTTTTTTAATTAAATGAGGATGGATACCTTCAGTCATTCACCCTCTTTTTAATTTCCTATGTTCAATTTGATTAAGATGTGTTTCTTCAAGATATGTGCTATCTGGTTCTTGTTGTATAAAAAGTTTAATATCTTTCCCCCTTTTATTGGACTAGCAAGGCATTTGACATTAAAAATAATAGCTTTGAATTTTCCTGTTGCTGTCTGCATTCAGTAGGGGGAATATTAAGAATAGATGGGAAAATTCATTTAATTCTTTCTCTGAAGAGTCCTTTCAAAGCATTATGCTTAACATGATCTACTCTATAGTCCACAGATGCATAGAATAAATAAAATAGAATGATAACATAAGTTCCTTAGTGTCTAATCCAGGAAATGAATGTCTGTTAAAGAAATATGGCTAGCAATCTTTTAAAAAGTCACTGAAAACTTATTTCTTCCTTTTGTGTTTAGCTGAAGTGAGCATGTGAATTGATTTTCAAGGAGGGGAATTGCAAGGGAGCTTAAAAAGAACAACATGCTGTTTTACTATTTAAACCTCCCAAATTAGTACAGTCTCTGAGTTGTGTTTTATGCCCCATCCCAAGTCTTTGTTCTAGGATAAAGACTTGGTTTTGGACAGAACTTCTAACATCTAGGCATTAGGGAAGCAAGAAGAAGAAGCAGACAGGGTCCTGCGCTAAAGTACATCAGGGTGCTGCTAAGACTTCCAGCCGTGCTGGAGCCAGATGCCCTGGAGTAGACACTCTCAGGCCGAGGCCAGTGGGCGGTGGGCTTTCAAACAAGAAGGGTGGTCCACTGTGTCTGCTGTTTTCTTCTGTATCAGCTCTGTATTAGCTCAGTGATTCTAAAGGACTTAGGGCTCCAAATAGACAGCCTCTGGGTTGAAATCTTGATTTCCCTAGTACAAACTTTACCCTTTGTGCATCAGTTTTTGTGATAGCCAGCTTCCAAGATCACCTCCAATGATCCCCACCTTCTCATACTGACACCCTCATGTAATCACCTCTCATATTTACCAGTTGGTCTGTGTAACTAATAAAATATGCAGAGATGATGGTGTGTCACTTCTGAGGTTCAGTTATAGAATACCAAAACCTCCATCTTGGTGGCTCTTGCACTTTTTAGAACACTTGTTCTGGGGGAAGCCAGCAGCTGTGCTGTGAGCTACCCTGCAGAGTCACGCGGGAGAGACCTGAGGTCCTCTGCTAAAAGCCACGTGAGTGAGCTTGGAAGTGGATCCTCTAACCTCAGTCTTAATGGCAAAATGGGAATAATAATAGTCCTAGTACCTGCCAAAGTACTAAATGACATAGCATATATAAATGACCCAGAGTTAAATGTTCGGTAAGTAGTGGGTGCTGTTGTTACTAGCACTTTTGAGTTGGCTAGTTGACTCTTCTCTCAGATCCAGAAATGGTGTATATAACTGTTTGATGCTGGGACTTTTGCTAGTGCCACTATTTGGACCTCCCTTTAGCAAATACTCATCTTCTTTTGGCCAGCCCTGCCCTGTCTCATCACTGCTTCCAGGGGAGGGATAGGATTCAGCCAACTTATCAAATAGCATGTGTTGAGTCACTGCTTCAGTGTGTCCCAGACACTGGGTCAGATCAGCCTAGAAAATCAGCCCTGAGAGCAAGAAGGGCGTTTTGGAGGGAGACTTTTGAAATTAACTTTTCTTTTTTGACAAATTTTTCCATTTTGAGAGAAGATGGTGAGTAAGTTGGACAATGGAAGGGATATGAGTGTTGAATGGAGTCAAGGGAGTGATTCTAAATTTATTTTTTTAGTGAAAGTGTAAGAAAGCTCTTTGACTCTTATATTTTATTTTAATTTGTTTTAGTGTGAGTTATCAGTACATAATTTGTAACACAGTGGTTATATAGTATTGATTTTCTTCTCCTAGAGAAGGAAAACGCAGCTCCTCTCAAGTATTTATCAGAGAGGCACTCCTGCTCTTTTGGGAAAGTCTTCTTGGTTCTAACATATAGCTCCGGGAATTGTATGAGAGGAAAGGGACACCTACCTAGTTGGCCAGTATGGGAGAATCGACCTTGGCAATCAGTGGGAGAAACAGATGTCACATGTGGATGTCAACAGACTGTTCTCACAGCCTGGTTCTTTTAGTATTCACAGCTGTGTATGCTAGGATGGGTCAATACCCTTTGATAAATGTGTTATTTTTCTCCATAAAGATTTTGGTCAAAAATGATTTTTGCTGTGAGGAGTATGAAAGATAAACAAGATAACTTCTTTCATAGTGGGGTAAACTGATCTACTGAACAATTTTGTTATTTATCTCAACATAGATAAAACCAAAAGCCAAGTACTTCCATAGTAATCTACAAATTGATACTGTTTCATTGTTATCAGTGCTATTATTTTTAAATCAATGCAGCAAGCATGCAACAAATTCCATGGGTTCTGTAGGTAGTAGATTTGTTTTTGTGGCACCATTTCACATTTATTCACTTCAATTAAATATATTCAGATGAATCACTTAGATGTCTATGAATTTTTTTATTTCCTTTAGTCAACATATCTTTGGATACCAAAGGTGCTCTGGAATAGTCTACAAGTAAAAGAGAGCAGATTTACCAAGGCTAGACCTAGAAGGAAGAGATGTAAAATAGTATCCCAAGGGGGCAGGGTGGTTCTCTAACCTTTGTGTGGAGCTGTTGATAGACCCAGGGCTTGATTGCTTGTTGTTGGCACCATCTCAGCTATGTTTCAGTACAGCCTGAAGGCTCTGTTTCCTGTCTCTTTTTCTGAGTCACTGCCCAGTTATTAGCAAGGAGATGTTTGTCCTGGGGCCTAGGGCAAACAGGGATGAGTAGTTTGAAACTTTCACTGGTGTTAAGCAGAGAACTGTAAATTGAATTGTTCTTAAATCATGCTGTGCTATAGCATATTGATTTGCTAACTATAAGTTGAATGTTACTTGAGAAACAGTTCTTGTTCTATTTCTGTCAGTAGATTTCCAGGTTATTCTAATTCATTCCTTCTTTTAATGCAGTGGGCCACACTTTTCCAACCATATTTTCACATAATGCTTGACTGAATCTCACATAACATCTCTGTCTGTATAGGTGTGCATGTACCTTAGGGTATTTCTGAAAAGCCCTCTATCATTGTGATGATGCATTTAAATTTCTTGTTGGAAACTTTCACATGTAATGATCTGGCAAACAGGCTTGTAGTCTTGAATAAATTGCCAAGACTGCTACCTCAGGTGGTTCCTAGACAGGGCAGTTATAGGGCAAATATGCTTTATAGAGTAACTAGCAACTTCTAGAAATAACTGACGAGATAACTGGAATGAACAAAATCAGAAGTAGAAGAGAAGACATTGCAACTGACACCACAGAAATATGAAGGATCGTAAGAGACTACTATGAACAGTTATACACCAGCAAATTGGACAATCTGTAAGAAATGGATAGATTTCTAGAAACATACAACCTACCAAGACTGAATTATGAATTAATAGGAATCTGAACAGACCAATGACTAGTAAGGAGCTTATACGAGTAATCAAAACTGTCCCAACAAACAAAGTCCAGGACCAAATGGCCTCATTGGTAAAATCTTACAAAATTTTAAAGAAGAATTAATTGCAATACTTCTCAAACTTCCAAAAAATAGAATAGGAGGGAGTCCCAAAAGGCCAGCATTACTTTGATATTGAAACCAGACAAAGGCACTATATGAAAAAAAAAAATGCAGGCCAAAACCCCTGATGAACACAGATTCAAAAATCTTCAACAAAACATTAGCAAACTGA
Organism: Taxidea taxus jeffersonii; assembly: GCA_003697995.1. Classification (NCBI taxonomy): domain Eukaryota; kingdom Metazoa; phylum Chordata; class Mammalia; order Carnivora; family Mustelidae; genus Taxidea; species Taxidea taxus. The sequence goes on from ML105354.1 coordinate 331,694, forward strand.
ACTTAACAATACATTAAAAGAGTCACACATCATGACAAGTGGGATTTATTCCAGGGATGCAAAGATGGTCCAATATCCTCAAATCAGTTACTCTGGCATATCACATTAACAAAAGGAAGAATAAAAATCATATGATCATCTTGATAGATGTAGAGAAGCATTGGACAAAAATCAACATCCTTTCATGATAAAAACTCATCATGATAACTCTCAACAAAATGGGTATAGAGAGAACATACCTCCACATAATAAAGGCCATATATGACAAGCCCACAGCTAATATCATACTCAGTGGTGAAAATGTGAAAGCCTTTTCTTTAAGATCAGGAATAAGACAAGGTTTTCAACTCTTGCCACTTTAACATAGAACTGAAAATCCTAACCAGAGCTATTAGACAAGAAATAGAGTATCCAAATTGGAAAGGAAGAAATAAAGTTAACTCTATTTGTAGATGGCACAATATTAAATATAGAAAACCTGAAGGACTCCACCAGAAAAAACCTGTAAGAACCAGTAAAGGAATGCAGTAAAGTTGCAGGATATGAAATCGGTACACAAAATCAGTTGTATTTCCACACACTAACAACTTTCAAAAAGAGAAAATAAGTAATCCCAGTTACAATTGCATCAAAAAGAATAAAATTACCTAGGAATAAATTTAACCAAGGAAGTAAAAGACCTGTATACTGAAAACTAAAAGACATTGACGAATGAAATTGAAGAAGACATGAATAAATGGGAAAATAATGTGTGTTCACGGATTGGAATAATTAATATTGTTAAAATGTCCATACTACTTAAAGCGATCTACAGATTTAATGCAACCCTTATTAAAATTCCAATGGCATGTTTCACAGAGATAGAGCAAGGAATTCTATCTTTATAGAACTATCAAAAGACCTCACATAGCCAAAGCAATCTTGAGAATGAACAAAGCTAGAGGCATCACATGTCCTGATTTCAAAGTATATTACAGAATTATAGTAATCAAAACAGTATGGTACTGACATATAAACATAGACACATAGATCAATGGAACAGAAAAGAGAGCCTAGAAATAAACTCATGCATCTGTGGTCAATTAATTTATTACAAGGAGCCAATAATATGCAGTGGGAAAAAGATAGTCTCTTCAATAAATGGTGTTGGGAAAATTGGACAGCCATATGTAAACTGATGAAACTGGACCACTATCTTATACTGTATACAAAAATCAACTCAAAGTAGTTTAAAGATGTAATATAAGACCTGAACCAATACATCTCCTAGAAGAAAACACAGTAGTTAAGCTCCCTAGCATTGTCTCCTTTAAAATAATCAATAGAATCTCTTCAATTACTGTGGATATGAAAATTTTATTGGTTACATATGCTGCAAAAACCCCTTATTTGTTACTTGTCTATTTACTTTTGTAATGGTGTATTTGATAAAGAGAGTTATTACTTTTAATGTGGTCAAATTAACATTTATTTTATGGTTAATGCCTTTTGTATCCTACTTAAGGATACTACTTCTACCTGAAGGTCATGGAGATATTCTTAGTTTTTCCTTCTAGAAGTTTTATTATTTTGTCTTTTTATATTTACATCAATGATAAATCTAGAATTATTTTTTAGTGTGTGGTATATAGTAGGGGTTAAATATTTCTAAAATGAGTATTTAGTTGACCTAGTATCATTTACTAAAAAGAATACCCTTATCTTACTGTGCCTATGGTACAAAACATGGTTGTAAATTAGGTGACCATATATGTGTGGTTAGATTTCTAGACTCTGTTCTGTTCTGTTAGTCTGTTTTTCTATTTTTGTACCAATACCACACTGTCTTAGTGTAGTCTTATGAATAAGTCCTGATATCTGGGAGAGCAGGTACTCCTAACTTTTCTTCTTTTTCTATGATATCTTTGCTAGTCTTGGTCCATTGCATTTCATGTAAAAGTTGAAATTTTCTTGTCAGTTTCCATAAAATATATCTTTCGGTAATTGTATGAGTTTGCACTAAATCCATATATAAATTTAAGGAGAGTTATCACAATGTTGGGTTTATTAATTCATTAATATGATAAATGGTTCCATTTGTTAAGTTTTCTTGAAACTTTTTAAGTAATGTTTTATAGCTTTCTGTGTAATAGTCTTAGATCTTTTATTTGATTTACTCACATTTATTATATTTTTATAGTATTATGTTATATTTTTAATATACCATTTTCAAACTGTGACTAACATATAAATCACATTGATTTTAAGATATTAAACTTTAAGCTCTGTGCAGTGGCAGTATCGTAGCCAATGAGGTTTATCTGAGGCGCAATTATGTTAATTGAAAACTTTGCCTAAAATATTAAACTTTATCCAGAAAACTTGATATATTCATTTATTAATTCTAATAATTTACCTATAAATTCTTTTTTTAAAACACAAAGAATATCATCTGCAAAATAATGATATAAAATAATAAAATATATTAAATAAATATATTAAATAAATAAAATAATAAAATAAAATATATCTGCAAAATATTTTTTCCAATCCTAGTATATATTATTTCGTTTTCTTGCCTTAATGTACTATCTAGGCCTCCAAGCAGTATTGAATAGAAGTAATGTTAGAGGTTTTCTTATCTCATTCCTAATATCAGGGAGGAAGATTTTCAACATTTAAGTATCACACTTACTTGTTCACTGTGAGCTTTTTTTTTTTTTAAGATTTTATTTATTTGTCAGAGAGAAGGAGAGAGAGACAGAACACAAGCAGGGGTGGCAGCAGGCAGAGGGAGAAGCAGGCACCCTGCTGAGCAAGGATTCAGATTTGGGACTTGATCCTAGGACTCTAGGACCATGACCCAAGCCAAAGGCAGACACTTAACTGACTGAGCCACCCAGATGTTCCTTCACTGTGAGCTTTGATAAGATTAAGGAAGTTCCCTTCCTTGACTAATGACTTTTTTTAAAAAAATAAGACTTTATTTATTTATTTAAGGAAGATAGAGACAGAGTACAAGTTGGGGGGTAGAGGGAGAAGTCAAATCCTCACTGAGCAGGGAACCTGGTCTTGGCCTTGATTCCAGAACCTTGAGATCATGACCTGAGCAGAAGGCAAACACTTAACTGACTGAGCCACCTAAGTGCCTTGAAGACCTTTTTAAGAATAACGTGGGGGCGCCTGGGTGGCTCAGTGGTTAAGCCTCCGCCTTCGGCTCAGGTCATGGTTGCAGGGTCCTGGGATCGAGCCCCGCATCGGGCTCTCTGTTCAGCGGGAGCCTGCTTCTCCGTCTGTCTCTCTCTCTGCTTGCCTCTCTGCCTACTTGTGATCTCTGTCTGTCAGGTAGATGAATGAAATCTTTAAAAAAAAAAAAGAATAACTGTGAATGAATGTTGAATTTTATCAAATATTTTTCAGCATCTATCAAGTAATCTTATGGTTTTCTCCTTTATTTCATTAATCTGGTTAATTACATTATTTTACATATCTTTTGTAATATACTTAAAAAATTTAGTCTGACTACTTTTGTTCTTCAGTTAGAATATTTAGTCCCTTAACATATGATGTAATTTTCTAATATACTAATTTTTTTTTCTTTTTTAGAGGGGGAGAGAGAGAGAGAGAGAGAATACGTGTGTGAGCAGGGGGAGGGGGAGAGAATCTTAAGTGGGCTCCATGCCTGCCACGGGGCTCGATCTTACCACCCTGAGATCATGACCACAGCGAAAATCAAGAGTCAGATGCTTAACCAACTGAGCCACCCACCCAAGTGCCCTTCAAGTATAAATTTAAATAATAATTAACATTTTTTTGTCTTCCTGTTCTATGTATTTTTTTCTCCTTTCTTACCTTTGTTTGTTTTTGTTGTTGTTTTCCTTTCTTCTTTTGGATTTATTATTTTTCTTATTCCTTTTCTCCCTCTACTCACTCCGTAGTAATATTAATACACTTTTTTCTTATTCTTTTATTGGTTATTCTAGGGATTACAAGGATGCCTTGTGCGAAATATATCTACCATCAGATATTTTCTATCCTTCTGTGTCGTTCTTCTGTTGTGCTTAAAACTTCAAAAATTTTCACTGAAATGATGGAAAAGAATGCTGACATTGATAGCATAGTAAAAATCTAAAATGTGCATGTAGCTCCTGAGAGGTAGTTCTGCCTTCTCAGTACATGCTGGAATGTTCTCAGCCTATACTTCCTAAACGCCAAACTGCAGGGGAGAAAATACAGAGGCCATCTGCACCATCACCATCACCACCACTGTAGGGGAACTCTGTCTCATTTATGATACCTGGTCTTCCTTGTCTCTACTTTCCTAGCCCATCCTTCTCTGTCAGGGTAATATTTGTGATAAAGGCAAACAGAATTATTATTATTATTATTCTGACAAAGATTTCCCTCTTCTGCCTTATTTTCACAATATTTGCATTGGGATAACTCTGTATCTTGCCTTTCACTTTTAAGAATGGTAATTTTCATTATTTTAAATGTTTCCAAAAGGTATAAAATGCCCTCAGGTGTTGAATTGAACATTTAGGAAAGGAGTCAAAACAGACTCTTTGGGCAGTTCAGTCACAGACATATTTTATTTGGCCAACAGAGTATTTTTAAACATTATTTTAATTTTCATGTCTTTAAGTGAACCATATAGTCTCCATTCTCCCTGTTGTCTTAAGCCCACCTTCCACTCTAGTGTTATTCTTTTCTGGCCCCATACATTTGGCTCTGCTTTTGCAGTAAGAGACTGGTCTCTTCAGTAGGACTAGAACCAACCTGAAACATTGTAAAAGGGACAGTTTGATTCTCTTACAAAGAACTTGGAGATCTATTACTGAAACACTGCATCTCTCTGTGTCTCTCCACTCGAGTGATATTCATCTTTGCTCACAAAGATCTACGATGAATCCACTGGATTGGGGACACTAATAGAGCTGCTAATGTCACCTCCTTGGAAAAGTCTTTTCTGTTCATGTCCTGCAGAGTAGTTTCTCTTCTTAATTCTGTTTCTCCCAATTTCTTTTCTTTAAGCTATTTATGACAGTTAGTAGTTATTTTACTTCTTTATTTGCTTACTTGCTTGTCTGTTGTTCCTTCTGGACCTGACACTCTTTGAAGGGGGTGCACTGTTGTATTCTTGGCATATCATGCGGTGCTTTGCAGGAGAGACTCAGTTATGTCTGGCTTGAGGAATGAATGAAAGAGGCACTGCGGTTGCATGAGCACTGTGTAGATTTCCTGCCTGTGACTGTGCTCGTCCCCCGTGGAACCTGCGGTCAGTGGAGGTGGGGAGCACGTACGGGTGTCAGTGCTAATATTTAGCCCTGTGGCAGTTTCCCCACTAGGGGCTGTCAAGAAGCAGTGAGAAATCTCTTAAAAAGGAATCTTGATACCATTCTTGGGGAACATACATGTGTACCTTGCATGTGGTCTAAACAAAAAGAAAATCAATTAGGTCACACACCTGGAAGTGGAGGGGTCAGGGAGGGATTTCAGTGTTATTAACTGATGACCTGATAAAAATTGAGATTCTCTCTGCATCTCTGCTCTGTTGTCCTGTGCTGGCTTCACCCTGGGGGAGGAGCTCTTTGTGGCTACAGCACATAGTACTGGGGCTACATGCTTATCTTTCCCATCTGATTCCCTGTGTGTGTGTGTGTGTGTGTGTGTGTGTCTGAGGGAGATAGAGAGAGAGAGAGAGGGAGAGAAAGAGCACACCTCTTCTGCAGCCATTCAACAAAAGGCTTTTTCTTTCCTTGTAGTTGGGTTGGACCAAATCGAGTCAAATGCCCATGTCTGAACCAGTAATTCCCTTTATTCCCTGGCCTTTATTCAAACATCATCTTCTCCATCAGACCTTCCCTGACCGTTCTGTCTAAAAGCACAAACCAACTTTGCAGCTTCATCTCTGTCTAAATCACTTATTATCATCTAACTAGCTATGGTTTTTACTTAGCTTTCCCTTTGTTTGCTTATTGTTCCTAATCTCCATAAGGGCAGAGATTTTGTGTATTCTAATTCCTGTGGTATCTTCTTTGTCTAGAATAGTATATGACTTAGAGGTCATCTAATAAGTATTTTTTTAAAGATTTATTTATATATTTATTTGACAGAGAGAGATCACAAGTAGGCAGAGAGGTAGGCAGAGAGAGAGAGAGGAAGTAGGCTCCCTGCTGAGCAGAGAGCCTGATGCGATGCGGGGCTCCATCCCAGGACCCTGGGATCATGACCTGAGCCAAAGGCAGAGGCTTTAATCCACTGAGTCACCCAGGCACACCTAATAAATATTTTTTGATTGAGTTAGTGAATGAATGTGGCCAGGGAGATATCACAGGACTGTTGGCTTTGGCCTTTTTCTCTTTTTAACAGCTTAATTGAAATATGATTCCCATCCCATACAATTCACCCATCTGAAGTGTTCAATTCAATGGCTTTCAGTATATTCACAGAGTTGTGCACCCATCACCACAATCATGTTTAGAACATTTTCATTACCTCCCCAGAGGAACTCCTATTCCTCTAGCCATTATTCCTCACCTCCTTCATTCCTCTCAGCCCTAGGTAGCCACAAATCTACCTCTGTCTCTAAAAATTTGCCTATTCTGGGTGTTTCATGTATGTGGAATCACGCAATATGTGGTCTTCTGTGACTAGTGTCTTTCCCTTTGCATATTCTCAGGTTTCATCCATGTTGTAGCCCATATCAGTATTTTATTTCTTTTTGTTGCTGAATCACATTCCAGAGCATGGATATATTGCATTTTATTTATTCATCTATCAGTTGGTGGACTCGTCTTGGTTCTTAGACCAGTCACTATGAAGGTTTGGTTTGCCATGATTGATTTATGACAATTCCAGCCCCTCTTCCTTGTCTCAGTGCCTCCAAACCAAGTGCTGCCTCACATAAGGGGAAGGACATAACAGAGCTCGCGGTCAGCCATCAGCTGATTGGTATCGTGTCATAGAAAGCTTCTTTGTTTTTTCCTTCTGTCTTTGCATTGTCATATTTTCCTCCTTCCAGTCATTATTATTGTCATATATTGGAGGGTCAATGGCTTGTGGCATCAAAACGATAATAAGACAGAAGGTAAGCCAGCAACAGAGTGAATCATATTAGCTCTGTCTTCAGTTTAATTTCTTCATAAAAAAATCTCTCATTTTTCAATGGACACTGAGGTGTTGCTCTAGAGGACTGCAATAAAAAATATCACCATTTCACCTAGGATGTAAAATATTTTCCCAAGGCAGTCTCTTCTTAATTTCCTGTGTTCTGTCTGTTGGAAGGCTCGCTGGTGCAAAGCCAATATGAGCTATGCTATATTTCAAACAAATGCCTTTGTTCTGGAGGACTGGGTATTCTTTTTTCTTTTCCAAGTAATTAACCCAGTCAGGGAAAAATACCAAGAGTCATTTTGTCCGTTTTTGTTTCCCTTTTTCCTCTCTGGTCAAGGTTGGAATATTCTTCTCACCAAGAATATTCCCAAAGACAACTTTGGGTAGCCAGTGAGGACACTGATCAGACTTTTTAATTCAGTGGCAGAGGTTTTGGGAAAACAGCATGCTTCTTGTAGTCCAAGCAAAAAGGTGTAAATGGCTTTATTGAAAATCAATATGCTCTTGTGAAGTGTTGCTCATTTCTGAGTTCTTCACCATTTGTCGTTTTGCACAGATGAGAGTTGGAAGGAGGTTTACAGCTGTGGGTCTCCGAGTCTGAGGTTTTATTTATTTATTTTTTCCTGTCTTTTCTACTATGAGCATAAGGTTAAAGGATCATTTGTTTTATTTTTTACTCTTTGGAAGAAGAGATATGTGGCTTTTTCTACCCCCTCTTTGACAACCGGAGTTAAATTCCCTCCCACTAAGGGATATAGCTGTCACTCAAAATGTGGTCTCCTAAGTGAGGTCAGATTTGGGCAGACTTTGGAAGAGTGTTTGGGGTTTCTTAAAAGTTCCCTCAGGATGCTGTAGAAACTCTCCTGAATCCCAGGGAGTGCAAAGTTGAGACATGGGGGTGTTGAGTTCAGTCAGTATAGGGAGGCAATTGTCTTTATACTCTGTAATGAATGCTCAGGTGCCTAAATTAGGTCTAGTTCTGATCATTAGTGTAAGAACACAAATTGGTTTTAATTGGTCACAGTTTTGGTGAAAGATTAGCTGTGAGATTGGATTTACCAAAATTTATGTGCTAGTTGCTATTAATATGGCAGCATCCAAGGAAGATCAGGGTCATTTGTAATGACTTCATTTGATTTGTACAGATTTCAATGAATTACAACATTTTTCCTGTGCTGAGAAACTAGATATTTCCTCATAAATTTCCATGGACCCTTTAAAAAGTTTAACCTTCATTTTAAGCCTAGAGATAACATAAATCTGAACAGTGAGGTATGGGTGATGGTAGCTGTGTCACAGCAAGGTTTTAATGAAATAGAGCCTAAGACGGGGCCATAGGAGAGAGAGGACTGGGAAGTATGCCCTTGGACAATTTCTCAATGAATCAATGTCTAAGGGTCACTTTATTTATTTATTTATTTGGTGCCTTGCAAATACATGGTATTCAGTGCATTTAGTTGACCTGAACAGAATGGGATTTACAGAGAGAATGACAGGTGACCCAAAATAATTTTAACTCTTGATTGAGAACAAAGTGTTTTACTTTTGATGTTTTGAGCCAGGAAGGGGGTGAGGACAAGCCTGGGGGTTAAATGGTTTTATTTCTTAGTGTCACATTTTTTCCCTGTAAAATTCCTACCTACACCTAAGGGAATAATACTCCTCTTTGGCCTCATTTGCTACATCCTTTACCCAGTCTGTTGCCTTTGTTTCTTTTTAGTAACTTCTGATCCTGTCCTGAGACCTTTGAGCAATCCCAACGAGGCTTGCTAAGTCCTTAGAGAGGGGCTCTTACTACACAGTGTTACTAATATTCCATACTGTAACTTAAACATTGCCTGCTGTACAATTTGATTACTAGTTAATTAGGATTCTGTTTAATTTGATCAGAACCTCTGGAATTAAATCATTTTATATTAAAAAAATTATACAATTTGATTGTTCCAAGAAAAGATTATTAGAATGCCAATCAGGTGGTTAGAAAAAATTGTCATCAAATAATAAGACTAATTTTATAAACGAATTGGAAAATAGCCAGGAAAGCCAGCCTAAGCTTGTTCTCAAAGTATGCCTCCAGGGGACTGAGAGCTGGCAAAATCTTTGTCACTGTTCTATGGGGTGACCTCTTGTAGCTCAGATGTTTGTAATAAAACAGTGGGTAAAAGTTTATTGTTGCATGGATTGAAAATTTACTTGTGGTATTTAGTAAAAAGCCTAGACATAACCATCATTGTTTTGAAATCAGCCAATGAAATTATTCATTTACTTACTTGTATATGCATACCTTTATTTATCTTTGGTGATTCTTCAGGTAACATAAACTGTATCACTCCTGAAAGGTTTTCTGGAATACATTGTGCAGAGGCCAGTCATTTATCTGGTAGTATTTGGGCAACCAGATCATCCATTTCTTTTCTTCTTGTATGTGCTCTATATGTCAGATTGTGGGTGAGAGTTGATGCTCTTTATCTAAAGTGTATTGAGAGTAAATGGCCTTGCAGGCATCTGTTAGTAAGGTTTTAAAATAGTTTCCTGGGACAAGTCTGGCTTGACCAAGTGAGAAAAGGCAGAAGGATGGCTAGCACTGTCCAGCAGCTTTGGTTGCCCCAGTCACTCATAACTGGATGTCTCCGTGTTGAGGTGATATGATGGTGAATTTACCTTTTGTTTTCACAAAATATGACTAATTTGGGACATTTAAATACATAGTACATGTTATTAAATAAATGAGGAATACCATATGGAGTTTTAAAAAAATAATAAAGAGGATTCTAACTACTGAATTTCTTGTTTGAGCATGTGATCTAATATGCTAAATTCAGTTTCCTTATGGAATTTCACAGTTCGCTGGTTTTGCTTATTCTCTACTGTATTGTGTTTTTGTTTGTTTGATTGGTTAGTTGTTCTCATAAACAAACCTTTTATCTCAGATAAAGGCCCCTATTAATCTAACTTTCAGAGAGATATTTTTCTGTTGCTTCAATTTTCTCTTGGCAAAACCCGCTAGGTTTCCCCCTACCTCTCAAAAACCATGTTTTGTTTCCTTTATTATTTTTTGCCAGAATTCCACTTAAGGAAAAGAAAAACAAAATAGATATTTTTTTCACAGATGTAAAGCGAGATCTTGGAAATTCTGTAGATCATTCTTCTTCTTTTTTTTTTAAAGATTTATTTATTTATTTATTTGACAGACAGAGATCAGTAGACAGAGAGAGCGAGAGAGGAAGCAGGCTCCCTGCTGAGCAGAGAGCCTGATGCGGGGCTTGATCCCAGGACCCTGGGATCATGACGTGAGCCGAAGGCAGAGGCTTTAACCCACTGAGCCACCCAGGTGCCCCTGGAGATCATTATTCTTAAGAAATATTGTTACTAGTATGTGTAATAATACAGCTTTTGGGGAGAGTGTATTTATCCCTCTGGTCAGGTCCTGGAGATTACAAGAAAAAACACTCACTTATTGCCTCAATAGGAAGATTACTGGAAGGATATATCAAGAACTTGAGTATTAAAAGGTTCTCTCCCATATAAATTTTCCTGGACTCTGTAATATGCAGTTAGTTTCTTAAAAACTAATAATATATCAATAACAATGATAAAATGTTAATAGCTAACATTTATTGAGAAGTTACTGGGTGGTACACATGTTACAGGGATTATATAATTAAATCTTCAAAGTGGCTCTACAAATTAGGTATATTATCTTCATTTTACAGATGAAATGGTGACTTGGAGAAGTTAAATAATTGTCTAAGGTCAAACTATTTTTTTTTTAATTTATTTTATTATTGAAAGATATTTTCATCAGATATAAAGTTGACAGGCTTTTTTTTTTCTTTCGGTAGTTTAAAGATGTTGCTCCACTGTTTTCTAGCCTCCATAATTTGTTAATAAGATTATGATAGTTCATACTGTTGTTCCATGTATGTGATGTGTCATTTCTTTCTGACTGCTTTCAAGTTTTTCTCTTCATTTTTGGTTTTCCTGTTTGGCTCTGATGTACCCAGGCACAACTCCCACCTCCCCAGAACAAAGAGCTACTCCAGGTTCCTGTATTTTCCATGAATACCTTCCCTTACTTCTACCTTCCTCTTCATCTGCCTTTTAAAGATCTGAAAGTTTTCTCTGTCCTTTGACATACAATAGCAGTATTTTCTCAATCTCCCCCATCTCATATTTCATACATTTACATTTTCCCCCAAAATTACCCCCAGGGAGAAAGAGGAAAAAACACTTCCTGAGCCTTAAAAATATTCTGAAGGTCAAACTATTTTTAAGTGGGGATGGGACTCCAGATAGAATTCAGACCTTCAGCTATATTGTGTGTTGGGTTCATGTACATTTTTAAGTGGTTAAACTCACATCCACTCGCTCAAAAACCTAAATTAAGGGTAAAGATATTTTTTTCCATCCTTACCTCTTATGTGACTCCTAACCACTCCAAACTGTTAAGTCCTCTTATTATTTTCTGTATGATAAACAGTTTCTTTTTTTTTTTTAAAGATTTTATTTATCTATTTGACAGATCACAAGTATGCAGAGAGGCAGGCAGAGAGAGACGGAGAAGCAGGCTCCCTGCTGAGCAGAGAGCCTGATTTGGGGCTCGATCCCAGGACCCTGGGATCATGACCTGAGCCGAAGGCAAAGGCTTTAACCCACTGAGCCACCCAGGCACCCTAATAAACGGTTTCTTAATGCACATATGAACAAATATGAGTATTTATTCCCTTACTCTTTAAAACACAAATTGTAGGGGCGCCTACATTGATGCATACATTGTAGGGGTGTCCCCATTGATGCATATGCTCCCCCACTGTCAACGTCCCACTCCACAGTGGTACATTTTTTACAATTATTTTTTGCTTGCGTTTTATAATATACTAACTCCAAAACAAAACTTATGTTTAGTTGACATTATATTTAGAGTAGCTAGTTTGCTCAGGGCTCCATGTAGCCCAGACTCAGTAGTAAGTGAGGGGAGGGTGAGCAGAGAGACTAAAGGAGTGTGTTCTCAGAAGCCCAAGTCCAGTTGGGAAATCAGACCACATACATAAACTGACTGGGGAATACATTTCCTGAGAAGTAATATATTCATAAGTGGAAAGTAATACCCTATAAAAGGCACACTTACTACTTCAGTAATATAGATCTTGAGGCCATGTGAACATGGATTGGGTTGAAATTTACTTTCTATACCACTTAAGGAAAAAGGTGGCACCAAGGGTATAAATCAGTATAGGGAGGCCACACTTAGCCTATTTAAGGCAGTGAATCATTTTCTAGTATTTCCCAAACCACTTTAGCATCAACCACTTCAATGGCAACAATGCTAGTAATTATTATAAATGGTTATTAGTCATTTATTAAAACAGGTCCAATGAGAGCTTTCCTTGACAGTATTTGGCCTTTATTCAACATTTTTTGAGCCACTTCTCTGTGACCACAAGAGGCAGCATGATGCCATAAAAGATCCTGGGTTCTGGTGCCAGAGACTGGCCTTTTTTTTTCTTCTTTTTTTTTGTACCTTAAGCATATACTAGCCTGTGACCTTAAGCACATGACTTTGCCTTTCAAAGCTTCAGCACTTTATAATGTCGATGTGAGGATGAACAAGACAACTTATTTCAAGTGCCCTGCATGGTGATCAGCACATGGCGGTTTCAGCAGAAATATATAACCTCTTTGTTCAAAAAGTTGGAGAAACCAAACTCTATTTATAGAGCAAGACTGCCAAATCTTAACTAACTGATAAGGAGCATAACAAAATGATCTTAAAAATATACATATTACAGTGGCGGTTGACGCACCCTCAAGTTCTTATAAGCCACTGAGGTTTCACCGTGGAGCTGAGTTGAGCAAGGTTGATAGAAGAGCAGTTAACTAGCAAGTGTGACACGTGGCCATGTTTCAGGATGCATGGCCACTTAGAAAGACCCTCGGCGTGCGGGCAGGAAGGCCTTAAAAACCTGCTGCATTTCAAAGGCCTCAGATAGCTCCTCAGGTGTACATGTTCCCCCATTTAAACATGGTGAGCTCTTGTCAACAGCTTAGGCACTGCAGGGCTGCTACGGGGCTGTCCAGGTTGGGAGGCAGCCTGTGGGTCACCTTGGATGTGTGACTCTTGGATGGTGTGGGTGTCTTTCAGCAAACAGACATTGGGGCCAGTGATTGATTACTCCCCTGTGAAAGAAAGATGCTTGTCCAGGAGGCAGTTGCCAAATTGATAGCCAAGCTTATGTGTACTCTGGAACATTTTATCCACACACTGCTTCCAACGTAGCCTACCTTCTAAAGAGGTTTCTGTTATTAGTTTTGGAGAGAGGATTTCACTCTACCCCGCAGTCCCATTTTTTGACTGGTGGTCTTAAGAGGGTTATTGCTTTGTTGGCTAAAGAGCACTAAAATTTTATGACATGCCATATGGAACTCAAGAATTAAGGAGGTGACCCCTTTTGTGTGGTATTATTAATTCTGATTATCACCCATCTCTTGCCTTCAGCCATTTTTCTGGCCTCTGAATGAGCTCTGTACTAGTGGTCTGAAATAATATTGTTTTGGCTTCTGAAAGCTGTAATTTCCCTGAGATGGCAGTTGTGGTAGAGCACTTTTTCTCTCTTTCCAATTTCCTGGATACACCCACACATGGAATTGAAATGGCCTCTTTCTACCTGCTGTGTACATAGGACCTCTACACCTGTTCAGTCATGAAACCACTAATGAGGCCTCTCCTGTCCTATTCAGGATTTTGACGGAATATGAAATCTCATTACCCAGACTCAATGAATGACATCTGTTCCCCATCCCCCTCTCAAAGCCATCATTCCAGCTGCTTGGTGCTAAAAAAGATGTGCTGCTCAGAGAGAGAATTAGAGTCCAGAAAAGAAGGTGTCCCTCCTCTGTCCAGCAAGAGGGCAGATTGAGCTTTCTAGCATTCCCGTTCCTATGTAGGCCTTTGTCCTGAAAGAATGAGCATAAAAGAAAATTTCATTATTACTGGCTTTAAAAAAAATTCTGACTATTTGCTTTTGAAACAAATCAAAACCTGGTAGTATGGGGTTTTCTTGATAAGGAAGATATGGAAAATCTTAATCTGAAGATATCCAGCTAAATGGGTAAATGATTAAATTGATTAAATGTTAAGTTGATTTAAAATACATATGAATAAAAAGGTTATTTATATAATTTGGCCTCTCTCAGATCCTTCTTCAGATATATAGATCTCTACAGAGAGACCTATATATATATCTATAAAGTTTTTATTTGGGGACTATTCTTGCATAGTGACATATGTAATACAAAATCAATATCAAATACTGTGCAATTAATTTATCCAAAATATTTCTTTGTTTTCATTCATTATTCATTTATGAAAGTGGCCATTAAAGTATTTTATTGAACACGTACTATGTGTCAGGCATTATAATTGCTGCTATGGATATAAAGATGAGTAAGTGCTCAGTGTTAGAAAAGGGGATATGATAAAGTAAGTCATTATAGGCTTGTGGGGTGAGTCCTAGAGGTGATGGATTGGAGGAGTGGGATCATCCCTCCTGGAGGTGTGAGGGCCTGAGACGGGTAGAATCGCTAGCCGGGACTTGGGTGGGCGGCAGGAGGACACAGGCAGGAAGCCATTCAAGGCAGAGGGAGCATATATATGTATGAAGGCAAGCAGGAAGGAAAAGGCATCTCGGGTTTGGAGTCTTACAGTACCTCGACTGGTGGGAGAATATGCTCTGTGAAGAGAAATGGTTTTGGACAGGTTCTTCTGGGTACTATCCCACGAGACCCTTTAGGCCAGTAGAACGTTTGGGCTTTTTGCTGCAAGAGAAATTTTATTCTTTGTCAGAAGTAGGCTCTTAAAAGTTTATTGAGCAAAGCTGCATTGCACTGAAGACTTTTTAATTTTTTATTTGTTTTGTGAAACTGTTATGTACACACGGTAACAACTGCACTATAATTGATTGTTTTATCCTGAAAACAAGCCTGCCATTCTACTCCTTCCCACCCAGAGAAGGTCTCACTCCCCAGTGGGAAGCTGGCTTCCTTCTCATCCACCCCTCCTCCTTCAGGCGGTTTTCGCCATGCTTTAGACAAGATGTTTGATCAATCTTCGGTAACAATTAGTGATGCCAGTGGTAAAGGAGGATGATTTAACTCACTTTTTTCTGTCTCTTACTCCTTCCCTTCTGTTCTGAGTGCGATTCTCAGTGTTGTGATTATTGTTATTTCTTCCATTAATTACCGTCGTAACTTTTAATATCATGCTAACATCTCTGCTCTTGTTCAGTTTGATAGTGTCTTCTGATTCACCACTTTATACAAATGCATATCTTTCCCCCCTCCTTCCCTGCCTGCTTCTTCCTGCTTTTGCTCTGTCCATCTTTGTTAGCAGCTCCTCTTTTATGTTTGCTTTGTCAAGGTGGTCAAGGTTTACGTCTTGTACTGCGAGGACCTGCGAACGTTAGTCACGTTAGTCAATAATGACAGGTCACCATGTGCTAGGACACTGCTTTGATCTCTGAAGCCCAGTGTTGTAAGTTAAGCCAGGCAATGCAGACTATTCTGAGTGTGTTTAGATCAAAGGCAAATGGATTCCTCTTGCTTTCATTCCATGAATTGCTTGAAAATGATTCATTTTACTTTATTGTTGGAGTCTCACTTCCGTGTGCACTTTCTTTTGTTTTCCTGGCATCCTGTTGGCTTTGCATTGTTCTTGCACGATTTTCTCTGCAGATAGCTTCAGTTTCTTCTTTAAATTCTTAACGTTGCCTCCCATTGTATTGAGGGCTCATTCTAATATTTCCAGAATCCTCCCTCCTGTAAGTCTGCTCTGTTCTACGGGAGCCTGGAGTGGTGGCTTCCTGGGTATGAGGCACAGCCGCCATGCTGGGAGCCCTCAGTATTGCTCTCACGCGTTGCTGCACTGTTTCCTGGTTCTTGTGTCATCCTTTTTTGTTTGTATCCTTGTTTTGCTGGAGTCTCTCCTTAAGGGAATTCTCCCCAAATAAGCTTTCTCTTCTTTTTCAAGTCCCTTCGATCTTTATTCTCCAATCCCTTTCCACTCCCTTCTTTTACTCAGGCAACATTTTTAATATATTCACTGTGCATCCTTTTGCATGTATATATTCTTGGAAAATGTTCTTTTGCTTGCATACATTTTTTTTTCATTCAAGTAAATAGCTGGTCATTTGCCTGTTTCCCCTCAGATCTGTTCCCTGAATTTTTCTTGCTGTTTTCTGTATCACACACCAGGGCATGACCTGTGCAAAGCTCATTTCCCACACATCCCTGACTTCTGGTTGGGTTTTGAAGAAAGCACTGGTGTGAGATTAGAGGAAAGGAGGAAGGGAGAGGGTGGTGTATTCCCCCCTCCCCTCCCCCACCTCCCCCACCAGCCTCTGCCTCATGGTGACTTGGACAGTGGCTGCATCACTGCTGTGTGGCCGGCACCACCTGGGTGGCCATGGCTTCTAAGCTCTAGTAACAAGCCCCTAACATCTTTTTCCTTTATTCCTCCAACACGTGCATCTCAGTGGGGGAAATTTTGCCCTTCAGGGAAGCTAAAATTGTTCTTGGGGGAGGGGAATCTTACTTTTTTCATGTACAGTGTATAAAGAGATATACAGTGTATCATGGTGGGGGGGTGATTAAGGAAAATCTACCTAAGAAGTGTTCTCAGAGGAACAGTAATGAAAAACACCACAGCAGTCGCTGATTGGTGCTTTGCCTTATATTCCTCTGTCTTTTCCTTCAGCCCTTCTAAAATCTTTTT
The DNA here is from genome assembly GCA_003697995.1 of Taxidea taxus jeffersonii. Classification (NCBI taxonomy): domain Eukaryota; kingdom Metazoa; phylum Chordata; class Mammalia; order Carnivora; family Mustelidae; genus Taxidea; species Taxidea taxus. The sequence goes on from ML105354.1 coordinate 348,558, forward strand.
AGTTTTCCATACTAACTGCCCTCTCTTCAACTCCCTGGCTTAAGTTCTGCTTTTTTGGAAGATGCTTACTGACATCATTATGTATTTAATTTTGCTCCTTACATTTCCCCCCACGAAGCACTGCATTTGGTAGATCCATCTACGTTGCTGTGTCAATCTAATCCTTTGCTTCTGGCTGCCGTGCAGTGTTCTGTGGTGTACCTCTGCCAAAGTTTGCGTAACCTCTCTCTCATTATATAGAGATTGCCTCCAGTTCCACACTCGACTCAAGAGCTGCACCCCGCATCCTCATATATGAACCCCTAAGGACCTGTGAGAACTACTTGGAGGTAAAGATGCATGAGGGGAACTGCTGAGTCATGAGTACAATCATTCTGATTGCCAGGTTGTTTTCCATGAAGTCTGCATCATTGTGTATTCTCACCCAATTTGTAATTATTGCCAGTCTAATAGATATAAAATGGTATCTCCTTATTATCTTAGTTTGAATTTCTTTGTTTGCTGTTTTAAAAAAAAAAAAAAAACAAAACTCTTCATATATTGTTGCTCTTTTGGGTTTCCTCTTTTGCAAACTGCCTATTTGTATTTGCCTATTTTTGTTACTATGATTGTTGTTCTTTTTGTTGTTCTTTTGTAGGTGTTCCTTAAATATTGTCAGTAGTGACTGGTTTAGGCATAGATACGTATCTTTCATGTGTCTGTTGACTTTGTCAATGGTTTTAAATGGTAAGTTGAACCTAAATATTGAATGTAATGAAATTATGAATTTCTTTTTAGTTTTATAGTTCACACTTTAGGAAGTTTTAAACAGAACTCCCAAATTCCTTTCCAGCCTCTAAAGAATGAACATATTCTTCCACATTTTTGCCTTTTAAGTTTCTGGTTTTCTCTTTCACTTTAAAAAACAAACAAACATGTATTTATTGAGAGAGAGAGAGAGCATGAGCAAGGGCAGAGGCAGAGGAAGAAGCAGACTCCCCAGTGAGCAGGGAGCCCCGTGTAGGGCTCAATCCCAGGATCATGACCTGAGCCGAAGACAGACACTTAGCTGACTGAGCAACCCAGGTGGCCCTTTTGCTTTCATTTTTAAGGCTTTAATTCATCTGGAGCATATCTTTGTATGGAGATTTAAGTAGGGATCAACAGTTGTTTTCTGTATAATGAGGTCATTGCCCCAGCATCATCTACTGACTGCAATAGATATGTCCATGCTTTCTGTTCTGTTTAACTCACTTAGTAGTCTCTTCCTGTGTGAATACAACGTGATTTTGATTACTATGATTTCATGGTATCCCTTAGGGAAACTTATATCTCCTTTTGTTAAGGCTGATTTAGTTATTTATGGATGTTTAATGTATATTGTATCTGTCAAGTTCCTCATAAAAGTCCAAATTGGCGTTTTGATTGGAATTATATTGGAAAGAGATAAGTTTTTGAGGTTTTTCATGCCTAAAATATCTTTATCTGCCCTCAAACTTAATCAATAATTTGGCTACGTACAGAACTCTTGGTTGAAGATGATTTTTCCTGACAACATGGAAAGCATTGGTCCATTGCTTCTATATCTGCTGTGCTGGTATAAAGGCATGCCTTGCAGGTTTTGGCCTCTGGAAGCTTTTAAAGTCTTTTTGTTATATTCAGGGTTTTGATATTTCACAGTTATGTGTGTGGGCATAGGTTTTTAAAAAAATTCATCATGCTAGGCATTTGGTTTATACTTCTAATCTTGAAACACATGTCTTAATTTAGCACTGGGAAATTTTCTTATATTATTTATTCAGTAGATCCCTCCTTTTAAATTTTTTTTTGTTTTCTCATAATGGAATGTATATTAATTGGATGTTGGTAGTCTGAATTTTTCAAGGAATATTTTTCATGTATTTGTCCTTTTGCTTTGATTTTAGGAAATATCTTTGACTTTGTTTTCTAGTTTCCTTCTAATAATTTTATTTCAAGAATGATTTTAAATGTCCAATATCTTAAGTTGTAATTTTCACTATTTTGTCATAGCACCCTGATTTTTTTTATGAGAGTGATAGCTTTTTTACTCTTTTTGTCTATAGTAATTAGACTTTAAAAACTATCTTATTTTCCCGGACTTATTTTTGAGGTCAGTTTTTCTATTTCTCCTTCATACTTCTGCTTCTCCTCGGTTTCTAGTCAATAGTGGTTATCTCTTCATCTATAAGAAAGTAAGATTGGACACTGGAATTGATTTCCTTTCCCATCATAGAGGTAGGAGTGTTTCCCCTAAGGTCTCTTCTCTGAATGGAAATTCTCAGGGAAGCTCAGTGTGGCAGGTCATGTCACTATTTACTTTATGATGGGCCAGGCGGAAGCACCTCACAACCAAGCCAGATAAAGAGGTCTTTTCTCGGGTAAACCAGAAGACATGCTGTAAGTATTTGCTAGTCCCATCTGTTCAGTTTCTTTAGAGAAGATCTATTGGCTTTTGATCTAGGAATAAATGGTCTCTGCCTACATTCTTCCTTAGCTAAGGGGTGATAGCCTGCATTCTTATGGATAGAATTTGCCTTTTACATGGTTTTAGAAGCTCCCAGTGAAGACTGTGTGTCTGTCCATGTTCATGGGAAATAGAGGGTGCGCACTCACTATAAAATAATTAGAGGAGGTTTATTTACCAAGGGACTGTATATGATGATATGGGTATAAGAAAACTCTAAGAAATGGTACAATAACTCAGTGTTTTGGTAGCACCTGAGCAGTTCCCATGATGAGACCCAAAGGTACCAAGAGGCGGTGGTGGCAGGGTGGGGGGTGGCGCGGAGGAGGGTTTGTTAGAGTCAGCCTTGAATGGAGCAATGACTTTTGGTGAACAGACTCAACCATCTGTCAGAGACCCTGTAGGGAAAGTCACCACCTTCCTCCTTTCTGTCTCTTACAAGTGCTCTACATTAGCTCAACCCAGGTGAAAGCAAGAGGGCATGGGAACCAGTTGATATGTTCCATCCAGATGATCTCCCAGGGCTGAGACTAGGGTGAAGAAGGGCAGAGAGGGGCCTGGCAAAGCAAATGAAAAATAGCATAATAGGTCTACATTGTTTGAAGCTTATCTGTGGCTTCCATATCTTCTTTTGGGAAAGCTTGATACCTGAAGCTACTTTTGTTTGTGTGCTAAAGATAGAAATGAATCGAGAGGCCTTCTAGCTTTGGGTGAATTTGATGCCACTATTTATTAACATGCCACAGAGGGTAGTGAGGGTATAGCAGGGTGAACCTAGTTGGACTTCAGGGTCTAAGTCCTGAAGATGAACCATTGTAGTTACTTAACCTGGTGAGATACAGGACAGAAATAGAGGTGAGATATTTCTAGACACTAAAATGAAAATCATTAGTGACTTTGTTTATTTCAGTAATTGGTAAGGAAATTTTAGGAAGTTGTGATGAGGAGAGACATGGGCATTTGAAACATTTTAGCATTTAGAGTTTTCTGAGTTCCTAAGTCCAGGTTCTGTTTTGAGTTCTCTTGCGGAGAAGGCAGAACTTAAGTGGACCTCCTTCATCTCAGCTCTGGTCTTGCTGTAGAGTCTATGGATTTTGGGCCCAGAGGCTTCCTGAGGTTTATCAGTTCAAAGTTTAGAACTTTGTTGGTTCACTTCACTCTTCCTAGGTACAGATGGGATGTGGGAAATGTTTTGTACCCTAATTCCTTGACAAAAGTAACACGATGTTGCAGGGCTGAGAATGGAATTCTTTGGAACCTGATTGTCCTGGTTTTCTTACACGCGAAAATGACAGAATATGCAAAAAAATCTAAACACCTACTTCTGCCAGGATTGTTTTTTTTCTCCACACTGTTGGAAGGGCTGTGTTTCATACAGTGCAATAAACCACTGCTACCTTTACTTCTTTTCAATACCTTAGATTTGCTACATCATTTTCTTTGAGTTGTAATGTCCATGCGGGTATGAAGGGATACTGCTCTGGCCACTCTGCAAGCTCAAAGCCACCATGCTTTAGAAAGTCAGTGGCTTAGTTTTCCTGTCGATAAAGACCCTCTGTTTCTGAGCTTTCTGTTAGCAGACAGTGGGGAAAAAAATGAAACACCTTCCTTAATTTCTTTCAAGCCATCAGTGGTACTCTGTTAGTAAGCCTTAGTAAGTTACTTTTTTTTCTAGAAAATTATCCATTATGTGAAATTGGGAAAAAATAGTCTGTTATGATAATTCAGATTTTCTTTGGATCTAAGATATTTTTCTCCTTTTATTTCTTATTTTGTATATTTATTTGTTTTTACTCTGTTTTCTTTCTTAGAATTGGTAAAGATTTGTCTGCTTTTTGGTGTTTTTAACCAGTTTAAAATTTTTTCCTCTAAGTTCATTCATTTATACTTATTTATATTCTTCATATTGTTCTGCTTTTTAAAGGCTTCTATTGTATTTTTAAAGTTGAATGCATAATTTTCACTTTTCCCTTTTTTCTTTTTGTATTCAGTGAAGTATTTGAGGCTGTTATTTTCCGTCTGAAGTCTGTTTTAGCTGTTTTCCATAGGTTATCAAGTGTATTTTTTTTTTAAGATTTTGTTTCTTTATTTGACAGAGATCACAAGTAGGCAGAGAGACAGGCAGAGATAGAAGGGGAAGCAGGCTCCCCGCTGAGCAGAGAGCCTGATGTGGGGCTCAATCCCAGGACCCTGGGATCAGGACCTGAGCTGAAGGCAGAGGCTTTAACCCACTGAGCCACCCAGGCGCCCCATCAAGTGTATTTTTATTATAATTATTTTCTAGACTTTCTTGCGTTTCTGTCTGAATTTTCTCTAGCATCATCAAGAATACTTAAAGAAATGTTTTTAAGTTTTTTTTTTTTTTAACTTAAGTAATCTCTACATCCAGCTTGGGGCTTGAACTCATGACCCCAAGATCAAGAGTCGCATGCCTTTCTGACTAAGGCCGTCAGGTACCCCAAGAATACTTTATTAAAAGATTGGGAAAGGCAACATAAGGGAATTGTTTTAAATGATAACATTGTAAATAATAAAACTTAAAAAAATTAAGTTCTTAGTGATGAAAGTCAATGACAGCGTGTGAAAGAGTTGAAGTATTTCTCCAAAATCAGTAGCAAACTGCCTTTCCATGTGGATTTAGAGCCAGCTAAGGCTGGAGGAATTTATTGGGACAAGTAAATGAAGAACCAGAGGGCAAGTTTAGGGAAAACTAAAAAGAAAAACCTCCTTGATGTGTCCACACCCGAAGCAGTCTCAAAGAGCGCTATCCCATCTCCCCAGGCCCTTAGTGATTTCTTAATGTCTGACCCACACATTGCAGCTCTTGACTATGTCATAGGATTGTAACTGCTCATGCATTACATTGCAGGCTCCCTGAGGCCAGAGGCTGTCCACTGCAGTAGTAATCCCTAGTGTGCACTTGACTTGATTGGACTATGGCTGATCATGGCTGGTGAGACCAAAGTTTTACCAACACTAAACAATTGAAATGCCATTAAATGCATTTTATAGGTAAATAAAACGTCTAGAAGGCATCTGTTTCAAATCTAACTTAGATTTGTTGATGTACAAATCTTCTCTGGATCAATCACCAGTTTTAAGTGTTTAGGAGATACTGCTGTCCTGTAATATATGCCAATACAGATTTTTCTCAAGTGTCCCCAGTGTTCAGAGTCTTTAAAAAGTTTTCAAAGTGTCCCTTACTTTGAAATTATATGTCTTCTGCACTTGTATATCCTTTGTTTGGTCTCAGCAGGTCTCAGCAATATGCTTGTGTTATTGCCTGACCTTTTCACAAATTATGGCAGTGCTTAATGGTATACTTTTCTGGGCTTGGTCTTCTCTCAATGTATAGATATCCATATCATACTCAGAATGCTTCTGGGATTTGCTTGCTTGGGCTACAGAAGTAGGGGCAGTGATTACTTTGGGTGTTAATTTTATTTTATTCTATTTTATTTATTTGAGAGAGAGAGCACATACATGGGGAGGGGCAGAGGGAAAGAGAGAAGCAGACTCCCACCAAGCAGGGAGCCCAATGCAGGGCTTGATCCAGGGACCCTGGGGTCATGACCTGAGATGAAGGCAGATGCTTAACCAACTGAGCCATCCAGATGCCCCTCTTCTGGGTGTTTAGAATGCAGGGCAAGTGAAGACCAAATGCACTACCAGCACTTTATAAAAAGATAATTTTTGCAAATTCATTTATGTGAAGACACAGGCATCATATTTAAAAATCCATAGTGGATAAAACCACTGTATTTAGGGATTATTGAATCTCAATCACTACTAGTAGTAATAATAATAATAAATAATAATAGCAACAACACAAAACCAATAAAAATAGCAGTTATTATATCGAATAATTACTCTGCCTCAGACACTGTACTTAGCACTTTTCCATGGACTGACTCATTAAATCTTCACAATCACTGTATCATGCAGCATCTATTACTTTCCCCATTTTGCAGATAAGGGAACTGATACACAGAGAGGTTACATTTTCCAGGTTCCTGAACCGTAAGTGGCAGCTGTGGAATTCAGACCCCAAGTGGTACACCTTTATAGCCCTCAAATGTTACTTTTACGTATTGTTGTTTTTTGGGGGGGTCTCAAAGAAAACTAATTTAATTTAATTCCATTATAGTTGACATAGAGTGTTATATTAGTTTCAGGTGTACATATAGTGATTCAGCAATTCTATGCATTACTCAGTGCTCATCATGACAAGTGTGCTTTCAATTCCCTTCACCTATTTCACCCACCTCCCTCTGGTAACCATCAGTTTGTTCTTTGTAGTTAAGAGCCTAGTTTTTGGTTTGTCTATTTTTCTTTATTCATTTTGTTTCTTAAATTCCACATATGAGTGAAATCATATGGTATTTGTCTTCTCTGATTGACTTACTTCACTTAAAACAATGTCCTCTAGATCCATCCATATTGTTGCAGTGACAAGATTTCATCCTTTTTTATGGTTGACTAATATTCTACCATATATATTAATATGTATGTTATATGTAATATATTCTCTATCCATTAATCCATCAATGGACACTTAGGTTGCTTCCATATCTTGGCTATTTAAATAATGCTGCAGTAAACATAGGGGTGCATGTATCTTTTCGAATTAATGTTTTTGTTTTCTTTGGGTATATAGTCAGTAGTGGAATTACTGGATCATATGATAGTTCACTTTTTAATTTTTTAGGGTACCTCCATGCTGTTTTTCACAGTGGCTGCGCTAGTTTGCATTCCCACCAATAGTACACAGGATTCCTATTCTTTCACATCCCTGCCAACACTTGTTATTTCCTGTCTTTTTGATTTTGGCCTTTCTGACAGTGTGAGGTGATATCATGATTTTGATTTGTACTTCCTTAATGATTAGTGATGCTGAGTATCTTTTTATGTGTCTGTTGTCCCTCTGTGTGCCTTCTTTGGAGAAATGTCTGTTCATGTCTTCTGCCCATTTTTTTTCAAGATTTTATTTATTTATTTGATAGCAGGGGGAGCAGCAGGAAGAGGGAGAAGCAGGCTCCCCACTGAACAGGGAGCCCGACATGGGGCTTGATCCCAGGACTTCTGGGATCATGACCCGAGCTGAAGGTAGGTGCTTAACTGACTGAGCCACCCAGATGCAACTTCTTCCCATTTTTTAATTGTATTATTTGTTTTCTTGGTGTTGAGTTGTATAAATCCTTTATATTTTGGATACTAACCCTTTATTGGATATGTCATTTGCAGATATCTTCTCCCATTCAGTCAGTTGTCTTTTAGTTTCATTGATTGTTTCCTTTGCTGTGCAGAAACTTTTTATTTTACTGTAGTTCCAATAGTTTAGTTTTGCTTTTGTGTTCTTTGCTTTAGAGGACATATCTAGAAAAATGTTGCTGTAGCTGATGTTAGAAAAATTCTTGCCTATCCTTTTTTCTAGGATTTTTATGGTTTCAGGTCTCACATTTAGGTCTTTAATCCATTTTTAGTTTATTTTTGTGTATGGTGTAAGAAAATGGTTGTTTCATTCTTTTGCATGTAGCTGACTAGTTTTACCAACACCATTTATTGAAGAGACTGTCTTTTTCCTATTTCATATTCTTGTCTCCTTTGTCAAAGATTAATTGGCTGTATAGCATGGGTTTTATTTCTGGGTTCTCTATTTGATTGTTTTGGCCATTTGGGGTCTTTTGTGGTTCCACACAAATTTTCAGATGGTTTGTTCCAGTCCTGTGAAAAATGCTGATGGTATTTTGACAGGGATTGCATTAACTCTCTAGATTGCTTTGGATAGTATGGACATTTTAACAATATTAGTTCTCCCAGTCCATAAGCATAGGATATCCTTAACATTTTTATGTCATCTTCAATTACTTTCATTAGTGTTTTATCATTTTCAAAGTACAGGTCTTTCACCTCATTGGGTATGTTTATTCCTAGGTATTTTATTATGTAGGATGTAAGTATAAATGGGATTGTTTTCTTAATTTCTCTTTCTGCTTCTTCATTATTAGTGTATAGAAATGTAACAGATTTTTGTATATTGATTCTGTATCCTGTGACCTTACCGAATTGGTTTATCAGTTCTAGGAATTTTTTTTTTTTTTTTGTGGAGTCTTTAGGATTTTCTATATTTAGTGTCTAGGACTTCCTCTACTATGTTAAATAAAAGTGATAAGAGTGGACATCGTTGTCTTTTTCCTAAGCTTAAGGGAAAAGCTTTCAGTTTTTCCCCGTTGAGTATGGTGTTAGCTGTGAGTTTTTCCATAAATAGCCTTTTATTATGTTGAGGTATAGTCCTTCTAAATCTACTTTGTGGAGGATTTTTATGATGAACGGATGTTGGATTTTTTAAAATACTTTTTCTGCATCTGTTGAAATGATCATATGGTTTTTATCCTCTCTCTTGTTGGTGTGGTGATGTATTACATTGATTGATTTGCAAATATTGAACCACCCTTGTATCCTAGGAATAAATCCCATTTGATCATGGTGAATGATTTTTTTAATGTATTGTTGGATTTGGTTTGCTAATATTTTGTTGAAGGTTTTTGCATCTATGTTTATATATTGCTGCTTTTAACACGGAAATGTTGTACTTTAAGTAAATATCTCTTCAGTGGCATAGACATTACTAACAGTAACAACCTTCAGCGAAATAAAACAGTAGGGGTCAGCTATCTAGTCCAATATCTTTGGTTTTCAGATGAGAAATTGAAGGCCTAGAGAGTTTGAAGAGCAGAATCACAGAAGTAAAAATGGAGAGCCAGGTGGTGAATTCAGGTCTTTTGCCTCCCAAGGCGGATTGTCTTTTCAATGATGTTATGTTGTCTCTTCTTGTTTTTTGTTTTGTTTTTTTTATCACATATGACCTTATACAGAAAGGGGGAAATTTTGCTGTTCTTATTTTTAGTCTTCAGTTGTGCAAAAAAGGATTAGAGACATAGTATTTGCTGAACACCTGTTATGTGCTGACTCTAATAATTCTGGGATGCAGATGCTACTATACTCCTTATCCAACTGAGGAAGCTGAGGCTCAGTGATGTTAAAAATCATGCCCCAAATCCTAGAAATAGTAAGAGCTATTTTGAATTCTTATTCATTTGGCTTTGAAACTGACAGTCTTTATGCTCATTAGGCTGCCCCCTGGTTAAAGACTTCAGAGTACAAAGACTTCATCAACAATGTATTTTTAGCTTTAGCTATTTATCCCTTTTTTCCTACTGCAAAGATCCTTGTGGCTTCTGGAGATGTGCTCTCATCCAATTTTGCAAATATGCCTGCTTCAGCTAATCAGTGATGTGGGGAAAGAAGAGGTTTATCGATCTCTCTGCCTTTTGGCAAAAAACTTTCTGACTGACACGCCTCCTAAAAAAAATCCTCCACTAGTGAGAGGCCCTTTCATTTGTAATTGCTTCTTAAGGAAGACTATCAGAGATCTCTCCTTAGCTGCAGTATCTGGATTGCAAATTGTCTGCACTTTGTCTTGCTGGGATTTTGTGGTTTAATTTTTCCATGCTACTTAACAGGGGGCTACATTTATAGGCACAAAAGCAGGTGACTAATGTTTAGCTGTCTTGCACCAGCTTGCACTCTCGATTATCTAGTATCCCAGAAAAAGGGTTTATATCCAAGATAATCCTTCCTCTGGACTTGCTTTCTTTCTGTGTTTTGACCTCCCCGGAAGCAGAAGAGAATCACCTTGCATCTTAGAAAAAACAGAAAAAAAGAAAGAATTTTTGAATTGCCAGGTAGGATGGTATCTCTCTCTCAATATTTTTCCTGTTCTGCATAAGAAATCCTCTCTACTACATACAATCTTTGTTGGTGGATCACAGATTTCAAATGTGTGGGATCTCCTATCTGACAGTCTCAAAGTCAATCCAGTACATTAAATAGTTTAATAAAAATGAGGTAGAGGGGCTGTGAAATATCTGTAAAGGTTTGGTGAGAAATTTCATTATTTTTGTTGTAGTTGTTGCTCCAGCCATCGAAATTCTGGATGGGGCCAATAGTGTTTGTTCATCTTTATTGATACTGTCTCTTTGACTCTTTATGAAACCTGTTCCAGAAATCTGGTGCAGAAAAGCACAAGGACCTCCTTTTTAACTCCAGTGGTTGTGGTGACAGTGGTGAGCTTGAGTAGGGAAGGCTTAAATGATGAGGCAAAGGGTGAAAGTTTAGACCAAGGGCATTGATTTCCTTGTTTCTCTCATTTATGCATTATCCGTAAAGCCCGTGGTAGTCAATCAAGCAACAAGAGGGGGTCCTGGTCTCTTTTCTTGCCTTCCTCATAAAAGCAGTCACAAAAGATGGGTCAGTAGTGGATCTTACATGTTAGCCCTGGGTACTATAGCATCGGGCAGGCCACAGCACCAAAAGACCATTTCCACCCGGAGGACCCAAGCAGTTCTCTGCAACAAACCATTATGGCAGAACTGCTTCCGTACTGCATGAAAACCCAAATTAACATAATCGTATCCTAATGGGTCACACCACTTTCAACTTGCCAAATATATTTAAAGTACATTTCTCAACCGCACTGTCATACCTAGTCAATCAAGTAATCCATTTACCTGCTCCCTCCTGGCTGAAGGAAAGGTCATATGTCTGTCTTGTAAAGCAAAAGAGAATTGTTACAGGCTGAGGGCGGTTCTAGCGTGTTTCAAATGCGTCTGGCTCCTTGAGTAGCCTAAACTTGACTAATCTCATGGTAGGGGTGAGACTACAAAAAACAGACAAAACAAAACCAACAACCTTTCCACTCTTTGATGAAGGGCATTACTTTAGCTTTTATTCAGAAAAGAGGATGATTGTCATCCATGTTCAGGAAGGCTCTGTGAGTTGTTCAGATGTGACATGGCAATAATCAAGAACGCCACGTGAAGGAATATTGGAAAAGTAATTAGATTTTCCTCAGTTCATTGTCTAATTAGAGGGCAGGTTAAAGTCCAAAGTAATGAAATTAAAATCTAGCCGCAGTTAAGACTGTGATGTTTTTTGCTGAGTGCCACCAGAGTACTTGGCACCACAGGGGACATTTGAGGAGTCGTAGGCCCTGAGGCTGAGGAGTGTAAGGCTTTACGGAGGATTTGACAGGGTTTGATTTGAAACAGGGAGGCTGAGAACGAATCTGCAAGATGCCAGAACATAAGTATAAATCCTTTGTAGAAAAAGAATAACACTATGTATAGAAGTCTCAATTTGCTTAGCTTCCAGGTTATTCAAATTATGTTGATAGGACTAATGAATGGTTACTTTTCCTTTGTTAATGTAGTTTTGTGGGAGATGGGCCCAGTCACAGGAAATATGAACTTGCTAGTCACAGCAGTGGCTATGGAACCACTGGCAATAATGAAATGTGTGTATATTAGAGAAAACCACAGGGTCAGCACGACAACCCTCAAAAGGCCCTGGACTGAGTCCATTACATTCTTAACAGGAGAAGAATAAACAACAGGAGAAATACACTCTTACACGCACACATACACAGGCATGAACATATCATAGGATGGAGAGCCATAAATTATTGGCCTCCTTCCTGCCTGGATACAAAGAAAAGGCACATTTAAAGAGCAAAGCCTTCTAGGCAACCTTCCCACTCTCCCCTTGGTGGGTTCCTTGATCTCATACTGGCCAGCCAATCTGGGGGCCTAAAAAGGACTTTTGTCTCCCTGGGAGGAAGTGGGCTTCAATATTTGGCTTCTTACCTGAGAAGAACTATATACAAAAGGAATAGCTACATTGGCCTGAGGGGGCCAAAGTAGGCAGCACGTAGTTTTATTTTTCCAATATCGTTTGGGCTTGTATTACTCAAGTGTCACTTTTCCTTCTCCCATAGGTTTTCCCCTCTTATAAGATACAGGAAGGAAGAGGGGTTGTTTCATACCTGCCCCCAAATTGCCCACCTCATCATCATGTACTCCTTCCATCCCTCCCAGGTCCCCAGGCCCACCCACTCCCGCAGTTCCCCTGCATGAAATTCCTGCTTGTGGTGTCTTCACCATGCCTCCCTCCCCAAGATGTTAACTCCCTTGGCACAGACACCAGAAGAGTGAGAATGTGGCCAGCCATGTTTCCTTTGACTGTCCGTCTCTTGTTTCTACAGGACTGTTTCATAGGGTTGCAAGATTGATTAACTATAAGGAATTTTGGAGTAAGAGGGATATTTAAGCTGTGCCTATATATGACCTTTTCCATACTGTATTTCATGAAAACCCATCTTTAAATGGGAATTCTCCTGATGATCCCTTCATTATTAATTTTGCACTGTTTCCTAGTCAGCCTTTTCAGCAAGTGTGTCCTTTTTCTAATCATTATGTGACCCTCTCTGCATCTTCCATCCACAGAGGTGAATCTTAATTTCCATCCCTAGTTCTTAAAAGTGAGTAACTCGGTTTAGACTAACAGCCCCCAGAAAGAGCCCTTGGCTCTCACCTATAGCTCTGTATCTATAGATCTCTGAGTCTGGCTAGGCAATACAGAGTAGACCTGAACACCCAACCTGATCACCTAGGAGACTAGTCTGTAGGTGGAGATGGAAACATATTTTTTTTTCAAAATTCAAACTATTGGAACATGTGTACATATGGGCAGACAGAAAGATATGCACACATACACACTCCCTAAGGACAACTGTTAATTGTCAGAGACAGTATGGTTGAAACTCATAGCAAGAAATACTTTCCCACCTGCCCCAGTTTGCACTAACCAGTTGGGATGTTCTGACGATGGCACCCCTTGCTTTTTTGTATGGCATAATGGAAGTTTAGCTCCTCTTCTTTTTTCTCTTCTCTCACATTCAAATTGTGTTTCTTTTTGTCCAAAAGGAATAGAAAAAGAACCTGCCCTGAGCTGCATATGTCTTGTGGACACTCATCCAGCTGCAGGTAAAGCAAGGACCCATCAGGAGCCTCCTAAGGGCTCATTACATGCTTAGCCCAAGTCATCTCCCATCCCAGGCTCTGCCTGGGAGGTGGAGAAGGGGAATGCTCACATGGAGGTTTGCTCTTCCAGTTTCTTGAGTAAATGTTGACATCGTTTCTTAAAGCATATGACACAAAGCACATCACATTTTAACCTCTGTCAGCTTACTTTCCATTTAAAACACATTTTATAGGATCAGTGGCAAATCTGCTATTTTACTTGATTTTTAAAAAAATCTCCTTCTTGGTTGGCTGATTTGCTCCTGCCCACGCTTCCTGAGCTTAAAAGTCGCCTTTTCAGAGAGACCTTCTCTGCCTGCACATCTGAAAGTGGTCCTCTGTGTGCCTTCAACCATAGTGCCCTGTTTTTTTTTTTTTTTTTATTGTTCTTGTATTTACATATTTACCTGTTTGTTACTTGTTTTTCCTTTCTGGAATGTAAATTCCTTGAGGACAGAGCAGTATCTTGCTTGACCATTGTAGAATACCCAATATAAGGCACATAGTAGACATCCAATAAAATATTCGCTAATTTGAGAGAGCAGAACAGGATGGAGGTAAAGAGAGTATCTCTGAGACACGTTGCCTGGGTATGAATCCTGGCTCCTCTTCTTCCTAGCTGCTTCTGGAAACTCAATGTCTAGTGGGAGACCCCAATTCACAGATACTGGAGTACTTCTCTGTGCCTCAACTTCCTCATTCATTAAACAGATAATAATAGTGCCTGCATCAATGATGGAGCGATTGTAAGGAGTCAGTGAAACATAAAAGTACATGAAAAGTGAAGCAGATTAAATACTATATGAGTTTGCTAATATTTTAAAATGGTTTTATTTACATTGATCAATGAGTGTATTGAATGTCCTGTGTGGCAGGGCCCTATGGTTGTTTAACCAATATACTGAACAGGCATGTCTTACAAGATATCAGTAGGCACCTCTACTTTTCCTGCTACTATTCCTTGAAGTTTTTTAGATATGGATGTTGTTTTCCTGCTACAGAATAAAAACTGGCAAACTCCATGACTTTTGTAATCTTAGTTCCATAACTAGAATGCTTAGTCCAAGATAAAACCTAGCTCAGTTTTGAATTAAATGTTCTCCTTTGCTGAGCTTCTGGTGGTTAGTGACTCTTGTTAAGAGCTATGGTATACTTCCTTCTTTTTGTTTTGTTTTTTCCTTTCCCAGATTGCTAGTTGTGGGTTTTGGCCCTTTGCGCTTGGAGCACAAAGGGACAGGTAGGAAAACTGAGATTGGAACGTGCTTACTTTACTGGTACTATCATAAGAGAGTCTTGCATTTTCTGGGCTCATTTTCTGGCTCAGCCATTCAATGCTGAGTCCCTTGCACTGGTTTCCATGGATTTTTTGGAGCCTCTCTGCAGGGACCCTGGAAATACAACCTTGAGAAGAACATTTTCTCCTGATAGCCAATATCTCCTCTAGCTTCTAGCTCTCTAGGGGTTCAGTGTAGATGAGACTCTCTCTGTTGGCATACTTTAACCTTCCCAATGGTCCTCTTGCACAGCACTTAAAACTGGCTCTAGGCTGTATCCTCCTGTGTGGGAAAAACTCAAGTATTCTTTGCCTTGTTATTGGTGGGGGTGCAATAACTTTTCAAAGACAGCTGTTTTTTGCACCTTAGCACTGCCTCAGGCTAAGCATAGCCTTTCATTTCCAGATTCTTCAGATATGCATCAAGACCCAAGTCTCCTAGGCCTTGTACCGGAAATACAGTGTACACACATCAAGGCCTCCATTTTTCAATGGTTGAGTTAAAACCCCTCTCACTAGGCTTGAGCTGAGAGGTTAGGCAGCTCCTCCACCACCCTTGGAGGCAGAGAACATATATCAACTCCAGAGTTTTCCCAAAGAATACCCTCGCATATATCTTTTCATCTCTACTTTCTTAATGCACTGATATTCTCCTTGAGAGTTTTAGAGCCCTCTAACTGGTTTTTGGCATGTGTTGTAGACTGCTCTGTGTCCTCCCCACTGCCCCAAATTCATGTTGAAGCTCTAACCCCCAAAGTGACTCTATTTGAAGATAGGGCCTTTAAGGAGATAATTAACGTTAAATAAGGTCATAAGGATGGGGCCCTAATCCAAAAGAACTGGTGTCCTTATGAAAAGAAAAAGAGATACCAGGACTCTTTCCCTCTTTCCTCATGTCCACAGAGGAAAGACTCTATGAGGACACCATGAGAAGGTGGCCATCTACAAGACAGGAGGAGAGGTCTCAGCAGATAGCACCTTGATCTTAAAAAACTTTAGCCTCCAGAACTGTGAGAAAATAACTTTTTCTTGTTTAAGTCACCCAGTTTGTGGTATTTGGTTATGGCAGCTTGAGTCAATTAATACAGCACCACTTTGAAATTTCTGTGAGCTGCTATCTCAGTTTGTGATTTTCCGTCATATCATAGAATCTTAGTGAAAACTTCCAACCTAGCAATTGCTACTCTAGGAGCTGGGCACACAAAGTAAGTTGTAGCCCAGGCCTTTGAAAAGCTTGTGGTCTCATAGAAAGCTTGTGGAACTTCCAACTCATGGGCCCAGTTTGTCTGGTATTCATCAGAGATGATGGTCTCTGATTATCAATGCACATTCATTTTATGTTTCCTTTTGTCTTTTTCTCCGTGCTACTGTTGTCTTCCTTTCTTTCATCTTTCTTTTTATTTTCCATCCTTTTCTTTCTTCCTGCCTTTCTCCTCTTCTTTCCTTTCCTCCTTTCACACATGTGCTGTATATGTCATTACCAGGTCCTCCCCCCAAAAAAAACTCTGTTGATTTTATTACCTTTGTCCTTCTTACTCTTCCTTCTCAGTTTCTAAACAGATGGGTTACTTTGTTCCTACAACAGTTTTATTTTCTGTAATAATTATTTCTTGTTTATTCCAGTCTGACTTCCATCCTCAGTATTGGAATGCAGTGTATTTTTTCAACCTCAAGCTGCCTATTTTTTTCAGCTCTGTAAATACCTACAGATAATTATTTGATGTCACAAAAACAAAGATCTGTACACTTTCCTTCTGGTTTATCTATTTCCCTTGGCTTTTCTTTGTAGTTTTTGATGAATTGGTTTTGGGGATGCCCCTTCTCAAGGGCAGAGAAACACTTGCTTATTTTTATATCCAGTTTGAACATCACAACAAAGCACCTTATAAATACTTGGAATGGTTAAATAAATGGATGCAAAGCTCACATTTGCACTACCTTTGTTATTTGTTTATTTATTAACTCTTTTCACCCATTTTATTCTTACTATGTGCCAAATATTCTTCTGTGTAGTAGGGATCCAGAATAACTGTGCTTCTTGTTTTCACAGAGTGTATATTCTAATGAAGGGAGTAGGAAATAGACAAATAATTTAAAAAATTCTAATTTCAGACAGTTATATAAATGTTATGAAAGAAAGAAAGTAGGAAGTTATGGGAAGTGACCAAAAGAGATACAATTGGTGGACTATTTTAGGTAGCTAGAGGAGTTACTCTGGAGTGATTCCATTTAACCCACAATCTATTATGACCAAAGAAACCAGTCATGGGAAGATTCAGAGAAAGAAAATTTTAGGTAGAATACATTGTTTGTGCAATATTTGGAAGGCAGCTGTGTTCACCACTATACCACCAATGCTGTTTGTGCAATATTTGAAGTGAGGCAAAGCTCAGTATGTTCAAGGAATAGAAAAAGAGCCCACATGTCTGGATTGTAATGAGTGAGAAATATAAACTCATTCAAGTTAAAGGCCACATCATGCAGGGCATTGGAGGCAGTGTAAGAAGTTTAGATACTGCTCTAAGAAGGATAGAGAACTACTGGAAAATTTCAGACAAGGGAGGAGTATGATCTGATTAATATTTTAAAAGATTTCCTTGGTAGAGAATAATTAGGAGGCTATTGTGTAAGGTCAGGTGAGAGATAAATGTGTCTTGGGATAGGGTAGAGGGAATGGTAATAGAAATAAATGGATGCCTTTGAGATATTCTATGGGATTAGACTGTTGGACTTGATAATTTGATATAGGAGGTGATGAGAGAAAGAGGTTAAAGGTGAATTGTAGGTTTTTCTTAGAAACTGGGTTCATGATAATTTTTGAAGCAAGGAGGCCTGGAAGAGGAACAAGTTTAGGGGAGAAAATGAGGAGCTCTGCTTTGACACATTAAGTTTGCGATCTCTATTAGGCATTGATATAGAAATGTCACATAGGCTTTTGGTTAGCTGATTAGATATTAAGGGAGATACTTGTACCAGAGATCTCCCTTAGAAGTCATCAGTATATGGATGATATTTGAAGCCATAGGACTGGATGTAATCCCAAGGGAGTAAAGGAAGATAGAAAGGAGAGTTTCTGTACCCAGTATGGGACATGCCAGGGTTGAGAAGGAAGCAGAGGATGATGAATTGCAAATGAGACCAAGAAGGAGACACCTGTATTTAGTAGGAAAACCAAGATACAATAATGTCAGAAATGACAAAAGGAGAGAGTTTTTCTTTTTCTTTTTCTTTTCTTTCTTTTTTTTTTAAAAGATTTTATTTATTTGTCAGAGAGAGAGAGAGAGAGAGCACACAAGCAGGGGGAGCAGCAGGTAGAGGGAGAAGCAGGCTCCTCGCTGAACAAGGAACCCAATGTGGGACTCCATCCCAGGATCCTGGGATCATGACCTAAGCCAGAGGCAGACACTTAACGGACTGAGCCACCTGGTTGTCCTAAGAAGAAAGTTTTTCAGTGAGTTAGTGGTTGGGAAGTTGAGTTGAATGAGGTCAGAAAAATGACCAGTATGTTTGGTAACATAGAGTTCACTGATGAGTTGAAAAGAACAGTTACTGGGACACCTGGGTGGCTCAGTTGGTTAAGCAGCTGTCTTCGGCTCAGGTCATGATCCCGGCGTCCTGGGATCGAGTCCCACATCGGGCTCCTTGCTTGGCAGGGAGCCTGCTTCTCCCTCTGCCTCTGCCTGCCTCTCTGTCTGCCTGTGCTCTCTCTCTCTCTCTAACAAATAAATAAATAAATAAAATCTTAAAAAAAAAAAAAAAAGAAAAGAACACTTACTATGCCTTGGTGGAAATGGGAGTCTGATTAGGGTGGGGTAAAGAGAGATTGGGAGTTAAGGAAGTAAAGATGGTGACTATTAATAGCTTTCTGGATGTTTTTCTGTGAAATGATTGGAGTAGCTGAACAGACACATGGAATCAATAGGAAGTTTTTGTTATTCAGTATGCAAGATTTGCAGTTTTCCTGGTAAAATGTGTATGTTTTTTCAAGGAAGAGATAAATTGGTGATAGGAAAAAAGTTGTGATGGTTCCTGATCTATTTATTTTTCATTTTTTCTAGATACTTCTTAAACTTGTATAAGTAAATAGTTACTTCCTTTATAATGATAACTATGACATAAGCTTTTTTTTTTTTTTAACAGATCCTTAAGAATTTTTCTATTTCTCATGACAAGCCACAGGACTTTATTTTTTCTTTTCTTTTATTCTTTTTTAAAAATTATTTATTTATTTATTTGTCAGAGAGAGAGCGCACACAAGTAAGGGGAGCAGCAGGCAGAGAGAAGCAGGCTCCCTGCTGAGCAAGCAGCCTGATACAGGGCTTGATCCTACCACCCTGGGATCATGACCTGAGCCAAAGCCACACAGTTAACTGACTGAGCCACCCACGCGCCCTGCCACAGGACTTTTCAAGGAAATATTTTCCTGCACTGTTGGTTCATTTCTTCATAGCCAGCTCTTGGGCCCTGGAGCTTGGGGCAGAAAGACAGGATTCCATGTCCTGTTGGGACTTAGTTTACATTTGAGGCTGGAAGAATATTTTGACAATTGAATGCTGTCGGTTTCTGCCCATAAAATCCTGTTGGGCTAGTTGTTATTGTGTCCAGCAACTCTGGGTTTCAAAAGGGGAGACTGTTGTATGATTTTTTTTTTTTTAATGTAGGGATATGCAAAGAATGGATTGCAATGGTATGATTTTCACAGCATCCGTGGCTTGAGTAAGAGAAGTGTCTTAAAAGTCTATTTTTTAAAAAAGAAGAGCCTATTTTTAAGAGGACTTAGGATTGGTGAGTTTTTCATATATTTGGAATAAGAGAAATGTACTAATGGACTACTGGGTAGTACCATGGTTTATCCTGAAAAAGCCAAGGTGAACAGGTACTAATCTATTCTCTGCAGAGCTGGGTTTTGTGCAGCAAATTGGAATTACCTAGGTTCCTCTATACAGTCTGTGCAACATGAAAAGTCAGTATA
The DNA here is from genome assembly GCA_003697995.1 of Taxidea taxus jeffersonii. NCBI lineage: Eukaryota > Metazoa > Chordata > Mammalia > Carnivora > Mustelidae > Taxidea > Taxidea taxus. The sequence goes on from ML105354.1 coordinate 368,186, forward strand.
GAAAATCCTTATTGACTTGATGATATGGCTGTGTGATGAAAGCAGTAATCATGTTTAGAACAGCTATGAAACAAAATGCAATCCTCACGCTCGCTCACTGCCTGTGATAGGATTATATTCTGATTGACTGAAAATGTGGTCAGCAGGAGGATCATTTGGCAGCAGAAGAGGCCGATTTTTCTGATGATCCAGAAATCAGATTTTGATTCTGATGATTAGATATTTGGCTTATAGTCTTCTCACTCCTAAAGAATGCTGCCAAGGTCAGCCTGTCTTATATACTTTGGAGAATGAATGAATAATGGTTTATTATAACAACAAATAAGTCAACTTAAGCCTTGTGACTCACTGCTGTTATCCTTCACCAAGCAAATTCAGCCCTCCTGTCTAGATGGGTGGTGTGAGATTTACAGATGCTAGAGAGCTGCTGTTTGGTTTTATTATTTGAGGAAAGAGTATAGACATTTATTTTGAGGGGAAATTAATTTGAGAATATGACAAATATTGAAATACTCATGGAGTAGTCTTTTAAAATCAATTTCTGATAGGATTCTTTAACTTGAAATTTAAATTGAGAATTTTTTATGGTAAAAGTAATATGTTTGAGATGAAGAAAATCAAACAGTATAGAAAAGTATAAAATAAAATCCTGTGCAGGCTCCAAGCCCAGCCCCACTTCCCAGAGAGAACTGCTGTGAATAGTTTCCTGTGTGGGGCGTTAAGTGTATGTTCAGGATTGTGCTAAGCAATTTACATGCCTATTTCATTTAGTCTTCACCACAACCCTATAAAGTACACAGGATTATTCCCATTTTAAGTATGTGGAAAGTGAGGTACAGAAATTTCCTTTAAGGTCATGTAGTTCATTAGCAGGAAATCTGGTTACAAAATAGGCAGTGTGTTTTCAGATGTCAGGCCTTTAATCAAGGATGATATTATATATCCTGCTCTGAACTGCACAGCTCCTGACCAGTTAGTATTTCTTAGTCATCTTTCTACAGATGTAGATGTAGATGAACCTTGTTCTCTCTCACATTTGCATTATATTCTGTGATATAGATGTGCTATAATGCATGTATAATTCTCTATTGAAGGTTGTTTTCAGTTTTTTGCTATTACATGTACCTTTGTACAGATACGTTTACACACATATCAACTATTTTTGTAGGATAAATCCCTATAGGTGAAATTCCTTGGTCAAAGAGTAGAGCATTTCTAACTTTGTACTAATGTTTGTCCTAATTTACAGTCTTGCCAGCAATATATGAGATTCAAGGATAAGTATTATAAAACTATTAAAATCATTGCTAATCTGTAAAATATGGTATCTCATTTTTAAAATTTGCATTTATTAATTATGAGTGGTATTGAACATCTTTTCATGTATTTCCTGACCATTTATATTTCTTTTAATATAAGTTGTTGGTTTATGTCATTTCCCAAGTTTTCTATTGGATAATTTTCCTTTTTATATAACTAGTCTGTTTTATGTATTACAGTTTTTTTTCCAAGTTTAAAATTTTAATTTTGGCTTTTGTCAAAAAGAACTTTTTAGGATTTATGCATTCATATTTAGTAATCTTTTTATGGCTACTGGGTTTTATTTCATGTTTAGAATGGTCTTCTTCCTCTTCTTGAATAATAATAAAAAAGTTTATTCATTTAGGTATTTTAATATTTTTGTACTTTCTTATTTATATATTTGAGTTTTGCTCCATCTGCAATTTATTTTTGTATAAGTAGCAGTTTAATTTTACAGTTGGCTATTCAGTTGGTTCAATACTATTAAATATTTGCACCATATTTATTCAAGTTTATCCAATAAATATACTATTTAATACACTATTATTTACCTTATAATATACCAAATATCTATATTTATTAGGTCTGATTATACTCCTGTCAATGGCAAACTTTCTACTTAGCATAACTTTACAACATATTTTCATATCTGATAAAGCTGTAACTCCTCTTTCTCTTCTGACTGTTCTTCACATGTTTATTTTTGCACATGAACTTCTTTTTTTTTTAAACTTCAGTCTTGTTTTATTTATTTATTTATTTTTTAATTTTTATTTTTATTTAAACATATAATGTAACCTCACCACCCTCTCTCAACACCCCTCCCCCCACCCCCCTCAGTTTGTTTTATGATATTAAGAGTCTCTTTTGGTTTGTCTCCCTCCTGATCCCATCTTGTTTCATTTATTCTTTTCCTACCCCCTTAACCCCCACCCCCATTGCATCTCCACTTCCTCATATCAGGGAGATCATATGATAGATGTCTTTCTCTGATTGACTTATTTTGCTAAGCATAATATCCTCTAGTTCCATACACATCGTCGCAAATGGCAAGATTTCATTTCTTTTGTGGATAAAGAAGATGTGGTATATATATACAATGGACTACTATGCAGCCATCAAAAGAAATGAAATATTTTTGCACATGAACTTCTGTATCTTTCTGTTAACTTGAAAAATATTTTTAGATTAATTAAGGGAGAACTGATATGTTTATAATACTTTTTTCCTATCCAAGAATAACATATACTTTCTGTTTATTCAGAATCTTCTTCTAAGTCTCTTGGGAGTGTTTTAAGTTTGCTTCAAACAAGTCCTGCTTATTTCATATTACTGGAATTCTGATTTTTTTAATGACAGACTAGTATGCATCTTGTGGCAATGATCCGTTTTGTTTCCACCTTCCCTGTGTTATCCACTTTCCACCTACCCTGTGTTTTCCCACTCTTCTGGCTCCCAATTTCTTAGTCTTCCTGTGTGCTCTTTCTCTTTGCTTGTTTAGCTCAGGAGGACATATGCAATATGTCCTCCTGAGAAGCAGAAATAGACATTGATAATTTGTTTTTCTCTGACCATGGCTTCCTGTGAAAGAACCAAACTGTTCCTTTCTATGTTTTCTTTCCTTACTCCTTTGAATACATTGAAGAATAAGAAATTATTTTTACTAGTGTTAAGGGAAATTTGGGAAATAGGGTATCTTGCAAAATGTGGTCCAGGAAACTCCAGAATAACAATTACCAGAGATGTTTGGTAAAATATTGCTCCCTGAGCCCATCCTTAGACCTGCAGAACCAGAATCTTTAGATGCAATGCCCAGGAATCTGCATCTTAAATAAATACCTCAAGTTGGCTTTCTTAAACTGTAATGTCCACATGAATCACATGGATATCATGTTACAGTGCAGACGATGATTCATTAGGGTTGGGGTGAGCTGAAACTCTGCATTTCTGATGAGCTCTCAGGTGTAGCTGGCCTGGCCATACCTTGAGTAGCAAGGCTGTAGAGATTTTTTTTTGCTCCCTAAATGTAAGAACCCTTGACTACCTGGAATAGGGTGCAAAAGAAGGAAGGAAGACCTTCTGTTTAAAAAAATTCCTTTAGAATGTGCATTTCCCTGTGTTGAATGTAGAACCCTGCCCCTGCTCCTCTTTTCTTTCCTTCCCTTCGTAAAGTTTAACTTATTCATTGTGTCCACATCATTTAGTCTACCCTGATTCCCAAGCCAAGTTCTGACAAAGGCAAGGGCTGGAGTAACAGGCTCTTCCAGACCCTTCCTGGGAAGGCCCAGCCATGACTCCTGGCATGATGGACTTCAGCAGTGCCCTTTTATTAAGATGTAATCTGAGGCTTGCAAAACACAAAAGGGTATCAGTGATGGTGGAAGTTCTGGTGCCCATGTCCCTTCCACCTAGACAGACTGAGCTGGTATGGTAAGTGCAGTGTGATTAGAGGGCCCCTGGCATTGGGATATGACTAGAATATTATGTAGACTACTCCTAATAAGCAGAAACACTGAATGAAGGCTAATATTCTCTTTTCACCTCTACTACTGACCATGAGCATGAGAACCTGAATGACCCATGAAACTTTCTCTGCTGTAGCTTTTGCCAGCCTTCAATGGCCTTTATCCTCCCACAAACCTTGTCAGCATTGTTTTGTTACTGGCATCCCACATTTGAAAATTGCTGGCCCATCCTACTGGGTTAGTAAATCTATATATATATTTTTAAGGATTTATTTATTTATTTTAGAGAAAGGGAGAGAGAGAGAGATCATGAGCAGGGGTAAGAGCAGAGGGAGAGAGGGAATCTCAATCAGACTCCATGATAAGCAACGAGCCTGACGCGGGGCTCAATCCCAGGACCCTGAGATTACGACCTGAGCTGAAGGCAGATGCTTAACCCACTGAGCCACCTAGGTGCCCCTATAATCTTGTGTTCTTTTACAACACTGGTTTTTTTGGAGGCTACATCTGCCATTTTGTCCTCCATAAACTGTATGCTAACATTGCTAAGTAAATAAGCCAGTCATGCTCTCTTCAGTATTAAAAAATCCATACTGGGCCTCAGCAGGGCTGATGAATGTATAATGAATATATTGAATATATTGTGCAACTCCAGAGAATGTGATTCACATTTGGAAATGGCACTCCTGAGATTCTGCAGTGTGGAGGCTCTGATTCTAAGATGCTTATAAAAATCATGGAATTGGGAGGCTAATCTTGGTAGTAGGGGAATATTGGTCAGAGTAAAGAAAATGGGAAGGAAAGAAACATATTGAGGCTACTCAAGTTTTTGTGCAAATGAGATTGTGTCCTCCCTTACAAATGGCCAAAAAATTGAAAACAAATGATAAGATTGTATTAAGACTTTTAAATAAAACATCAGAAACTTAAGTCAAGCCAATTTAGATAAAAGGGGAATTTATTGGCCTATATAATCCAAGAAAGGATTGGGCAATGAAACAGTGATACATCTAGACCCAGAAACTACTGTAATGAGGGATTCAAATGCTTTTCTCATTCTTCTTTTGTCTCTGAATGTTGGCTTCATTCTCTCTAAGCAGTCTGCCTTCCTCTGTGTGGTAGAAAATACGGCTTGCTGATAGCTCCTGATTTTTACATTTTAAATCTTCCATTCCTAGACAGTGATTCTCTTTCTTGGTTGGTTCTAGTGTACAAAATCCCAAGGGAAGGCTCTGGTTGGCCTGTCTTTGACCAATTGGCTGTGGCCAGGTAGAGAGGCTGATGGAGAAAAATGGCAGCTCTCCCGTAGGAATCACATAGTTAAAATGGAGTTAGGTTTGGAAAAATTCCCAGAAGAAGGAAAGTCTGCTGGGCAGGCCAAATAGTAAATGTCCACTCTGAAGCTCATTTGCCCTTCTATATACACTGTAATCTCAGGGGATTGCTATAGACCACATGAAATCCCATCCGTATTCAGCAAGAATGTGGCTCTCTTCTGGCCTGCGGTTCCACTAAAGGCTTTACCCTAATGTTGTTAGAAGGGGCAGCTGTATCACAGCAATAGTTGCTTATTTATTCACTGTAGTGACAGTTACATTTCATGGAACAGCTGCTGAAGCCAAAAATGTTCAGCAAGGGCAAAATGTGATAAAAGCTCAATGCAATTTGCTTGTGCATTATTAAGTTTTAATTTTTGGTTCAGGAATAAATTTTGTTTTCTGTAGCTATTTTCAACTTGTTTCTACAGTTGAAAAAGAAATGAATTACTCCCATTCCACCAATTAAACTAGCTAGAGAACCCTCTTGGATTTAAGACCTGAATTAACTTTGAGTTGAAACACAGGCAAAATAGAGCTTATTTGAGGGTGGAAGTAGTCTCCCACTTGTGCTAGAGAATGAGTTTCCAATGGAGTTCACTCTTCTGCATTATTGTTTCTTTACCTGTAAGATGAGAATAGAATTAATACCTTGCTGTATGGATCAAATGAAGTAATGATTGGCACTTTGGATGTGTAGCACTAAATTAGCTAATGTTATTATATTGTTAATGCAATATTTTGTGTTAAACGAGCAATAATTTTAGTCAATAATTTTACTTACAAATTTAAAAAGTAGGGTTTGTTACAAAGCTACATTAGACAATGTCATGGGCAAAAAGGGCCCAAGATTAAGTACAGGGAGGCCTCAAATAGACAGAAGTCAGGAATGGAGATAATCTCTTTCCCCAGGGCTTTTATTGCTTTCCTACCTTGCATTCTCTATGTTTCTTTCCCATTCTCATCTCCTCAGATCACCTTCTTCTCTCCATTCATACTTGCTGCTCTCATGGCCCATAGCAGAACTTACTCATGATTTTGGTTTGGCACCAACTCCTATGCCTATGTGGTTATTAGTACTTGATGCATTAGTACTTGATGCATTTTCAGTGTCTTAGTTGGATTCTTGTTAGAGAATAGCTGACCAGTGCCTGGCCTGGCATGAAATGTTCCATCCTGGGATATCTCCTGAGCTGTGATTAAAGGGCAGAGGTGTTGAGTAAAACTATCTGGGCCTGCCCCTCCAGCAAGGACTAAGGGCCAGGCAATTGCCAGAGAGAAGACTGTGGGGAGGAAAGAGGTCTGAGACCATGTACACTACAAATGTTTATGGGTGAAATGATGAGTTCGTAAGGTCCTTCTGATGACAGATCCTAAAGATAGGATTGTTGAATGCCCCGGGGTTACCATGCTCGCAGGAGCACCAAACACAGTGGTCTAGAGGTTGGTGCCAAGCCAGTCTCTACACATTAACATTCTAGGATAGTCATATTAGAAGATGATCATTCAGGAGAACAGCTCTTTAACTATGTCTGAGCCTTGGTTTCATATATAAGAAGGTGACAATGTCTACCTTATAGGGTATCAGGATTAAGTGAGGACAGACATATCTAATCCAAGACACTGGGCACCTAGTAGGTGCTCAATAAATGTTATTGCTTTCTTTTTTCTTTCCCTCCTGCTAATGCATTGCTCACTGTGGAAATACATCCATCTGAAAGAGGCAATTGAAATGATTTTCCTATTTTGTTGTACTTGAAAATAAATTTAATTATTTGTAGGTAATTGATTTAAGTAATGTCTATCTAAACAGCTTACTAGATTTTTCCTGTTTCTGATGGTAAAAGGGAAAATCAGAGCCACTTAATACTTTTTATTGATTTCTTGAGATAAATGCTGGTGTGACTTTGCAAATGCTGTTTGTGTATTGAATTTGTAATAACAGACTATTTCAGGATTCTCTGCTGGTATATAGCTCTCTCTCTGTAAGAGAGTGGTGGTGTCTCTCAGACACAGCCCACCTGGAGGGGCAGATGTTTCCTAGGCTGCTTCCTGACCTCATTCAATATTTAGATAAGAGCACCTAGTTCTGGGGCGCCTGGGTGGCTCAGTGGGTTAAGCCTCTGCCTTCGGCTCAGGTCATGATCCCAGGGTCCTGGGATCGAGCCCCGCAGGGTCCTGGGATCGAGCCCCGCATCGGGCTCTCTGCTCCGCAGGGAGCCTGCTTCCCTTCCTCTCTCTCTGCCTGCCTCTCTGCCTACTTGTGATCTCTGTCTGTCAAATAAACAAATAAAAAAAAAAAAGAGCACGTAGTTCTTTTACCTTTCTAGCCCCCTGACAATGCACTGTCTTTTGGGCAAAGCATTCTTACTTCTTTCTTCAAGGCTCATGTGTGCAACTCTGCCCCTAACCCTCTCTTCTCTTTCCTCTGTGCTCTTTCCTCTTCTGAATTTCTCACCTCTCCCTTAGGCCACGAAGCACTTACACTGGCCCTCATCTCAGGAAAATCCTCTCAAACCTGCTCCCTTTTCCAGCTTCCCCTATTTCTTTCCTTCTCTGCCAGACTTTCACAAAACATGGTATGGGTTGATTTTTCTTACTTTCTCATGCCTCGGGCACTCTCGAACCGAATGAGCACAATTTTCTATCCTATCCACTCTACAGATTCTGCTCTCCAAAGCCATTAATGGCCATCTAGCACTAACTTATATAGCCTCCTAATGTCTGATATTGGTTACCATCTCTTTCACACTGAGATTTGCCACTTCCTTGGATTCTATGACACAAGACCTTACTGCTTATTTTCCTACAGAGGAAGGTCTAAGTAGACCTCTTTTCTTCCTTGCCACCTCATATTCTATCTATTGATTTCTTTTCTAGAACTTGACATAATTTTTTCCTTATTTATCTAGTGTGTGTTTCCACTGGACTCTAAGCTGCGGGAAGGCAAAGCCCATAGCTATCTTGTTCACCGTTGCAACCCACTGATATTCTCCTGCTCTCTGAACATGGGTTTGTGTCCTCTCCCTTGTCCTCTCTGTCTAACGAGGCACAGAGGCCAATTTTACCTCCAGGATATCTCTCACCTTGAGCTGTATATTGTACCACTGTACCACACAGTTTGAATCCCTCAATGATGGTTCAGCAGAGTTGGCTGGGGGATGAGTTGACAAGTTGATATCCCTGCTTCCAGTCTGTCCCCACGCCACTCTGTCCCTTGCACTGCTATCAAATTGACCTTACTAAAACATAGTTTGGGTCACCTCATGCCCTGCTGTGCACTTCCAATTCTTCCTAATATGTTACTGAATCAAGTCTGTATTCCTTCCCTTCTTAGACTGTTCCCAGTTTACCTTGATACTTCTCTCCTTCTGCTCCCCATCCTGCTGACTTGTGTGCATATGAGAAACTGGGCAGCCATGAGACTGACAGGGAGGGGTGATGGAGCCACACTGTGTTTCCCTGCACTGGTGTCCATGCTACTCTAGAGCTCCAGGAAGCACTTACTCAGGAAGCTGAGACAAACGTAACACATGATATCTGTAGGACAAACTAAAGTAAAACAATAATAAGCACCAGCAATATACTGTTTTACTCAACTTGGAATGAATATACTTTTTGGCAGGATTAAACCTAAATGTCTCAAGGTAGAAAGTCAGTAAAGAACAGTGGCTGAGCCATGGACTCTGAGCAAGACACTTAAGCCCTTTGTGACTCAGTTTCCCCATCTATCATATGGGGATGATGGAATTGTGAAAATTACATGAGTGAATACTTATCAGATGTTTGGAAGAGTGTCTGACACACAGAAGGCCTTTTTAACTTTTAGGTATTAGTGGTGTTGTTTCAACAAATTTTCATCAAATATATATGATGGGCAAGGAATTATATAACTATTGGTTAAGGTACAAGGAAGAAAAGGGAGAGGATGAAAGTGGCAAAAGAAAAGTCTAGGACAATTCTCATTTTCCTGGCTTGTGCAGACACAGCGAAATGGATACTGTTCACTGAGGGAATCATAGAAAGAATCGCTGGGAGCAGAACTCTGTGTTTGAGCTTTGTGTTACAATTTCATTGATTTATTCTTAGACCTTTTCCAAATGAGGAACACACAAATGTGTATTATTTTAAAATAGCTTTAAGGACCATGAAGAGCACATCTTCAGGTAGATTAGAAAAAGATTTCAGAAATGGGAAGAAGAAGAGGTTTCGGGCCATATTCCTATCCCAAACAGTCCGTAAGAGAAACCATTGGTGAGATCAGAAAATGCTGCCAGAAGAGGACATGATAATGGGTTGCTCACTCTGCTTCCCAGAGGTAAGGTATGGATGTGAGCATCTGCTTTCCCCATTTTTCCACTGGCCCAGCCAGGGTCACTGTCTAGGTCTGAGCTGCCTAGTCTTTGTTTTTCTAAGTTAAAGCAGTTAGTGTTTAAAGAAAGTTGATACAACAGTAGCCATGGGAAGTTTCTGTCATTGTTGATAATGAGAACCATCACTTCCTCAGCACTTACGTGCGAGATATCACATTAAGTACTTTACGTGTATTGGTTAAATACGTGGGATTTCATGTATTCATAGAATATTAGTGCAGGAGGGGGCCTCCCCTCTCATTTTACAGATCAGCAAATGGGGGTCACCGAAGAGATTCGGTAGCATGCCTAGGATGTCACAGTGCCATATTGTGACTAACAAGCTGGCAGTGCAACAAGTCTGACAAATATCCAACGGGACACTCTGAAATCACTCTGATTCCTCAGTCTTTCTTCAGATACTGACAAAAACAAGTAATTTCTGCACCATGTGTCTTGGCTTCACAACTTCACTAACTCTGTACCTGACAATCTTTTAAATAGACAAAGTATAATTTTCAGAAACGGTAGCATGTCCTTTTGAACCCAACCCACCTAGGTTTTTGAAACACATGAACATTGCATTGAGCTGAATTATTTCTCTTTTTTTTTCATTTGATCCTCACTTATATCTCTTTTTAATACCCTCTTTAAAATAATTTCAGTAGGTGAATTTTGAGAGCATTGCGTGTGTGTGTGTGTGTGTGTGTGTGTTGAAGAAAGGAATTTAGCTAAATTTTCTCCCTCATGAAATAATCCACTTACTATGCTCTTTGAGCCCACACCTTTCCTTCCCACTAAGGTTAAAGAAAGAAGAATCCCACAGCTCGGGGCTTTTTCTCCTGCTGGCTAAAATGGCCTGGTAAATACCCTGAGCAATCTCTCCCCTCTGTGCTCTCCAAGTCCTCTCACATGCTCTGCGTTATGCTTCTTGAAAACCCAGATGCTCTGGGCTCCATCTTGGTCTCTGCCTAACATCTGATTTGAAACACTGCACTGAAGCCATCTGCTGTATTTGGGGAATAAAGGCGTGGGGGCGAGCAATGCTTTTTACAAATGTGTCCAAATGGGGCAATCAAGAGAAGGATAATAAGATGGGGATGCCTGTTTGGTGCTGAGCCCTGCGATCGGCTCCCCGGTGACTTCTCACGGTATTTGTGTTCTCTGTCTCACACCAAGCTCGCCTCGGCTTGTGCCTCTTACTGCTCCTTGGCAGTAGATATCTGTTACACCCTCTGAAGAAACTGAACATTTTTAAGGGCGAAGTGAGAATTCTGAAGTTCAGAAACAGCCTGTGATGGATTGGAAAGTAGCTATTCTTGAAGGATGTGCTTGAGCTCCTCAGCATCCTTTGTGACATGCGTATCTGGAGCAGCTATGATTCTTGTTTCCTTTCCTCACTGCAGACCCATTTCCAACTGAGCTGGACACGTGCCCTTTCCAGCTCTGTGCAGGGATTTTGGTGGGCTGTTTGCAGGTTTTATTGAACATCTGTAAATCCTCAGCTTGGGTATGCTTCCAGCTACTCCTTTAATCTGTTCTGGGATATGGCACTCTAGGTTTTTAGCAGAGGGGGCTGGGGAGACATCTGTTCGCTGCTGCGAGTAGAAGATGGATCGAATGGTGAGCTCAGTTTCCCACGTGCTAGGGAGCATGATGAGGAGCCCCTCGGAGACCTCAGTTACCTTCTTTAGTGCAGTGTGCTCTCTTTTTTCTCCAAGAAGTGAAATCTCTGAATCGTATTCTTCAAGTTATCGCACATGAAGCATACAGGGCTGCATGGGGCAGGGAAACCATACATAAATTTTTTCAGATTCTGTCTGAGAGAGGAGTCGGAGGGGAGGGAGGCATCTGTGGGGCCCGCGCAGATGCCCAGTGGAGACATGGTGAGTGAGCAGAGAGAGGATGCGACAGCGGCTGGCATGGACCTGGGGCGGAGGAATGGGGCAGGTGGGCACAACAGGTAACCCCGTCAACCAACATCTGGTGCTGTGCTCTCCGTGCCAATCCTTGGTGCTCGCCTCCCTCATGAAGGCTGGGTCTGTGTGCAGCTAAGACCTGTTGAATTGCTGGCTTGTGTGTGAATTTTCCAAAGCTTTGGCTCACATCATCTCCAGGCTCTCCACAGAGCACACTGGTTCCACCCACAAGAAAAGTGACTCACTCAGAACCTGCTCTCCCAGCATTTTTCCTGGAAGCCGGCTGTGTCTCTGGACTGTGGCGGGTGTGTTGATTTCAACCCGACTCTTCAGCATGTTTCTGTCAGTCTCTCAGGAGTGCATTTTTGCTGAGATTTTTTTTTAAACCATTCTACAGACATGTGAAATACTCCCACAGTTTTTCACACAATCTGGGAAGTTCAAATATTCTTCTCTAATCTTTGAAGACACCGAGAGTCAATTTAGAACTTTAAAATCCCCAAATCTCAAGTCAAGAAAGAAGTTTTTCTTATTTAAAAAACCCCATTAATCAAACTCTCAGGACATTTAGGCCTTCCCATCTCCCTCCATCTGCTGAGAAAGGCCAGCAGGAGAGTAACCTGAAGCTACTTTGTGCCCATCCTGGAGTTCTCTTGCCATCATCTCAATTGTTTAAGAATGCTGGGTTGATTGTTTTACATTGAGGGCTTCCTCCTCTAGCTGGAGTGCCCTAAGGAGTTATCCTTTTTTGTTAGTGGAAAAAAATCATTCCTCTCCTTCAAAGACACCTACAGCCATGGTTCAACTTAAATGAAAATAAGAACACTAGCGAATATCATTTACTGACTACCACTGTGGGCCAGACCCTTTATGAATGCTGCCTTCAGTCCCACAGTATCCCTTCAAGTCATCAGTATCATCCCCATTTTGAAAAAAATAGAAAATCGAGGTTCCAGGTTACGTGAACTGATTAAGCTCATACAGCTGATGTGTGATGGCGTTGGAATTTGAACTCTGCTCTCTCTGAATCCCAATCTCATGATCTCTATTAATGTCTTTAACATTAATTGCATTTCTGCAAGGTCTAACTAAGAATGTCGAGCAAATGGTAGTTGGGAGACATTAGTAATTAAGGCAGTAGAGGTAGTAATCACAGCATTTGCTTATTAATTATGGAACAGTGGCTCACTAATAGCAAGAGCTATTACATGCCTTATCATACTTAGTTCTCATGACAACTCTAGAGCCTGTCTTCCTGGACCTTGAAATTGCCTTAACATAGTGATACACCTTGGAGTCCCTGGCAAGTGTCAGGACAAGGCACAATCACCTACTGTCTTTGCCCAAGACCCAGGTACAGGACACACCTCCTTCATGTCTGACCTGTTTCTGTTTGGTTCTAGTGACCCTATCTCAGCTCCAAGGTATATCCTTTTTCACTTTCAACCCTGCTTTTGTCTTTTTGATTTATTAACTACTATTGTTTGTCTCAGCTGGACCCCCAACACCAAAGACTTTGGTTGCCACTCACTCTGATGTTATTTGATGGATTTGCTAGGACAGACCACCCAGAATCAAATTAAATTGGAAGGTCAGCTCAGCTGGGAAGTTGTCAAGGAGGAGGCCCTACCTAGACTCAGCTTAAACTGGGAGGTCAGCTAGGTCACTTCTTACACTATCAATAATTTAGAGCACTAGAATATCCTTGGGATCCAAACTATCCCTGGAAATTTGAAAAGATGGAGAAAAATGATATTTCTGGAACTCCTCTCAGGGACAGTACTGTGTATATTACAAGAAAAACATAGAGAAGCTGCTTTGGAGGGAAGGTGATAAGACACTCAAGGTAAATTCTTAAGTAGTAATAGTTGGCAAGATAGAATTTCATAGATAGAAGTTGTTCTTTCTCATCCCAGCCCTCAACATCACTTGTAGATAATGTTAAACAGATTTTTTTTTTTTAATAACAATACCTGACTAAGGAACAACTGAATTGTTAGCTTGCTCTAGGTATCCAGTACATCGTGGTCTGACACTGACCCCACCAGTCCCAGAACCTACATGGTAGAACCAGGCTTCTTGGCTAGAACTCAACTTCCAGCTGCTTTCTACTCTTGTGAAGTAGATTTAGATTGGATGTAGGGATCATCATCATCATCACATTTCCAGGTGAGGGATTCTGAAAGGTTAATTAAGTAAAATACTCAAGGTTTTTCATTCAGGAAAAAGTGATGGCTTCTAAAACCACACCTTGAAAGGCAAACTGACACTATTCCAAAACTCTAGCAGTGATCATGTAGGACTAGAACTGGTATTACATGTCTCCTGTGAAATGAACTACTTCTGCATCTCTTCCTACCATGTTTGGAATGTCTGTTTCTTAAAAGGATCCTAACTTACGCCCATAGAAAGTGAGTTATAGGGGCACCTGGGTGGCTCAGTGGGTTAAGCCTCTGCCTTTGGCTCAGGTCATGATCCCAGGGTCCTGGGATCGAGCCCCACATCGGGCTCTCTGCTCGGCGGGGAGCCTGCTTCCCTGATTTCTCTGCCTGCCTCTCTGCCTACTTGTGATCTCTCTCTCTGTCAAATAAATAAAATCTTTAAAAAAAAAAAAAAAGAAAGTGAGTTATATTACTACTTGTTCTAGAGCATGTTCTCAAGGAATAAAAATAAGCACATATTTATCTATTCTGACCACATTTGAAGGATGTTTTTATATTCTTTCTCAGTAGGCTGCTGCCATCATGCTTCTATCTGACCAAGGTTGGGTTCCATTGGTTTAGGAGCATTTCCATTAAAGTGTCTGCAGAGTTCTTTTGTTTAGGACCAAACAGTTGTGGGGGGAGGAAATCAAGATACTCTAGAAAATAAACCCTACTACATCAAAAGTGAACTTAAGTTTGAGTATATTTTAAAAATTCAAACCATATACAGGCATCCCTGTGGTATGAGAGTTCTGATGCAGTCTCAAGAGCATTCTTGAAGCTCTAAATCAGAGGTGGTTTGTGGGCAGTGATGTCCTTCTTCAGCCACTTTTTTCTCTTTCCTCCAGGGCTGTGTCTAATTCATGACACACTCTGTGGCTGCCTGGGCTGGAGGCAGCATCCTGGGACCTTCTCTAGGAGTGCTGCTCCTAGTTTTATCTGAGTTCTGCCCACCGAAATTGTTATGGGAGAAGTCTATGGTCTACATGGACTACGGAGCTGGTTTCAAAGTCACAGACCCATTGAGGCAATGTAACTCACAGCTTGTCTTTCTTTACCTAGAAAGTAAAGCTGTTTGGATCTGGTAGAACTGGAGAGAATGGGTATTTCGTTGTTCTACCTGTTAAAAATGAACAAAGAATAATAATCTGGGGGAAGACCCTTGAAAAAAATAAAAGAAAGAAAGAAAAAGAAAGGAAAGAAGAAAAAAGTCAGGAGGATGCTAAGAAAACAGACCCAGGCCTTCGACCCTTGCTTCATCCAGATATGCTCTGTGACTATCTCATCTTAATGTCCTAAAGTTCTTCTGAATAAGATGTTGATTGAAAAAAGGAGTCTATGACAAAGATAAAAAAATTTAAAACTATCATCTCATTCAGTCCCTTCATTACATAGATGAGTAGAATGTGCTATAAGCAGGTTTTAGTAACTAGGGAATATCAGAAAAAGCATGTATTGTCTTTTCTTTTTTTGAATTAGTAAAATATATTGTGGGTTATAATGATGACCTGTTAGGACTAGCCACATTAAGGTTAGATATAACCTGTATCCATACAGTCTTCCCAGCAAATACTACTTCCATCCTGTGGCGGGAGTGCTCAATTCCCTTGTGCGGGTGAGAAAAATTCGTTGGGAATAATAATATCTTCTCCCTTAGAAGTGTTTCCTGTATTGCAAAGTTGCTGCCATATGGTTCCTATAAAGGTTCTGCCAAAATTCCCGTGGTTCTCACAAGAGCTTCTACCTCCTCTGTTCTTTTAATCTCCTGCTGCGGGCGGCAGACATGGGAGAGACAGACGAGCTGCAAAGGGAAGTCGATGAAATGAAATTAAAGCCCTACAACTGTGTTCCTGTCAGTGTAGATGGGGGTCCCCCCTCCTCGGTTTGCTCACAGAGGTGGGTGTGAGAACCTATAGGAGTGTCTGGAAGAGATCCTGTGGAAGTCATTTTTCCCAGAGCTGGAGGAGAAGCAAAAGGCAAGTGTCAAGTCTCTGGAAGGCCCGGGAGGGGAGATGGGGGTGTGAGGCTTGGGGGATGGCATTTCAAGGGGGGAGAAGCTTCCTAGAATTTTTACTTTCTAGAGGAAAGAGAATGGTAGCTGGAGGTTGGTCTGCATTTGTAAAACAACATAACAACATAGAGAAAGACTACCATTCCTGACTCTGTTCTGCCAGACACGGGAGATACAGACTTGGTGCCCATGTGGGGACTGGTTTTTTTCCTCCTTACATGATTGCTTTGAGTCCCTTCTGTTTCTTGGTGAGCTGTATTATGCTTGCTAAGTTGGGTGTGGATTCATTTGTATACCTGTGTGTGCACTGTTTTTTTTTATCTTTAATAATAACTTACGTGGATCATCTGTTTCTGTTTTGCTATCACTGTTCAAATTACGTGAGATGAAAACAGAGTATTGATATCTGCAACTCATTCTGAAAGTTATATTAAAGCAACAAAACCTCTAGTCCAGGTTAGTTGAGCCCAACAAGCCCAATGGGGCTTATGTCTCTGACCTAATGTCACTTCTTTCCCAGTTGTCGTGATGTGGATTCATCGAGAGAAGGTTTGCCACACATGTTGGGAGGAGAGAGGTGAAACAAAGGTCGCCATGGAATAGCATGTGTGCGGGTCTTCCATTCTAGCGAGAGGTCCGGGTGTGTAAGTCCTGTGGGTGCTGTTTCCTGCCTTGGCGAATGTTTTCCACTGCGCTCTTTTCTGTGGATCCCGCTCCTGCTCTGGCTCCGAGTGGCGTGCCTGTGATGTCACCGGTGGGCCCTGGGCTTCTGCTGGGTCTTACTGAGCCGGCGACTGGCTCTCACTCCCCCCCGCCCCCGTCTCCTTCTCCCCTATTTGAATTGTCTCTGCGTGCTTGAAGATGAGGTAATTAAATACATCCTTGAAGGGTACAGAAAGCAATAACACTCCTCTCCTTGCCTGATTCTGGGGGAGTGCAATCCCTTAAACTACCAGGTTGGCTTGTCAAATGAGTTATTGTTTTTTCAAAATATAGCCTGAACGGCATCCTTTATAATTAAGGCTTCTGGCTTTCAGTTTAAAGTGATATTTGCCAGTAAAAGCCTGCCAAAAAATAAATAAATAAAAGCAGGCTTACCGTTAAATATTGATTTAAGCTCAGAAACTGGCTCCAAATTTTGTTATACCAGTCTTGATCTCCGTGGCCTCTGGGCATCTGTTTCAATTTGGTCAGATTGAAATGGGGGAGGGACAATGCCAGGCGAACAGCAAGGTGATCCAATATAGTAGGGTGAGTTGTATTTGATGAAAAAGAGCCAGGCAGAGTCATCTGCAAGATCCTGGGGCCAGGTGAACTGGGCTCAGATAAAATAAGGGCTAATGGCCATGTTCACTCATCCCGTGGGTTGAGCTGAGCCAGTGATGAGTTTTCTGAAATGTAAAGAGTGTGGAGTACCCTTTGGTCAGGGAGGAGCAGTCTGTGTCTTGTTTCGTGGTGTTGTTTTGCCTTTCTGCATAGCCCGCTAAACACAGTCTTCTCCTCCAACTGGGCGCTTTCCTCATGATCCTTTCATGCCACTGGCAGGGATGTTCAAAAGCCCAAACACAAAACTCTCCTCTGAACTGAATTTCTCACACCCTAACTGCGGAGGTTTTTCTCCCAGCCAGGAAAAAGCTAAGGTTCTACGAAGAATCTTCTCTTAGGGAATGTATTTACTTGAGGCTTCTTGTTATCCACCTCCGTCACTGACAAGTGAAGGCAAACAGGAAGAAGAGGGTTAAAAAAGTTCCTGAAAATAAAAGGACTCGACGCAGCTGAGCTCCATGGGTGCAAAGTGCCTGAGATCCATTCGTTTTGACAACCTCAGTTATCCCGGTGCCTCTCATCATCTGTAAAGTTAACCAGGGCTGATAAGACACGATGAGGCAGGGTACTGGTTTGTATTTCCAGCCTCATAAATATTTCACAATACCATTTTCTTACAATCAGATACATTAGTTTGCCAAGCATAGATGCTGCTGGATGTTCACCCAGCGCTGGTGTTGAACAAAAGCCCTGCTTTTAAACCAGCACATCTAGGGCCTCAAGGTGCACAGCGCTCGCCACTGTCCCTGGCTTTCAAATGCGTGTTCTAATTCCGGTGAGAGAGTTGGTATTTGACCTCTGGAAGCTGTTGCTCTCTACCTTGAAAAATATATTGTTATGCTCTACAGGCAAAAAAGCGTCCATCTTGGCCAGGTTTTTATATTCTTTCTCCTTCTCCAGCCTGGCGATACCCTTGCGTTTCTTTATACTTCACACTGGATAGTAGAATCAGGAGCCAAAGGGTGAATTTAATTTGGAACAGACCTCTGTCTTGATAGAACCGCCTTTACTCAGGCTCCAACACAGCAACCTGCAATTTCCTGAGGCCGAGCCTCTGCCGGGGCTCTCACAGGGTCTCAAAATTAAGTCCAGACTCAGCCCCTCTCAGAGCTCACCCAACTCCCACCAACAGCACCGAGTGGTGTGGACACCCGAGTCAGCCGAGTAGCAACGGTTTTCTCCCTGATGTAATCAAACGGAGTGCACGGATATCACTTGATTAACAGCTGCGGTATTAATTTCCCTTTTTGGTTGCTTGACTCACAGCGAGAATCATGTCAAGGCAGCAGAGAAGCAATTAAATTGATTTTAATCTTTGTCAGAGAAGATAACATGCCTCTTTCTCTTCTCATTTAAATAATTAAAGTTTCAGTAGGTATTATTTCTGGCTTTAAAGAAATTGGTAACTTAATGTAATAGAATCCTTGTAATTATATACTTAATGGTTCTTAATAAGTTAATCATGGTTTTTCATTTAAAATGTATTTTTTACTTATTAAATTTTTTTGTTATAGTATCTTTGCTTTTAAGGAGAAGGGGGAAACACAAAGAGTGATAGATATAAAACAGTTCTGTCATTTTTCATTATTAGTTCTTTCAACAGCTATCTTCTCCTCCTTTGGTGTGTTGGACTTAAGTTTGAAGTAATATTTTTACATTTCAGTGCATTTAAAAGAAGCCTACTTCTTTTAATGACAACATATTTAATTTTAATGATGATGGAGTTTTTGGCTTTTGTGAAAATTGCCTTATAGGACATCCTATGTGTTTCAATTGTGCGGAGCACTTTGAAACTTAAAATTTCTTTAAGGTCTTAGAGAAATGTTGAAAAAATATTGCAAGTGGTTTCATTCCTCTTTGGGATTCAGTCAAACATTATACAGTTACTTTATTCCTCACCCCAATATTGTGAAGTATCTTGTAAATGTTTCAGAGCAAAGAAAATAGGGGTAGAATTTATAGATCGAGTGGCCCTCTTCATCAGATGCTGCATTTTAGCTCTAATGCATGTGTGGCCCCCAGGATATTGAACATTCCATAATTTAACTGTCATCAACTCCCATCACTACCATTGGGATGAGTGACTTATGAAACAGAGGAAGTGTTATCCCAAAGAGAGAGTAGTTCTCAGTTCAGACCCCAATCAAGAAATGAACGGTTCACCAAAAGGTTTAAAAAATGCCTCCTCTTTAAGAATGGTGAACACTGCTCAAGAAGAGAGAGACCATGGGTCCTGCACCAGAAACACTGAGGTTAGGGAGATACAAAGCCAGCATCCTAGACCTGGCCCCTTTCCTCAGAGTTTTGGAGGAATGCATTCTTCTGTAGAAATTAATTGATGAAGACTGAGTTCTTTACTTGGTATTTTGAAAGAGAGCTGCTATAAGCTTATATACTATAAATTGCTAAATGCCACTGCCTGTAGGTGGACAGGTTACAAAAGACACTTTTTCTTCCTGGTATGGCTAGCTCAGGACAGGCTGGATTACAGCCCTTACTTCTACCACTCCCCCATTCCCACCAAGCTGGGTGCTTCTTTGCAGTGCACAATCTGCACAACTGTACTTGGTTTGAAAATATGTGTAAGCAAAACCTAACAGCTTCTGAAACAATTTCTGAAGCAAGAAGTGAATATATTAATGCTGATGGCAAAGAAGGTGAACAGTATGGGCAGACAGAAGTATCACAGCGACTGCAAAAAGAATGCTCTAGACCAGCTCATCGTGAACATTTCTTGGCCATGCTGATTAAGAATTATCACCAGTTTCTTAGGACTTGGAAACTTGGAAATGTACTGAATGCCCTTTCTAGTTTGTTATAGAGTGTATCTTCACTCATTCCTATTTAATCTTGAAGCTGTTAATCCCTATATGACTGTTACATTGAAGATTCTAAAGCTCAAAATATCCAAACCCAGCATTCCTTAGAGTGAAAGGATGTTTACACAAACATTGACACATGGAAGGGAGTTAAGGGGAAAAGGGAAGGCAAATGTCATTCCAGGCAGAAGAAATCAGTTAGGCAAGGGTGTGGAGGTACATTAAGAGTATGGATTCCTTTAGGAAGTGTTTTTGCACCTGATTAAATCTGAGTGTCCCTGGAGATATTGAGTTGATTACAGCACATTCCCTGCCCCGGAGGAGCTAGAAGTATTTTGACATCTACCCTATTTGATTCTCACACAAATTCCATAAATTAAGTAGCAAAGATTTTATCAACTAAAAATCACTAGGGAAGAAATTGGAGCCTAAAAAAGGTACACAACATTTAAGATTACACAGCTAATTCTAGGTAAGCTGGGACTGAAACCCAGCCTCCCAGTGGCCATTGTGGGTTCTTCAACTAGATCATAAGAGGGGGATAGCTTTTTCCTCCCTCCTTGGGATAGGGCAGCAAACTTTTTCTAAAAAACATCGTTTTGGTTATGGTTATGGTTACGATATATCAGTAAGGTGTGGAGGAAAAAGTAAAAAGTATAATCAGGTCTATTTGCTTCTCTTTGTTAGCAGTGAAGATGTAAAAATAAAATACCTTGTAAGGTGAGTTAACAAGAGTGAAATGCAACGAAAAGTGTATTTGTGAGCAGAATAAAGTTGATTGAAGGAATCCTGAGTATTACATATCTTTGAGACAGTTTATTTAAAAATAAAGGGTTAAAAAATTAACTGTATGCTATCATGATAAGCATTGAGTAATATATAGAATTATTGAATCAATATATTATACACCTGGAACTAATATAACACTGTATGTTAACTATACTGGAATTAAAATAAAAAAATTGGGTGCCTGGGTGGCTCAGTTGGTTAAGTGTCTGCCTTCAGCTCCAGTCATGATCCCAGGGTCCTGGGATTGAGTCCCACATCAGGCTCCCTGTTTAGCGGGAAGCCTGCTTCTCCTTCTCCCTCTGCCTCTCCCTGCTGCTTGTGTGCTCTCTCTCTCTTTCTCTCACTCTCAAAAAAAAAAAAAAAATCTTAAAAAAAAAAAACCTTAATAGTAAAAAGAACTCATCCTGCCAAATGAATCTCCTACAAACAAACATCTCCTTCAAGAACACTGGCCACAAGGCATATTTTTAGTGGTACACCTCTCCTGTCCAGGGATCTGCCTTATTTACTCTTTTGTCCCTAGTCCCTAGCATAATGTCTGGGCTAGAAAATGCATTCATTCATTCAATATTTATTGAACACCTACTATATGGCAGGTACTATTCTAGGAACTTCAGATACAGCAGTGAACAAAATAGATAACTAATGGATACATTAATAGAGCATTTATTCCGGTGGAATACTTTAGTATTTATACAAGTAAATAAACAACCAAGATGTGTTACAAAGAAAATCAAACAAGAAATGTGACAGTGACTAGATGTGATTCAGATGGGTGTCAGGGGAGCCTATTTGAGGAAGTAAATTTGAACTGATATCTGAATTATCAAGATTCAAATCTAAGAAAAAGAATTATGTATCTACAAGATGGAAGGAAGGACATTATAGCTTGAGGCTGTATGGGCAAGAAGAGAGAAGGCATGTGGGGAATGAATGGGAGGAGTTCAGAGGTGGTAATGTCAAAGAGGGGGATGAGGGGATTCAGCAATGTCAAAAGTTGATCCATGCTGCTGGATTGGTGAAAACACCATGCTACAAAGTTTCTTTAAAGGTTCATCAACATTAAAAATGTTTGTGCTCCAAAGGATACCATCAAGAAAGTGAAAAGATAGTCTAATGGGAAAAAATACTGGCAAATCATGTATCTGATAAGGGACTTATATCCAGAATATATAAAGAACTCTTACAACTCAATGATAAAAAGACAAATAATCCAATGAAAAAATAGGCAAAGGATCTGACATTTCTCCAAGGAAAATGTACAAATGGCCAATAAGCAAGTGAAAAGATGGTTGGCATTATTAATCATCAGAGTAATACAAATCAATCATGAAAGAGTCCTTCATATCCACTAGGATGGCTAGAATACAAAAGTCAGGTAATAACAAGTGTTGGCAAGAATGTAGAGAAATCAGTATCCATATAAACTTCTGGGGATGTAAATGGGAACATTAAGTGGTATAGCCACTTTGGAAAACAGTCTGGCAGTTCTTCAAATGCTGAAACATAGAGTTACCATACAGCCTAACAATTTTATTCCTAGGTATATAGCCAAAAGAAATGAAAGCATATGTCCCCATAAAAACTTGCATACAGGGCGCCTGGGTGGCTCAGTTGGTTGAGCAGCTGCCTTTAGTCAGGTCATGATCCTGGAGTCCCGGGATCGAGTCCCGCATGGGGCTCCCAGCTCCATGGGGAGTCTGCTTCTCCCTCTGACCTTCTCCCCTCTCATGCTCTCTCTCACTCTCTCTCTCTCTCTGAAATAATAAAAAAAAAAAACTTGCATACAAATGTCCAGCTTGTCTGACAAATGGATAAACAAAATGTGGTATAGTCATACAATGGGATTTAATTTTGCCATAAAAGAGAAAGAAGCACTGACATGCTACAACATGGATGAACCTTGAAATTGTGCTAAGTGAAAGACAACAGTCATGAGAGACCACATAGTATATGACTCCATTCATATTAAAGTTCTAGAACAGGAAGTCTGTAGAAACTGAAAGTAGATTAGTTGTTGCCTAGAGGATGGGAGAATGGGAAGATAGAGGAGCAATAGCTAAACAGTACAGGATTTCTTTTGGAGGTGATGAAAATGTTATGAAACTCAATTTGGAGATGGCTGCATTTATCTGTGAATATACTAAAAACCATTGAATTATGTGCACTTGAAGTGGGTGAAAAAACAAAACAACAACCCAAAGGCCTGAGGATATACTTTCTACTCACTGAAAGGTATAGGCTCTTCAGATAAAATTTACTAGTCCAGATTAGTATATCTTTGTGCCCAACGGAGAATTATCAATGAAGCTATTCTTAGAACACAAAGCTTTCCTTCCTAAAATACTGGAAAGGAGCAACACCTTGAACACCACAGGAAACCCATAAATATCTAATTTGCACCACTGCATGATAAAAGCAGCTTGTTTCTTCCACTCGTTAGCAGCACTCAAAAATACATTCTAGCTTTTTGCCTGCTAAAAGAATATTTACATTTCTTCCTTGCACCAACTACATAAACCCTGTTTATTCCCACAGTTTCTTTGCAGCTCTGGTCCACTTGAACCGTGTTTGGAAAGCAGGCAGAGAGAGCTGTTCTGGGACAAACACAGTGGTGGAAAGTGCAAGTGCTGCATGAGAACTCATTGAAATTAATGTGTTTGGAACCACAGATTTCTAAGTGAGTTGAATTTGGAAGCTATTTCAGTTTTCTAGACAACAGGAAGTCAGCCATTGTATTCTACAAAGAGTAGCATGCTCTTTAGCTGCTAGTGGTAATTGCTTGCAGAGGCAAATTTTAGGCCCTTTAAATAGGAAGAATCTTAGTCATCTTTCTACTCTACAAGTTAGTGCTTTTGAACATAATATGTGTTCAGTAAAATTTTTAATTGAAGTCGAAAGAATAGGTCACTAAGGTTTGAGAATAAGATCAATAAATTTTTGCAGCGATTGAAAATATTAAAATTGAACAGATGATGCATGGTTTAGTCATATTAAGTCTGACTCCACCTGGGAGCTAGCTTATAAATCTAATGCCGTTGGAGCCAAGGAATATCCAGTTGCCACTCAGGAAGCCAGGGTAGTGATGGGGCTATTGTAAGTTGACATAAAAAGGAAATGGAGGGGGAGACTTTTCCGGTAGCTTTTAGTCCAGCTGAGGAAAGTAAGACACTACATCTGGTAGACAGAAGCACTCAGTTCAATTGACAGACTCTCTGTGGCAGAAAAAAGTTCACCAGGCTTTTGCTGCAGTTTACATGAGTTATCTGATTTTCTCTTTCATTATGAGACAAGGTTCCCAGGAGCTGGAGTACATGGGATTGTGTATTTGCCAGACAGAGGAATCAAACTTGCCTCTTCCCTTCCTCTTACCTCCTTTTAGGCCAATAACAGGACACTGCCCATGTATGTGAAGCCTAGTCTGAAAAAGCCTTTTGGCTTCCTTTTTTTGGGGAAGAAATAGTAACAGTGATTCTCATCAGTTTCTCCCAGAGAAACTGAGCAGGGCAGGGCCTGTTTTCTCATTCTCCCTCTGTCCATTCAGGTTATATGGATAAGTCTAAAATGTCCAAATATCCTAAATGCATTTTTGAATGTGGGAGGTATGGTTTGAAATCCTAGGTATAGGATACTGATGCCATCTTTACCACACATATTGCTCTTAGCACTTCACAGCTCAATTTTCTGCTTAAAAGGGTGCTGCTTTTAAACTAGCAAATACAGCAAGTGACTAATTAGCCAAATTAATGAGGGCTTGTTTACTTGAAGTCCCCAGTGCCCTTGGAACTTGGGATGTTTCATTATTACAATCTGCAAGTAGTTTCCTCCAATTAATTTTTAACATACGGCTCTTGCCTCTTCTCAGTAATATGTAATATCCTAATACTTCAGAGGGGCTTGCAAGCATTAACTCATTATTCCTCACAGGGGACTACTGGAAAACTGAAACAAAAAGGAATCATAGTGGTATTGTTTTTTTTGTTGTTGTTTTGTTTTGTTTTTGTCAACACTGCTTTTTGGCGTATTTTATTACAAATTCTAGTCTATAGGTCTAAAGCAAAATTGGTAGAAAGCAATTATTAAGGCCCATTCTGAGAAAAAGAAAGTAAGAAACATGTAAATATGAAAGAAATTTCTCTTTGCCACAGAATAAATGATAAATAAGCTAAGAAAAGTCATTTGTCTTACAGTCCCTTGTCTTCTAATTGGAGGTAAGCTCAAATGTAATTGGGCACATGGAAGCATATATCTGGATGCACATTCAAAAGTGGTGTAGGCATCTAGTACTGTAGAGAAAGAAGTGAGGTGGACGTCTAGAGCACATTCAGAAGTAAGTTGTACATCTAGAGTATTGACAGAAGTGAGGTCTGCATCTAGAACACATTTGGAAGTGAGATGCATGAGTGATATCACAGAAATGGTCAAGTAGGAAGCTCTAAGAATTGGTCCCTCCACTGAAGCAGCCAGTAAGCTGGTAAAGATGAGTAGAATCATGTTTTTCAGAGCTTCAGAGTCTAATTAAAAAAAAAATGAAACAACTTACAACAACTGGGGGAGAGTTTAAAGAAGGAGATTGCTAAATTTCAGTATTTAAGGAAATCTCTGTCAGATCACTGACTGCTGAGAATGAAACAGACTTTAGGGATCACACATAACAAAGAATACAGTTTACACACACACACACACACACAAGTTTGGAAAAAGTCACAACAAATGGATAACTGAAACCCTCAACAATCAATAACAGCAAACCCTGAAGAGGGAGAGAATCTGATTTCCAGAGCTACCACACTGTAATGTCCAAATGTCAGCAAAATTTTCAACAAAAATTACAAGGCATACAAAGACACAGAAAAGTATGACTATTCACAGGAAAAAATAAATTAACCCAAACAAAACAAACAACAAAAAAACAACAACTGTGAGCCAGTTCAGACATTAGACTTACTAAACAAAATCTAAACATCTAAATGAAATTATGGATAAAGTCTAAAGGAAACCAGCAAAACAATGAAAAAATAAATAAAATTGATGGAAACATAGACATTATAAAAAGAAACCAAGTAGAAATTCTGAAGCTGAAAAGTATAATAGCTGAAAAGAAAAACTTGCTAGAGAGATTCAGCAGTAGATATGAGCAGACAAAAGAAAGAAGCAACAAACTTAGGATAAGACAATTGAAATTGAGTCTTAGGGCTGAAAGAAAAAAAAGAATGGAGAAAATTGAACACAACCTAAAGGATCTGTGGGACTCTATCATCTATACCAACATAAACATGGGAATTGCAGAGGGTGAGGAGAAAGAGAAAGGGGCAGAAGTAATATTGTAGAAATAATGGCTGAAAACTTCCCAAATTAGATGAGATACATGAATCTACATGTCCAATAGTTTTAACAAACCTCAAGTAGGATAAACTCCAAAGAAATCCACAGGAAGACATCTTATTACCAAACTGTCAAAAGCTAAACATCGAGAATCTTGAGAGCAGCAAGATAAAAGCAAATTATCACAGACAAATGATCTTTAATAAAATTAACAGTTGATCTTACATCAGAAAAGCATGAAGGGCAGAAGGCTGTGAGTGACATGTTTAAAGTGCTGATACAACAACAACAACAACAGCAACAACAACAACAACAACAACAAAAAAGTCAACCAAGAAGTCTATATCTGGAAAAACTGCTCCTCAAAAATGAAAAGGAAATTAAGATATTTCCCAATAAACAAAAGCTGAAAGAGCTCATTGCTAGTGGACATATTCTGTATGAAATGCTAAGTGGGCTCTTTCAGGCTAAAATGAAAGGAAACTAGACAATAAGTTGAAACCATGCAAAGAAATGAAAAACTTTGGTAAAAGTAACTCATGTAGGTAAATATAAAAGCCAATATTAATATATTTTTGTTTTTTTCAATTTTCCTGTATAATTTAAAAGAAAAATGCATAAGATATTCATTATGAATCTATGTTAATGGGCACACAGTATATAAATATGAAATTTGTGACAATAAGAGCATAAGGTGAGAGAGAAATACAGGAGCTGAGTTTTTATATGCTATTAAAGCTTAATTGGTATGCATCTAAACCAGATTGTTATAGATTTAGCATGTTCATTGTAATCCACATGATAATCACTAAAAATATAACTTAAAAATACACAGGATATACAGGAGAGGAAATGAGTAGGGAATCTAAATGGTACAGTAGGGGAAAAAAAATGAATCAACCACAAAAGAAGGCAGTGTCAGAGGAACTAAAGAACGAAAGGATATAACACATAAAGAAAACAAATGGCAGAATGGCAGAAGTAGCTTTTTCTTATCAACAATCACTTTAATGTAAATGCATTAAATTTACTAATTAAAAGACACACTACCAGAATAGATTAAAAATTGTTCAACTATATTCTGCTTACAACAAAAGGTAGTAGTGAGGTGTACCTCTAGAGCACATTCAGAAATGAGGTGCACATGTCGAATGTGCGTATAACCAAGGTCTATCTCTAGAGCCTGTGCAGAAGTGAAGTGAGCATCTCTAGCCCACTCAGAAGGGAGATATTGGTGTCAATGATTAAATTCTAATTTATTCAAGATTTTTATTTCCATTTTTACTTAAAACAAAAAAAAATTAATGATTCTTTTTTGTATTTTGACAAAGGACAATCTCATATATTTGGGTATTGAGTTTGGAATAATTTTTTTTTAAAGATTTTATTTATTTGAGAGAGAGTCATTGAGAGAGAGCATGAGAGGGGAGAAGGTCAGAAGGAGAAGCAGACTCCCCGGGGAGCTGGGAGCCTGATGCAGGACTCAATCCTGGAACTCCGGGATCATGACCTGAGCTGAAGGCAGCTGCTCAACCAAATGAGCCACCCAGGTGTCCCTGGAATGAATTTTTTAAAAAGAAAAGGGAAAGGGATTTTTTTTCAACCACCAACTACAAGGTAATAGTTCTAAAACATGGCAACAACAGGGTTAGAATAATTTGCATTTGAATCAGTGGAGATTTCATGAAAAGGAAGATTTGGCCTCTTAAGATCATGGAAACATTAAGAGCAGGGAAAAAATATTCAGCAACTGTCTGTACCAGTTACTCACTTAGAATGTAGAGAGAATTGGTTTTGAGGTTGCTTTTGATGAAAAAGAGCCTGGTTGGTTGACTTGGTGAGGAGAAAGAGAATATTCCAGGTGCAGGGAGGAGGTAAAATGAGTGTTGAACAGAAAGTGGTTTTGGAAGCTAAGAAAACAAAGGAAGCAATAAGAGTCCAGCCCTTCCTTGTAGTGAGTGATAAAAGCTCACTACAAAAAGGTTCTTAGGAAAAGAAACAATAATTTCTCATGTAATTATGTGGAGTTACACTTTATGCTGAGGAAGATAATAATGGACTGTTAGTAGCCTCACACCTTTCTCTCTTCCAGCTGCTGGATGCATTATTTTCTTAAGATGTTCTCTTCTCAGAACACTGATGACTGACTTTCCATTGATAATATAAAATTCAAACTTCCTGGCTTGGATTCAAGGCCTCCCACAATCTGCCTTTTCACCCTTCTATTTTTTTTAGTTTTCTGACTTCTCAGGTGGTAGGTTGGCTGGAAGACCAGGTTATACATATTTTTGATAAATTCACTGTTATAAAAGACTAGGTAATTGGATGTTATGATTATTTGAAGAAAGAGATAACAGAAGACTATTCTGAGCCTTTCCCATCTCCTCCTCTACAAAGAAAGGGTTTTGGCTTTTCCTGTAGTTTCTTCATTTTTCTTGCCTCCTGAGGCATGTTCTGGTCTTTCCAGGCCAGATTTCTGGGGATTTATGATGCAAAATGAGAAAGGTGGGGAAGGTAGAACAACCAGAGCATTGGAGAGTAGATGAGGAGGAGGAGATATTTTTAGAGAGTCTTGAGGAGAGTGGCACGAGAAGTGTTCCAGGGTATAAAAAAAAAATAAATTGGAGAAGAAATTAAAGTTTTAAGAAACATAACTATGAATTATAATTCTTCAAATGTAATCCAAAGAGGGTGAGTGATTTCAAAATCACTCTGTTGTTGAGCAGTGTTTTGCTGAGTGTGTACTGTTGAGACTGAATCACCTGGCTTCTGGCTTCATTTGGCTCACATGTATGACAGCCAAGTTCTGGAAATGAAGTGGACATTAGGTGGACTTTGGATTAAAGGCACTAGTCCTTTTCCAATCCTAGTTCTGAGATGCAGATTTTTGTTTTATTTACAGTTCTTTCAAAGTCATCCTTCAAGACTTAGCTCTAATATGACCTTCTTTGTGAAAGCTTTCCTTGATATTCTTCATTTCCCTCATGTGATGGACTCTCTTATCCTTCAGGTCTTACTTCTCCTTTGGATAGATTCTCTCATTTCACTTATGACACTAAAGTTATTTGTCTGACTTCTGCCAGGTGACTGAATTCTTTGAGGACAAACACTATCTTTGTATCTTTGGAGCCTAGCACTGTATCTAGTGCACAGTAGACATTTAGTGCACACTTGTTGACTAAACAACTTATTATTAGCCTTGTTCCTGCTTATTGTTTCTCCCAATTTCCATACCTACATACCACTGACTGGTGAATATTCCTGAAGAACAAAAAATACACAGTGGCTCCACACTGTCTATTAAA
Source organism: Taxidea taxus jeffersonii (assembly GCA_003697995.1). Lineage (NCBI taxonomy): Eukaryota > Metazoa > Chordata > Mammalia > Carnivora > Mustelidae > Taxidea > Taxidea taxus. The sequence goes on from ML105354.1 coordinate 397,319, forward strand.
ATAGAGTTCAAGTTCATTAGTACAGTATTCAAAATGCTTGATAATCTGACTTTAAATTATTTTTTGGCCTCCTCTCCCTTTAAAACCTCTGTTCTATCCAAATTGGATAACTTGTGTAGATGTTTTGTTTTGTTTTGTTTTTCTTTTTAAAATGGTTCTTTGCATTGTGAAGGAAGAACTTTATAAAATATCCCAGCACATTCTCTGCCAGCCTCAGAATTAGCACTTAACAGTTGTTAGAGTAAAGAGAGCTGGGACAAAGGGACAGGAGACAAAAGATCACACAGGAGAATAAGTTATTATGAATGTTCCAATTTCTATGTTAGGCAATGGGATCACTGGTGCTTTTTATGTTTTAAGTAAGCAAGCAAACGAATAAATAAACAAAAGCTACATGGACGAGTGATGAAAGTGTGCCCTTGATAAAAATCAAGGGTATAATGAATCCAATTCCATGAACTTGAAATAAACAGAAGAGTAGCTGGGATTTGTAGGATAGTGGGGAAGAAGACTACAAGTAACATACCTAAAGCCACTTGTTCCCTCTCGCACATGTCTGAGACCCTATTTGCTTTCTCTCTGCTGCCTTCTTTTGTGACATAGTCACAAACAATAGTGGACAATATTTCTAAAATTTTTATGTCTAGGTACATGTATAGAAAAGATACATACATTTTATGTTGAGGATTTCTTGATAATGGTTTTTTGTAGGTGGTCTTCAAGCTTTAGTGTGCCTAAGAATAACCTGAGTTTTTTTTTTCATAATTTGACATTTTGAATTTCTGCATCAGCCTCCTAGAGGTTCTGATTCATTAGGTTTGGTTGTATGATTCAATATGATTTTAAATATTTGAAATCCTCTTGGGGCATTTTGATGTGGGTGATCCAAGAAAAATATGTAATTATATGACTCTAGTCAGGTGTTTTTTTTTTAATATCAAGTTGAGCCACAGACTTCTTAGTGGTATAGAAATGTACAAAGACCCTGAAGACAGTCAAGAAGAACATCAGAAATGGTTAAAGTAATGAAAGGATTGATTTAAGGCATTTATCAGGTTTAAAGGATCTAAATATGTCTAATCCTTAAAGCCTAACTCAGTAACAACTAATGGGAGATGGGATAATGCTCTACAAATATTTGAATGGCATAAACATCAAAGATGGAGAGGAATTACTTAGCTTATTAGAAGACAGTATGAGATTAAGAGTAACTAAAGATGACCTCTGGGCTGAATCTAGGATTAGCTTTATGGAAGTAAAGTGATTAGATTTCAGGATAGACTCTTAACAAAAGCGATAAATCAATAGAGATAAATGTGAAGAAAAATTGATCTGCAAATGAGTTGATCTCACTTTTATTTAAAATCTGGAAATGAGAGCTCCCAAATTTCCTCTAGTGTCTATTTCTTTCTTAATATCCACCTGTGCCTCTCTCTCCTATCTGCTTTCATGCTTTGGTCTTGGTAAATTTTGAGTGGTCCTTTGTCTTATCTCTGGGGACATCACAGTGATAGCCAGCCTTGATTTTCCAAATCCACAGTTGCTGGCATCCCTTTCTTGTAATAAATATTTGTTTGTTTGTTTGTTTAGGTGTGGGGAGGGGCAGAGGGAGAGAGAAAGACAATCTTAAGCAGGCTCAAAGCTCAGCATGAGGCCAGATGCAGGGCTCAATCTCACAACCCTGAGATCGTGGCCTGAGCCAAAATCAAGAGTCAGACACTTAACTGACTGAACCACCCAGACTCCCTACAGTAAATATTTATTAATCATTTACTATAAGTCTTGACACTAGGTAATAAGAGAAACAAAGACTCTGTCTTTAGGGATCTTATATCTTAGAGAATTACTGATTATGATCTACTGAATGTTTTTGTCTCCCCAAAATGCATATGTTGACATCATAACCCTCAAAATGATGATATTAAGATATGGGGGTCTTTGGGAGCTGATTCAGTCATAAGGATGTGGCCCTCATGAATGGGGTTAGTGCCCTTATATAAAAAACCCCAGAGAGTTCTCTAGTCCTCTTTCTATCTACCATTTGTGGACACAGTGAGAAGTTGGCTGTCTCCAACCAGGAAGCAGGCTTTCACCAGATATCAAATCTACTGGTGCCTTGATCTCAGACTTCCAGCCTCCAGCATAGTGAGAAATAAATGTCTGTTTTTTGAGCCAACCAGTCCATGAGATTTTTGTTATAGCAGCCTGAACTAGGACAGATGATGCCTCACTTGCCATGTTTCTAGCTGAAAGTGGTTGAATTCTTTCTCCATCTCTGTTTCATGGGGAGAACACAATAGCTCTTAGTTGCGAGCTAATCCTATAAGACAGGTAGTACGGAGAAAAACCATTTTGACAGAATGAAGTATGAGCCTTGTCCCAATCTTCTTTCCATTTCTTTTTTAAAAAACTGTATTCTTGGGGTGCCTGGATGGCTCAATCATTAAATGTCTGCCTTTGGCTCAGGTCACGATCTCAGGGTCCTGGGATCGAGCCCTGCATCGGGCTTCCTGCTCAGCAGGGAGCCTGCTTCCCCCTCTCCCACTCCCCCTGCTTATGTTTCCTCTCTCATTGTGTCTCTCTCTGTCAAATTAAAAAAAAAAAAAAAGAATTCAAGATCATTGATACAGAGTACAGATTGGTGATTGCAATAGATGGAGGATGAGGGGCTATAGAAATGTGTAAACAAATATGGGGTTTTATTTGTTTTTTTTGTTGTTGTTTAAATAACAAGAATACAATGTTTTAAAAGGTTTTATTTTTTTAAAGATTCTACATATAGTAGAGACCAAATGGTATCTGTCTTTATCTGGTTTATTTTGCTTAGTATAATGTCCTGGAGGTCCATCGATGTTGTTGCAAATGGCAAGATTTCATCCTTTTTTATGACTGAATAATATCCCATTGTATTTGTTTATCCATTCATCCATCCATGGATACTTAGGGTGTTTCCATATCTTGGCTATAATAAATAATTCTGCAGTGAACAAGGGGGTGCACACATCTTTCTAAATTACTGTTTTTGTTTTCTTTGGATAAATACCCAGAAGTGAAATTGCTAGGTCTTATGGTAGTTTTATTTTTAATTTTTTTAAAAAGATATTTATTTATTTGTCAGAGAGAGTGAGCACAGGCAGACAGAGTGGCAGGCAGAGGCAGAGGGAGAAGCAGGCTCCCTGCTGAGCAAGGAGCCCGATGCGGGACTCCATCCCAGGATGCTGGGATCATGACCTGAGCCGAAGGCAGCCGCTCAACCAACTGAGCCACCCAGGCGTCCCTATTTTTAATTTTTTGAGAGACCTCCATGCTGTTTTCCATAGTGATTGCACCAATTTACATTTCCATCATAGTGCACAGGGTTCGCTTTTCTCCAGTTTTTTGCAATCGTTTGTTATTTCTTGTCTTTTTCATGCTAGCTAATCTAACAAGTGTGAGGTGGGTATTTGATTGTGGTTTTGATTTATTTTTCCTTGGTGATTAATTATGTCGAGCATCTTTTCATGTACTTGTTGGCCATCTGTATGTCTTCTTCAGAAAAATTTCAATTCATATCTTTTAATTTTTAATTGGATTATTTGGGGGGTTTTTTTGCTATTAAATTGTATGAGTTCTTTTTATATTTTGGATATTGGCCCCTTACCAGATATGTGACTTGCAATTATTTTCTCCCATTTAGTAGGTTGCCTTTTCACTTTGTTGATGGTTTCCTTTGCTGTGCAGAAGCTTTTTAATTTGATGTAGTCCCACTTGTTTGCTTTTGTTGGTTTTGTTTTTGATGTCAGAATAAAAAAAATCACACCAGAACCTATGTCAGGGAGCTCACTGTCTATGTTTTCTTCTAGGAGTTTTATGTTTTCAGGTCTTATATTCAAGTCTTTAGTCCATTTTCAGTTAATTTTTGTGTGTGATCTAAGAAGTGGTCCAGTTTCATTCTTTTACATGTGGCTGTCCAATTATCCTATCATGTATTAAAGAGACTGTCCTTTCCCCACTGTACATTCTTGGCTCCTTGGTCATAAACCAACTGACTGCATATGTGTGGGTTTATTGGCTCCTTGGTCATAAACTAATTGACTGCATATGTGTGGGTTTATTTCTGGGCTTGCTATTCTATTGATCTATGTGTCTGCTTTTATGCCAGTACTATATGTTTTGATTACTAGAGCCTTGTAATATGGTTTGAAATCAAGGAGTGTAATGCCTCCAGCTTTGTTCTTCTTTTTAAACATTGCTTTGGCTATTTGAGATCTTTTGTGGATCCATACAAATTTTAGGATTGTTCTATTTCTGTAGAAAAAATGCCATTGGAATTTTTATAGGGATTGCATTGAATCTATATATTGCTTTGAGTAGTATGGGCATTTTAATAGTATTACTTCTTCCAGTTCATGAGTATAGAATATCTTTCCATTTAATTATGTCTTCTTTGGTTTCTTTCACTTAATGTTTTATGGTTGCTAATATATAGGTCTTTCACCTCTTTGGTTAAATTTATTTCTGGGTATTTTATTCTTTTTGCATTGTAAATGGGACTGGTTTCTTAATTTTTCTTTCTGTAGCTTTCTATTTGTGTATAGGAATGCAACAGAATTTTGATTTTATGTACTGTAACTTAATACTGAGTATTAATAATACTGTAATTGACTTTATGTACTATAACTTAATACTGAGTTTATTTATTAATTTTAACAGTGTTTTGATGGAGTCTTCAGGGACTTCTATACATAATGAATGTCATTTGCAAATAGTGAGTGTTTTACTTCTTCCTTTTCAGTATGGATGCCTTCTATTTCTTCTTCTTGCCTAATTGCTCTGGCTAGCAATGGAGTAAGAGATAATTTTAAGATACAGTGGTAAACTTAATACCACTTCCCATCCCTCCTCCCCCTTTCATCTTCCAGACATCCTCTCCTTTCCATCTTAGACTGATTCTCTCTTTCAAGGTTAGTATTCATTTAAAACCAAAACACAAACATTTGTTCAATTTTATCTATTTTCAAATGTTTTGGGGGAGGGACAGACAGACAGATTAGGGATTCAGGTAGGCATTGGTTGTGGACTATACCACACATATCCATACTCAGAAATGTCCTGTGACTTAACCCAGGCAACCACTCCCTTGGGTTCCATTTGGATTCTTCCAGTATCTTGGCTTCTGCCCTGTTATCCTGGACCCAGTGAGACTGAGAGCGTTGGAGCAGGGACAGAGCCTTCTCTTTCTTTGGTAATTCCTTGCAAGGCCAATATTTGCATGCCCTGATGCTTTTCACACATTATTTCCTTTAATTTTCACATAATTCCATGCAGCACCTACCTCCCATAGCTGGGTTTGAACATTTACAGCCTTGTCATCTCTGATCTCTGGGTTTTCTTCCCTCTTTATAGGCAGATAAAGTAACCAAGGCTTAGTTATTAGACCCCAGGATTTTTAAAGAAATTTTTTAAAATACATTTTCTGGGTTGATAACTGTGATCATCTTGATTGAATGAAAATATTCAGCAGCCCTTGTGAAGAGGACACATGCAGATAATTCAGAGTGATTCATGAATCATGAAGCACCTCCCATGGGTCATTTCTGAATATTTTTGTAAGCTGCTAGCAGAAATTAACTATTGTCCTTTTCTAGGAGAAGTCTAGAACTGTGCTGTTGATTATGGTGGCCACTAGCTATATGTGGCTTTTGAGCACTTGAAATTCATCTAGTCTGAATTTGAGATTTACACCAAGTATGAAATACCCAATTTAGAAAACTTGGTAGGAAAAAAGAATGTAAATTATTTCATTAATAAACTCTTATATTAATTTCATGTTGAAATGATATTTTGGATACATTGGGTTAAAATATATTAGAATTAAGCTTGCTTGTTTCTTTTTACTTTTTAAAAATGTGGCTCCCAAAAAATTTAAAATCACATATGTGCTTGTATATATTTCTGTTGGATAGCTCTGGTCTAAAAGAAAGATTTCTAGAAATACATGTTTTAATTAAGCACACCTTAACGCTTTTGCACCTTTTTTCCTGCTGGGACTGCTTATATCTACCATTTAAACTAGTTTAGAATTAAACTGCCACCTTTGCTTTAGAAACATCTGGCATGTTACACCCAGGCACAGTTATTTTTCTGCTTCAGCCATGTTGCCATAGGAGCAAAGTTATGGTGTAATAAAGAACAACTTGAGCTAATAACTTGTATATGAAAATAGTTACATCTTCATTGTGGGAACCAAGAGGCACCCATACTGTTTCATTGCGCACACAAATCCCTTTTATAATGATGCTTTTTCATTCATTTGGCATGCTTTTATTATTATTAATACAACAGTGAAAACTCTCTATATATCAGGGTAAAAGCATCTATTTTGGATAATCAAACCTATAAATCTTGGGGCTGCTCAGATAGAGCCAATTAACTCCCCTTCCTCAGAACTGCAGTATACCAGATGGTGCAAAAAGGGTGGTCACATAGTTTTTGCAGTGCTTTTGACTGAGTGACATAGTCACAAAGCTATGGAAACTAGTGGGGAGGGACATGTTTGTCAGTTGCCAAAGATGCTCATTTTAAGCTCGGATAAGAAAATGTTTCTGTTTCTTAAAATGTTGACATCTTCATTAGCTACGTACGTTAACAGAATCCTTTATGTTACACTATCAGGGCCTTTCATCATAGCTTTCATACCCTATTATTTGATGACATTTTTAAAAAATAAATAAACCAGTGGTAATACTTTTAAAGAACTTTAGTCACATTTTATACCTATTCTGTGATATTGCTTTGTTTCTTTGCCTGTAGCACCAAGCGATATTGTTGTTTTATGTTTGGGGGGTAGTGAGAAAGACTAGTCTACATATAAAAATGTAATGCAGTAAGTAGGCGAAGTGGGATTGCCATTGGTGAGAATCTTGTATTTTCATGAACTGTTTTTTTTTATCTTCATGTAAAAGTTCCTGGTTACCATGTTTAAGTGGTTTGATGCTACCTAAATATTTATTGAATTAACAAGTTATATCACCAAGGTAAAATACACACTTTGAAATTTCAAAGATCAGGAAATCATGCTTCATAACCACATGAATTTTGACTTGCATGTGTGTGTCTCCTCAGTACTGTCTCTTTAGGATACCTTAGATCTTGGTTTTATTGAATTAAAATTTGCCCCATGATCCTAATATGTTTTTTTCTTAAGCTGTGCTTTTAGACAGTGGTTGCTTCTGAATTCTTTGGAGCTTATAATGGCAGACTTTTGAAAGGCTTAGATACAGTTTAAAAAACCTGAATAAAAATAAACTGAGAGAACTTTCATATTTGTACACTTCTCATTCAATATTGTTTCTTGCCTCCCAGTCTCCTCCAAAAATATTTTAGATTTCAATTTCTGTTTGAGTTGTTCATCATTCCTACAAACTATATAGCTGACCTTTTCATAAATTTGATTTTGGATAAAAATGATGACTTAGAAGATATTTCACCAAGTAAAACCCTGCCAAAACCTGATAAGTGGGGTTCAAAAAATCCAATCCTATAAAATGAAGGTTTAAGATATTGTGAGGTTAATGAAATGAGGGGGGCGAGCCGTTCAGCTGGCTGCCACAAAGTTCCTGGGGTTTTGGGCTGTCTGCATCACAGTGGCAGTGTGGTGCTGCCTAGTGATGGCTGTCCTCTGACTTATATATCATTGGCATTGATCCAGCATCCTCCACAAGGCTGGGAATTCTAGGACAGCAGCAGCAATTCCAGGAATCTTCTGGTTAGTTGGTGCCCATGTTGTTGGCCCCATCTGTGGTGAATGAGCCAGAAGAACCCCATGGCCGAGACCCACTCTCCTCCTCCTGACATTCCAAAAAGAGGTTGCCTGCCACTTTCAAGAAACCTCCCATTCTGCTTTATGTTCCTGCTCCATTCCTTCCCTCTCTGTGTAAGAACTGTGACCCACCCACCAGATTGAAGAAGAGGATTAGGCAGAGAGAAGGAGTCAATTACCCAAATCTGTTATTGCTGGGCCTATTCCTGTGGGGTTTTGCTGCAATTTTGTTACTTTCAGTGGGATATCATTAGGAATGAATTTGACAAAAACTGCACCCTCCACTTACATGAGCAGTTTTAGATTTTAGTTCCCATATATTTTTAGTTCCTGCTTCCAGATGATTCTTAAATGTGTGGATTGTACTTATTTTTTTAGAGACTTTATTTATTTATTTAACAGAGCAAGCGAGAGAGCGCAAGCAGGGGGAGCAGCAGGCAAAGGGAGAGGGAGAAGCAGGCTCCCCGCTGAGCAGGGAGCCCAATGTAGGCATCTGTACCAGGACCCTGGGATCATGACCTGAGCTGAAGGCAGATGCTTAACTGATTGAGCCCCAGATCAGGCACCCCAGATTTTACTTATTTTAAAATTTTGGTTATTTATTTAGCTGAGGAGTGTTACCTTCATTAGGATATGCAGGTGGTATTTCACTAAATTTTCATTTTGTTCCCAAAATTGACAGTTTGAAACATACCTCCAGCTTTGATCGGTACGAAAGGGAATTAAGGGCAATTGATTTGATGATCATAGATGAAATAATATCTGCTTTTTAAATATAAGGCAAATCTCATGTGAAGGAGACCTTCTGCTTTCCTCATTTGATTTGAAACTATTGTGCTGCTTTTGGAAAAAAAAAATTGTACTGCGTTTGAGTCTTATCTCCTTTGCTAGAATATAAAAAACTATCATTAATGACCAGATCCAATTCATCTTTACATAGCTCACATTGCACACAGTAGGCCTTTGATAAATATTTTAAAAAGTAAAGAACATGCACATACACGTGAACTTGTAAAATGTTCTAAAAACAAACATAAAAGGCAAGGCATTAGCCCTGATCACTCCTTTTCAGTGTCCTTCAGCCTGAGTGTATAGACAACAGGGAATGAAGGTTGCTCAAACATTATGTAATCACGCATAACACACATGCTGCACAGAGACCCAAAATGTTTTTCAACCTCCTTTGTCACTTAACTTATTTGAATATCTGATCTAGGCATTAGAGATTGAAATCAGCTGATTTCTTGGTGCTGTAAAAGAAATTGAGCTGTAGCCACAGCCTTAATAAGCTTTCATTCCAGCTGAATGATCTTATCCAGAGAGACAGCTTTTTTTTTTTGAAGGGAAGTTTACACAATTTTCAGTAATTAAAACCTCCCGTACTCCAGCCAAAACTTTATAAAGTTCTCAAAGAAATTCAGACACTTCGAGGTGCTGTGGGAAGGTCACCTTCTATAGCAAGCCATTTAAGGTATGCGGGTTCTTGTTGCAAAGAGAGGAACAAAAGGTGGTGATTTCACTTAGTATCTTCCTCCAAGAAGATTTAGGCTTCAGTCACACAGTGCTCAACAAGGCAGAATCTTTTCTTAGAGCTAATGAAATTGTCTCTCTGAGTCCCAATTGTATAATCATCATGAATTTAATTTTATGCCTGGAACCTTAGCTTGAGAGTAATGGAGAAAATATGCTACTGGCTTGGTGGAGGGGGAGAAGGGTGCTTTAGGACTTGTAATGGAAATGTGGGCTCAAGCCTGGGTCCAGAGATGGACTGCAGAAGAACACTGAATCCATCCGTACCTTATACAGAATTATTTCTGGATGTGCATAGATGCATTTTTGTGGTGGATGCACAGCTTTTGTCAGATTCTCAAAGGAGTTCAAAGCTCCCCAAAGAATTAGAACTGCTAATTCAAGGGCCTCAGCTTAGTAGGTACATTCTAATGGTTTGACAAATTTAAGCAGTCATGGCCCCAGGATTCCTGGGTGATTATAACAAACTCCATGTGGATACTTTAACTAATCTGGAAAACAGGTAATGTCAGGGCCTTCATGTATTGTCATGCTCATTTAGAGTAGTGCTCAGATCATGACTGTCACTAACAGAGCCTTTATAGGGGGCGGACATCCCGGGGAGTAAAGTTGGGTGGGACGAGAGAAAATGTATGTGGAAGGTCAACAAGATGGACTCCAGTCAGAGAATAGCACCTAGGGTGATAGAAGGGCTAGAAATTATGGAACAAGATAAACACAACAGAGCAGAGAACTTTTAGAGACAAGAAAACTTTTGCCGGAGGGAGGGGAAACGTCATAGTTATCTTCAAAGGTCTTATGTTAGAGAAGCTGGACTGTTTTTATTCTGGGTGTCTGAGAGGAGAAGAATCTGGGCAAGAGTGGGATTTGTAGGTGTGGGATTAGCATAAAAAAGCTCTCCTATTAGAGCCATTTAACTGAGATGCCCTGCTGGAGTGAGTGTGTGGGAGGAGGTTGGGCAGTCATCCGCAGGTGTTGTAGAAGGGACTCTTAGATTCAGGAGACTTGCCCTGGATGATTTCCCGATTCATTAGTTCACTGCCAAGTCCTCATCTCAACTTGGATGTCCATAAGGCACTTTCAACTCATTATATCGACATCAAATTTGTGCACTTCCTCTTCAAACCTGATGTTCTCTGGTTCTCTTATTTTTCATTTTATAGAGATTTATTTTGTTTTTGTTTTTAAATTAAAAAAAATAAATTTCAATTCCAGGATAGTTAACATACAGTGTTATTAGATGAGTGTCAGGTGTACAATATGATGATCCAACAATTCCGTACATTACTCAGTGCTCACCATAGTAAGTGTACTCTTAGTCCTCTTCACCTATTTCACCCATCCATCCCCTCCCCTACCTCCTCTCTGGTAACCACCAGTTTGTTCTATATAGCTGAGCGTCTGTTTTTGGGTTGGTCTCTTTTTCTTTGTTTTGTTTCTTCAATTCCACATATGAGTGAAAGCTGATGGTATTTGTCTTTATCTGACTGACTGACTTCACTTAATATTATACCCTGTAGATTCATCCATCCTGTTGCAAATGACAAGATTTCATTCTTTTCATGGCTGAATAATATTCTTTTATATATGCATACAACACATCTTCTCTATCCATTTATCTATCACTGGACACTTGGGGCTGCTTCCATGTCTTGACTATTGTACATAATGCTACAGCAAACATAGGGGTGCATATATCTTTTCAAATTAGTGTTTTTCTATTCTTTGGGTAAATACCCAGTGATGGAATTACCGGATCATAGGATTTAATTAATAGGATTTTTAATTTTTTGAGAAGCCTCCATACTGTTTTCACAGTGGAGTAGCTGCACCAGTTTGCATTCCCACCAACAGTGCACGAGGGTTCCTTTTTCTTCACATCCTTGCCAGCTCTTGTTGTTTCTTGTAGGTGATTTGCATTTCCTTGGTGATGAGTGATATTGAACATCTTTTCATTCTAGTTCTCTACCTTACAGAATGGTACTACCATCCAATCAGTTATGCATGCCAGAAACCATTCTGTTGTCTCTCCTGCAATCCTCATTTCTGACCCATCACCAAGTCCCATTGATTTACCTCCTTACTCTATCTCAAAACTGGTTCCTTTGTTCTATTCATATTGCCACAACTGTATCATGTCAGTAACATCTCTTCTAGGCCACTGCAGTAGTCTACCCATTGCTTTGTCTGCATTTTTTTTCATATTTAAGCAGCATGGTCTTATAAACACAAATCTGATTAATTCCTTCTCCCTTCAACTCTCTCCTCTGTCTGGTTATTTCTTAACACTTCAGTGACTTTCCACTGTTCTCTTTCTGGCCACAGGGCCTTTGTACATGCAGTTTCCTTTGCTGGGATGCTCTTCTCTACCCCTGTGCTCCATCCTGGCCCTACTCCTTTACTACTTAATATCTGCTTTTCTTTCAGCATTCAGTTCACCCATCGCCTGTTCAGTGCATTTTCTGTCCTTCCTGTTAAGCAATTCCCTCACTTATCTCTCATGACAGCATTCTTCGCAAAATATCTTCCACAGGTGCCATTTATTAGTGTGAACCTTTGCTTGATGTTTTCTTCCCCAATAGACAGAAATTCTGTGGGGTCAGGGACTCTGTATTTTTGTGGACACAGAGCTTATAGGTGCTCAGTAAGTAACTGAAATTTTATAGTCCTGACCCAGGGGCTTGTGGATAGGACTGAGGTAGAGGGGCACTGAGTGAACCAAAGCTTGAGGAAGGGGCCTTGAAGAGTAGTTGAAAAAGCTGAGGGCAAAACTGGCCCACTTACCAGATTCATAGGGGATCCTCACTAAGAGCAGCCTCAGAATGGTTATGGTTCTAGTAATTCCTGAATCCACTCTTTGATTCCTGATCCCATCAGGCATGGAAGGTGAGACCTTTCCTGTTTCTAAGAGAGAAGAATGAAGCTGGGAAGAGAACAGCTTCCCTCTTACCCTGAGTAACATGCAGTGTAGCCCTGGATGCCCCCCTTAGGTTCTCCCACACCCCAAGAAGAGAGGGTCTTTTGGCTGCCCTGGATCTAGTCCTGAATTGATTCCTCTGGCCCAGCTGTCCACTTATGCTCCTTTTGATTGCTTGCCCCAGTGCTTCTGCCACCTATCCTCTTAGACTCCTACATTTCCTGTGGACAAAACCTCTAGCCAGTGGTCTAACTTGGTGGTCAGGACCCAGAAAAATCCTGCTGGAGCCTATCACTGGCCTATCTCCATCTCACTATATACCTTAGCCAAAGATTCATGGCCATCCATTCAATTCAGCTCATATAACATGCTCATTTTGAGGCACATTCCATTTAGACTTTACTAATAAAGAAAGAAGAACCGGGATGGGAAACTGGATTGCTGGAGGCCACTGGGGGTACTGAGGTGCACTGAGTTCCATTTAGTTTTTGAATGTTACTGTCATATAGTAACAAAACTATGATAAACCGCAGTTACATTGTTCATATCTTACATGCACGTTTAAAGCAAATCTTTTTCCAGATTTCATAATGCAGTGAAATCTAGTGCAGCACACTGGAAATTATTCAACAGAATCTGTTGTTCACGTTGGAGGGCAGGGAATCTTGGATTACATCACTCAGGAATGAAATACCAGCCCTAGGGCAGGGATCCAAAGGCTCCACTCTCTAGGAGGAGACTTTGGAAGTGTTTATTCCGCCCCTGATGCCTGCAGTTTCCCCTGCATTTGGTCTGATGGGATAATTGGCTTTGTCCTGGGAGAAGTAGCAATTTGATCAATAAAGGAGCATCTCTTCTCTGGGAGATCAGAGATGATTCCTTGGGGGTGAGAGGGAGCTCTGGTTTAGGTAGGACATAGCTCTAAGACTGAGGCTCTTGGATAGTGTTCCCTTAAAGGCAGACCTTTGGAAACAATGGTTGAAGTCAAGTAGTTCATTTAGGAGGCCATCCTAGGACATCCTATGAAGCAAGAAAAACAAAAGTGAAGAAAGAGTCATTACTGTGGACAGCTGGGGCTCAGTCCCACAGGAGAGCCCTGAGAGAATCTAGACCATCCCCTAACCTCTGACTCTTGTCCCTCAGCAGCCAAACCCTCCCCTCCCACTTCCACCACTCTCCCCTGCCAGCTGGCACACCCATGCTCACTCACCTTCTGCTTCTCTACAGGGCAGGACAACTGTCACCCTGCAGCTAACAGAGGTGGGATGCATCACTGGGATGTCGTAAACCGGGCCCATGATTTGGCCCTCAGACTCTGTGGCAGGGACAGTGACTGAGGGAGCAGAAGGTGGGAGGACAGACCGGGCTGAGACAATGCTCTCAGGTAATGCTAAAGCAAAGACCATGAATGGACCTGGAAGTTTGTTGTTCTAGGTCACTGCCATCATGCTGGTCCTGGGCACCAGTGAGGGGCTTGTGGCCTGGGGCTAACTCCCCGTTATTGGGGCCCTCTTCCACACATCCCCCTCAGGCTGGACTTTTTGTGACAATGCTCTTTATGGCCATGATGTTCCCTTTAACTAGATTCCCAGAACTACCAGGGAGAGAGGGAACAAAGAATGGGTGATAAGGGTAGAAGCTGTTTTGTGCTTTACCACAGGCCTGTGTCTGCCCTGCTGGGCCTGGTCCTGCCGGTGCTGTGCTCTCGGAGTTGACCTAATTGCATTTTATCCAGGGAGTTCCAGGCAAGAAAACAGGCATATGCTCAGCTGGATTCTGGCTTATCTATGTAGCAGGTCAGCTAACAGAATTTATTCAAGCTCCTTAATAAATTTGTACTAACAACTACTGCCACCTCAAATGTGGACTAGGAATCAAACCAGGTTCAGGTGGGTCTTGTCTGCAGTGTTCATTTTTCTTGCTGTCGTGGTTAGATGTATAAGATGAATCAAGGGAGAGGAACCGGCGATGCTAGTTTTTCATCTGAACCACCATTTATACTTTTCCCCCAACCCCCTCCTGCCTTGCCTCTCTCCTCATGTGCCTCCCTCCACTCCATACTTCATCTAGTGATCATTTCAAAGAAAATATTACAAAAAAGTGCTGACACATAAAGCTGGAATTGCATGTCGCTTCTCTCCCCCCACCAAAAATTAGACTGCTGAAGTCATTTAAAATACAACTAATAGCAATTCAGCCCTCAGACAGAAGAATATAAAAGTATTTCTTGACCTAGCTTTCATTCAGGTGCCTATAATACAGTGGAGTGGTCTTGAAAACTGAACAAAAAATCGAGTCATAAAAGCCAACCATGACTTTGCTTATGTATTTTGCCTTCTAAATTTCAGTCCTTCTGACTGGCTTCATTTTAAGTAGCTGAGAAAAATGGAATCTGCCAAAGATGGTTTCCAGGGTTCAAAGTCAACTGAGACCGAGCCGGTGTTCAGTAATTACAGCCTCACAATTTCTAGGAGATTCCGTCCCCACCAGACCTACCATCTCATGTCCCCATTTGTAACATTGTTCATTATATTCAACCTGCTGCCGTCACTCTAGAGCTTTCAAAGGTATTCTGGGGGCTATCTTGCTGTAGGACACGGATAATGAAATAGTTAGATGTGACTTGTATTATAATCGCCTCACCTAACCCCCATTTAACTTGAAAAGTAGACTTAATAAAAGCAGAAGTGAAAGGCACTTTATGTTTTTAATAAGGAGTCTCATATGGTATTACCTGCTGTTTTTCATTGTGTGTCTCGTCTCATGGTTTTCCTTTGAGATACATGACAGAAGAAAGCCAAGCACATCTCTTAATCTTAAAGCACTTTAAGAATCTATTGCAGTAATCTACCAAAATCGATCAATAACTTCAAGCTAACAGGGCTGATTTCTAAAGTACATATGTGTACTTATAGAGACAGGCACATTTGTTCACTAGCAAGTAAGGGCCATCTTCTGTCCAAGAAACGAGAGGATTCCACTGTATAATAATTTAATGTTCTGTTTGCAAAAGGTAATTATAAAACTCTCATTCCATCTCCTGCTCTGATGGGCTCAGGATGAATTTAAAATGGATTAAGAGGAAATGGATAAGACGTTCTGTATTGCTGAACTCTGCCCGGTGTCATGATATGCAAACAGTGAGCAGAGCGCAGAAACTACTAAATACACACTGGAGAGATGACAGGCTCCGACGCGAGAACGCCTGGATCTGCCGGAGGAAAGGGTTCCTAAAAATAGGGCTCAAGATTGACAGAAGAGCAAATCTAACTGTGGTGTAAAAATCTTTGAAGGCAGAGCTGCTTGGAGCTGGATGCCATCAACATATTCATGATGTTATGTTTGGAGAGGCGTCTGTTTTCTATGCATTCATCTCAGATGAGAAAGGGTAACAAGGTCTGTGGACCTGCAGTATGTGCCAGGTAAAGAATCAGCCTGAGAGCAGAAGGCATGGTTTCCAGGCAAGTCTTTGCTACCGATGAGCTCTGTGACACTCTCCAAGGCACAATACCTCGTTAGGCCTTCTCTATAAAATGGGTCTGTTAAAGTGGTCCCTGGGGCTGCCTTGTGTTAAACGATGTGGGCAGACTGAGTACTCAGTAGTTTCCCTAATCCTAGTCTAATTATATGATGCAGAATGGATTGTTAATACTTAGGAACCACGTTTCTCTAAAGCTGTTTGGCACTTTCCATTTTCTTTTATGTCATTACGTGTTTTTAAATCAAAAAGTAGTATGTGCTCATTGTAACAGGCCAATAATACAGAGATACAGAAAGAGAAGGATTCAAACTAAGTGTCCCTCCCAAACCTTCCACTAGAACCACCCTCTTTCACCCCACCTAAGGTGATTGGTGATAACAGCTTAATATATATTATTCCACTGTTTTCACCATGATTTTAATATATTCTTGCATATAGGTTGTTCTTTAAATACACTCTTTGAGTAAAATGGCATTTTTCTTTAAGATTTATTTATTTGAGAGAGAGAGAGGGCTCATGAGTGAGCGGGGGGAGGGGCAGTGGGAGAGGGAGAGAGAGAATCCTCAAGCAGACTTGATTTGAGCCTGGAGCCCAGTGTGGGGTGGGGGTGGGGGCTTGATCTCAGTACCCTGAGATCATGACATGAGCCGAAATCAAGAGTTGGATGCTTAATTGAGCCAGCCAGGCGCCCCTCATTTTTCTCTCAGTAATGTGTCATGGACATTCTTCTAGGTTATGTATAGGAGAACTATGGTGCTCAGGCAAATCTGGCCATACTAAATGTATTGTCTCTGATTGTTTCATGCTACAAAGGCAGAATTGAGTAGCGATGACAGAGACATCTCTGCCATTAGGTGGCAGAGCCAAACATATTTAAAGAAAATTTAAGGCCAAAAATCTTTAAGGAAAAAGTTTGCCAACTCCTTTAATATATGTAGTTCCATCTCCTTGCATTTGGAAAGTTGCATAATATTCCCTAGAATGGATATGCATCATTAATTCAATTTGGCTTAGGTAATCGAAAAATGCAGAGGAATATAGGCTTCAGGTACTGTTAGATCCAGGGACTGAAACGATGAATTTCAGGAGTCTGTCTCCCTCTTGTTTATATTTCAGCTTTCTTCTTTGTAAGCTCAACACTCAGGCAGTCTTTCCTCTTTTAGTTTTAACAAAATGGACATCATCAGTTCCAGTCTTTAATCTCATTCTAGGGTGCTAAGGCAAATTTTCTTTCCTGGTAGTTTTATCAGATATCCTGGGTAGGACTTTCATTGGCCTGGTTGCTCAGGCCTGAGCCAGTCTCTATGACCAGGGGCCAGTATCCTGTTGGCCAAGCAGAGAGCGCATGCTCTCCCCTGGGTCCTGAAAGGTGAGGCCAGCCTTACTAAAACATACGGAGTGAAAATGATCAAAGTATGATTGCCCAAAGGATAACTGGGGTGCAATTGTTGAAAGAAGGGAGTGAATACCAGGAGCTTGAGATAACAAATGCCCATTATAAGCACAGATTTCCCAAATCTTAGAAACCTTAGAGCATTGAGTTTTCTGAATTGCTACTCACACTGGTTATTATAAAAAAAAAATTTTTTTACTTATGTTTGGAAATGGCCTCTCATTTAAATTTGCATTCTAATGACACTAGTGAGATTGGGTATATTTTAATAACTATATTATTGGTAATATGTGTTTAGTTTTACATAAAATATTATTTTTACACCCTTTGCCCATTTTTCCTATTGTTATCTGTCTTCTTAACATATATGTAGAAGCTCTGAGTATATTAGGGATGTGAACATTTTGTCCATCATATATGTTGGAATTTTTTTTTTTCATCAGTTATCTCTTGACCTGAATCATTTACTACATTTTAAAAAGTGTATGTTAAGTTCCTTGAATGAGTCTTTCAAATGTAGAAATCAATCTCAGTCTCACTGGCTTGAGAGAGTTGAGTAAAATTATTATTCAAAATTATGTTCATCTCCATAAATATATTTAAAATGCTCATCTTCAGAAGTTACATGATTTAGGGTGCAGAAATAGAGTGCAACCCAGCTTGCTCTATTGCTGTATGATGTTCAGAAAGAGATCTGGGTTCAGATACACAGTCCCCTTCATCTACAAGGGGTCATCTGTGCCTGGCCTGGCTCATCCCTACCTTGGTCAACTAACAGAAGCCAAGGAATGTTTTTGCTTAAAATTAAAGACACTGGATGCATCAGGTCTCATTCAGATCTTCAGTCTTAAGAAATTACTTCTAATTATGTAACATTTTTGCTTCATCATACTGTAAGACACTCTTCTGAAACTTACTTTCCCATATAATTGTGAATGAAAAACTGTAATAGAAAATTGTGTGTGTTTGTGTATCTGAGTAGAACAGTTTTGAATCATTACTGTTAATGTACAAATAGAGTGTTTCTGTGTGCAGAGTAGGTGTGCAGTAGTACATAGTACTTTAAATCTAATTTTATATTTAAAATACTTTAAATCTGGACTGAACTGACAGTGAGCTGACAGACAACAGGAATGTGGATCATGTTATTTTTCTATTCTTAATGACCTAGATTTCAAGCGTCTTAGAGTAGTTTTAGTTATCCAGCATAGTCCTACCATTTCATTTTAGATCATAATCTTTGGGAAGCGACACAGTAACTTATAGAAGGATTTTTTTCCTAAGCAGTGCCCACCCATAGCTTGTAAATAGATATATCAAAAGATTTAGATCTCCCCAAATAGAAGAAGTCCTCTTTTATAATGGGTTTTGTTTTCTTGACAAAGTTTTTCAGTTCATTAAGCAACCTGGTCAGAATTGTGGGTGGGCATTTTTTCTACTGACAGAGGACATTGCTGTGCCATCTATCAGAAACCAGCAAAGGGACATACGCAAAGTTATTGGCCAAAGGCCAGGTCTTTGTAGCTGTAGTTAGATATTGGCTAATTAATTAATTAAGTGATACATAGTATGTATTAAGTGATCTCTATAATGTGTTGTGACCAGAAATTAATGTTCTAGTCAGTAGAATATCATAGAAAGAAAGAGTTATTGTAGGAGATAGTCGTAGGTCACCAATTGGAAAGAATTAGGTAACTAAATCTAAATGTGTTATAAATGTGAATACATTTTGCTTGATTCATCGCTGAGTGTTTATCTTAGAGTCCTCATCAGCGTAAACATCTGCACTTAGTGTACTTGCGGCAAGTGATAGTCAAGAGAAAATTCTGAATATTAGGATATTGAAGCTAAATATATTAATTCTCACTCAAATTACACTCCTCCAATGTACATTGGATTGTACATTCCTCCAATATACTTCTGATTGAGGAATAATAATAATAACAAATGTATGGGTACACATACACAAAATTAAGCTAATTAATCCTCTCAACAACTCTATAAGGGAAACACTGTGATTTCCTCCTTTTTACAGACAAGGAAATGGAAGAGCAGACAGGTGGAGCCCCTTGTCTAAGAACACCATGCAAGTACTGAAGAGCCTGGATTCAAACCCAGGCAACCGAGCCCCTGGTAATTTTAATTCCTACACCAGGATTGACACATGGGTTGTTGTAATGGTCTGGGATGGAGACTTATGCACGGTGCTGTTAGGAATATTGTCTCTTTCCCTCCAACACACGCTCACTTTGTTTTGCTTCTGGGGGTGATGACAAGTTTACCTCTACCACTGTCCTACTTTACAGATTGTGTGGATTGAACCATCACAACTGGTTGCTATACACACTGCTGCTCCTGACTTTCTAAACTGTTGGCAGCCTTAACCTTCATATTTAGTTCCACCTGTTTTCTCTTATTCTGTTCACAGTGGGAATGAAAAGCAGCTGAGTTTCTATTTTTATCTATTAATCGGCCCCATTACTTGGAAGCCATTTTTAAATAGACCTCCCTCCTTTTCCAGGTTCAGCAATCTGTTCATTTCTGTCCTGATCCAACCCTTTAATCATCATCAGGGCTCACCTCCCAACTCCCTCCGACATCTCTGTATTCCTGTGGAGCCCAGGATGGATTTACTATTCCAATAAGGCCTGATCATAGAGAATGGGACAGCACTTCTGGCCCTCACAAACGATGTGATTCTTTGCAGTACCCAGGTTTCCAGTTTGCATTCTTCTCCTGCCTCTGTCTTCTGTGTCAATGGCATTCTTATTCAACAGCAGCCCTTTAACGATGAAATTATGCAAGGTCCACTGCATGGGACAGAAGTTGCTCTGCTCCTCAATTCTCTACAAATACCGGATATAAACAGTGCCTGCATTAGATCCTGAATTTTGCTGAAGAGGTTATCAGCAGAACACATTTCTCAAAACAATAATTGGAACCACAACTATTCTTTTTAATTTTTTTAAAAATTTTTTGAGAGAGAGAGTGAGAGAGAGGGAGTGCAGGCAAGTGGAGTAGAAGGGCGGGGCAGAGAGGGAGAGAGAGAGTCTTAAGCAGCCTCCACACCCAGTGCAGAGCCCAATGAGGGGCTTGATCTCATGACCCTGAGATCATGACCTGAGGTGAAATCAAGAGTCAGATGCTTAACTAACTGAGCCACCTGGGTGCCCCAGGAACCACAGCTATTCTAAAGTCACAATTGGGATGTTCATGAATTCACAGTCTCTGTTAGGATTTTTAAGATTTTAAAATTTGAACTAGTTAATTTGAAAAAAAAAGTGGCTAGGTACATGTGATTTATTTTTGCTTAAATTATTTAGTTTGATAGCCAATAGTTATTTAAAAGGACAAGAGTTTAAACTCTTATTTTGTGATTATGAGATTTTGCTTTTGTTACTTAGTTAAGTTTCAGGTTTTGTGGAGAGGATGGCCCATCATTGGTGAAGTCAATAAAACACTAGAATCTATCTTTGTATAATCTAGGACAAAATAATTAATTTCAAATCCTGTCAGAAAAGTGTTCATTGTAAATAAACAGCTACTTGTTTTAATGAAGGAGGTTTTTAATACCAGAGAAAGTTGAGTGAGGAGTCTTAGCAATTAACTGAGGGTTGTTGGTGGGGAGTGGGGTGGTAGAATTGGGTAACTGGATGATGGACTTTGGGGAGGGTATGTGTTGTAGTGAACACTGGTTATTACATAAGACTGATGAATCACAGACCTCTACCCCTGAAATAAAGAATACATTATATGTTAATTAATTGAATTTAAATAAAAAAAAGAAAACAGTATGTAAAATTCTATACCACATATTGGGTCTATACCAGTAGATAGCAAAATCTTTAGTACAGAACTAAAGGGACCAAACAGATGAAGGCATGATCATCAATCCACATAATTTAATATGATTCCCCATATATTGTCATTAATTTTTATTAATTGTCCTATATTTCATTTGAGAAATGAGAATTTATATTTTCTTTCTCCTTACATTCACATCATTCTTGGTTGAAGGATCTGGAATTTACAACATCAGGTACTTAGAGATTAATGAGCACTGAAAGATATATGGATCTTTTAAAATATCAAAGATAATCTCTTGATAATTATATTGGTTATTTGACAGCTATCTTATAGAAGACAGAATAGATTGTGAATTTTTACAGAGTAAAATAACTCAGCATTAAGGACAACTATAATGTTTCATGTCTTTAGGACACTATTTATTTTGAAAACTTTGCCTGCACAGTATAAAGTTACAATTAATCAACTGTGTTAGCTTTACCTGTGTTGGTTTAATTTAAAACTAGTTCATTGAAACAAAATAAAACAACACAAAGGTATAATTAAGTAAAAAAAGAAATTTCCCCTTACTCTTTTAATTTTAATTGCCAAACTGAAAAAACTCACAAAAAACAGATTAATAATGTCCACTGTAAAAGATATACAGAAAAGGACTATCATTGTTAGTGGCTGTATAAACTGATGAAAAAAATTTTGGACATGGATTTACCAAAAAAAAAAAAAAATCAGTACTTTAAATATATGTATGTTTGACCCAGAAATTTCATCTGATATATCCTACAGAAAATTTCAAGGATGTTCATTATAGCATTATTTGTGATAGAAAAAGACAGGGATAACTGAAACATCTATCATGAAGGGATGTTACATGAATTAGAATACATTCTGAGGAAGATACATGACTTTAAAATACGTGGGAGGTCTCTATCTATAGATGTGATGAAACACCAAAAGAAAATCCAGTACCTCATTCATGGAGTATGTTATAATTATTTTTTCATTCTTGAATAACTTTTTGTTTTTCTCTTGGGTTAATAATTACCTCACTTTTTTGTTTTCTTGGTTGTCCATGTACTTGACTCCTTATTCAGTTTCAGTATCTCCCTCAATTGTCTTAATCTCCTCTGATGAAGCACATCAGGCAGTGAATCAGTTTCATGTTCTTGGGGACATCTTCCTTAGGGCTTACTGGCCTCCCCAGCTCTCAACTGGCTGCTCTGTAGTTACCATCTTATCTCCATTTGCCATCATTCCAAGGGGAACCCTTCACCTTTCTCCGGAATTGTATCCCCTGCTCCTTGCATTTTGATGAAGCATTGGCTGCTATAACTTCCTGACTATAGCAAATGTTGGTGCCGTCCTCAGACTCCTTTGGTACTCAAAATTTTTTATCTGTTGCTTTTGTGACTATATAAGCACCTCTGACTCTCCATCTGAGGGTTCCTCTTGATATATACACTAGAGATGCTATCAACCAGTGAGGGCAATTTGGGTGTCCCTTCTACCTGTCTCTTGAAGTTCCTCAAAATAATTGAGTCTCTGTTGTCCAAGGAGATGACCTATTCAAAAAAGCATTATTTTTTTACTTCCTTCCCTTCTTTGTACCAGTGCTCCCTGGGATCACCTCCCAAATAAACTATTTGTACTAAAATCCTTGTCTCAGAAGTTGTTTCTGAAACCCAAATTAGAGATATTTTGCATATTGGAAAAAATCTTTAAGGTTGGCCATCATACCTACTTGCTAAATTTAGCTTGATATAGAAATCTAGGTTGTAAGTCATTTTCTGAAAGTTGAAATCATATTGTTCCCTTATATTTCAGCTTCCATTATTTTTGAAAAACTGAACACTATTCTGATTCCTGATCCTTTGCATATAGAACTTGAGTTTTTTTCTTTCTGGAACTTGGACCTTTCTCTTTGTTTCCAGTGTTCCAAAATTTCATAATACTATGCTCTAGTGTAAGTCCACTTTTTTTTTTTTTTAAATGGTGGTAGGTTCTGGATGAACTCTTTCAATTCTGGGATATTCTTCTGATTTGTTTATTTATTTTATTGATAATATTCCTCATCCCATTTTTGTCTGTGTTATCTATCTGAAACTTTCGTTATCTGATGTTGAAGTTCCCGACCTATCCTTTAATTTTCTTAATTTTCTACTTCTTTTTCATCCCTATTTTTTTTTCTTTGCTTTTTTGGAGATTTCTTTATTCCAATTATTCTATTGAGTTATTTCTTCTACTTGAGATTTAAGTTCAAAATTTTTTGAACTCTGATTTTTTTCCTTTAAAAATTTTCAAATAATATTCTTATTTTGTGAATGCTGTTATCGTTCCATATCTAAGGTTATACATGATAGCTTTTATTTGAAATTTTCTTCTTCCATAGCCTCTTTCCTCCAGTCAGTTTTTTCCCTCTCTTTGTTTTGAGTTATGCATCTTATGTTAAAAAATTTTCTCAGCTATCTGACAATCCTTAGTTGTCTCCTTAGAGACACTCAAAAGTTGATTGAAGGCTCCATGAGCAGGAATGGAGTTTTCACCTGTGTGTTTTGCTGTAGTATCACATGTTCAGGCCACTGTATAATCTTTCCATTTATTACTTTTTTTAAAAAAAGATTTTATTGATTTATTTGACAGAGAGAGAGTGAGAGAGCACAAGCAGGGGGAGCAGCAAAGGGAGAGGGAGAAGTAGGCTTCTCACGGAGCAGGGAACCTGAGATGGGGCTTGGTCCCCGGACCCCAGGATCATGACCTGAGCCAAAGGCAGATACTTTACCAACTGAGCCACCTAGACGACCCCCCCCCCACACTTAAATACTTTATTTATTTATTTGACAGGGAGTATGTTTACTACTTTTGATGACTGAAAAATCTTTCATAAGTGTAATGTAATTAATGATTGATATTGAGCTACTGATTGATGTTGAGTATGCAATTAAAGCTGTTACTAGAGGTAATTCTCATACGGACATCTTTTAACGTGTATTGAATGATTTCCTTGGAAGAGAGTTTATTTTCTGAGTTTGTCATGAAGATGCAGTGGAGCAGGAAAGGCTGCACTCAGGCTCCATGATGGCAATGTTGTGGTAAGGTTAGTGCATCTTCTCAGGATAAATATTCCTGTGAGCCCAGATCAGAGGGTGAATGAGTCCAAGGCTCTTCAGACTTTTAGATGCAAAGCCCAAATTCATCTTAATATGATGCATTGCAGTATCATCCGGTTATTCAGCTTTAGAGAGGAAGATCTTTTGCTATTTTTTAAGAATGCCTAGGGGTGCCTGGGTGGCTCAATGGGCTGGGGCCTCTGCCTTTGGCTGGGGTCATGGTCCCTGGGTCCTGGGATTGAGCCCCGCATCAGGCTCTCTGCTGGGTAGGGAGCCTGCTTCCCCATCTCTCTCTCTCTGCCTGCCTGTGATCTCTCTGTCAAATAAATAAATTAAAAAAAAAAAAAGAATGCCTAGGAATGTCAGTGACAGAGATTTTAATGTAGAATTCGATAGTTACACATTATTGGAACTTAAGCATTTGGTGAGTTGTAATGGTCATAAATGAGATAACATGTATATATTATTTTCACTAGTCAGCTTTACTGAGGCAATAATGGGTATGTCTACAAGAGAATTACCTGTTAATATTTTTGTTCTTAAGGAACTGGGCTGGCATTACCAATTCACTCTTCTCAGCAACTTAACTCTGTGGTAATGTATCTCTGATTTCTTTATCTTGTTACCCAAGGAGAGTGGATATCAGATAATGGGTAAATGTGGATGGACTTGAAGCCATTCATTTAGTCTCACAAAAAGATTATTCTAACCATTGTTATGGATTGAATTATGTCTCCCCAAAAGAGAAATATTAGGGTTCTAGCCCCTGGTACCTGAATGTGCGACCGTATTTGGAGATAGGGTTTTTATAGAAATAAGTCATAATAAGTCATTAGGTGGGCTTTAATCTAATATGGATGGTGTCTTTATAGAAAGGGGAAATTTAGGCACAGACATTAATAGAGAAGATGATGTGGAGAGTTGCTCTTCTGTAGGCCAAGGAGAGAAGCCCTCAGAAGGAACTAATCCCGCTGACATTTTGATTTTGGACTACTAGCTTTCGTAACTGCAAAATGATAAATTTCTGTTATTTGACCCATCTTATTTGTGGTGTTTAGTTAACGGCAGCCCAAGCAAACTAAAACAACCATTTATTCCATTCCAGTTCGTTAATCTGGCCATTTGTGCCATAGCCTCTGGGTACATTTTCACAGAAGAAAATCTTAGTTTTAGGAGAGTGTCAAGTTCACTTATGCTAAACAGATAATAGTTTTCTAACCTCCTAATACTAAGTATTAAGATATTTTGAAATGTAACTTGCTTTTTTCCTCCCCTTATTTCTGAATTTAGAAAAAATAATCTCCTTAGAAATGTTGCCTTCAAATATGTTAGCAAGCCAATTAAAATATGGGATTCTGGATTTTGCCTGGACTATAATGATCAAGCTAATCATGAACCCAACACCCCGACTTCCTTAGTTTCTTCTTTTCAAATCAAGCCGTCACTTCTGGGATTGTAAAAGCAGTGAATGGTCATTACCAGTGTGGGATGAAATCATCGATGAATGTTTGGCAGCTTGTAAGAGTAATGCTATTCAGATGTTTTGTTTTCTCCTTGTGACATGAGTGAGATCATAATTTCAGCATATTTCAAATAATTGCTTACAGGGAAATGACTCACTGCATTATATGGTACTACACTAGGGCCCCGGCCATGGATATAGACAAATATCTTTCTGTTTATGATTTTCCCTGAGATATGAGAAAACCAGAGACTTAGGTTCTTTGGAAATTTTACAGTGTATTTTTCCTTTTAATGAGATGCCTGGTTAAATTAAAAACTAATATTTTACACTGATGCTTGGTATGTACTGACATAGCATCATGCCATACACATGCTAGTCAGGACTTATAAAACTGCAACACTGGAGCAGTCCCAGAATCTCCAGATAGTTCTGGAATGAGCATTATGCATGAATAGGTGGGGCCTCTCTGCTTGTGCTCTTGACATTTTTTACTGACCTTGTTTGGAGCTGAACACTGCTGCAGGCACCCTTAAATTGATGCCTTATGACAGGTTCTCAGTTGGGTAGTCAGACAGCCAAATTTACTGTAAGTTCTTTCTTTCTATTCTTTCTGGCCCATTTGCCCAACTAATAATAGTTACTGTTATTCTTTCACTCTACTAGAGACTGTATAGTCACTTTTTATCTAGTATTTCTTTTTTAAGATTTTATTTATTTATTTGACAGACAAAGATCACAAGTAGGCAGAGAGGCAGGCAGAGAGAGAAGAGGAAGCAGGCTCCCTGCTGAGCAGACAGCCCAATGCAGGGCTTGATCCCAGGACCCTGAGATCATGACCCGAGCCGAAGGCAGAGGCTTTAACCCACTGAGCCACCCAGGTGCCCCTCTAGTATTTTTTATTCAATAAAACAACTGCCCAATTTATGGGAAAACTGATTGCATGAAGAAAGGAACTAAAATTTTATATTTTTATTATTCATTATGGTCCAAGACCTATCATTTATATCGTTTTTCAGTGTTATTTATGATGGCATTGAAATTTGCCATTCTCTGGGGCTGGTCTGCTGTTAGAGTTTCACGTTGGTCTCTCTTCTAGCAAGTTCTCACTTTTTAATTCTTCTAACACAGAGATACATGACAAGCACCCCAAAATCTTTTTGTCTTTTGGGGGGTCTCCAGCTTCAGGGGCTAGAGTGGCTCCCAACACAATCCTCCACCTCCACCCAGCAACACCTTGGATACAGAGTTCCCCAAGGTGTCCTCTTCCTCTTCTTGTCTCTCCATCTGCTCTCCCTGGGCAATTATCACCCCTTCCTTTGCCTCCAGCAGGTGCTGATGACTCCCACAACTATATCTCCTGTTCCCCACTTTTTCCTAAACTCCAGACCTATCTCATGGTTACAAAAAAACATTACTGGAGCTCCTTCTGTGTCCCACAGCTATGTCGAACTTAACACATCCACACCAAATATGTTATGTTTTCCCTGAAACTCCTCTTTTGAAAGAGCATCTCTCCATTAATAGAATCACTACTTCTCCAGTCTCCCAAAGTGGAATATCGAGCCGGTCTTCAGCACCTCATTCCCTCACCACCCCCCACATGCTTATTATCAAAAGCTATTGATTCTTTTCCCTAAATCTCTGTTCTGTTCCTTCCTCTGGAACCCTACCATGGCTGGCTTAGTTTATGACCTTATTATTGCTCCCCTGGACAATTGAAGTGATCTCCTGTTTCATCGTTAGCCATTTTCTCTTTACTCCTTCAACCACCCTGTCTCCAGAGCTATCTTTTTACACGAAATCAGGTCACTTCAGTCTCCTGCTCTGAATTTGGCAGATTCTGCCTCTCAATCTGCTGCCTTAGCATTGCCATGGAAAGGCATGTGCATCTCAACTTAAAGCAACATCAAGCTTCACCTGCTCCCAAGTAGAGCTCCTTTTCTTATTATGTTGAGCGACTCTGGTTCTCTGCATATGTGATTCTTTTTATTCTCAGTGATTTTGCATATCCTGTGTCCCCTATCTCACTGATTGGCCCTGCTGTATGTCCATTGGTCAAACCTGGAAGCTAAAAGCTTCATGATGATTCTTAGCTCTCTACATACGAAGAGGAGTACATACATACTCCTCTTTGTATGTAGTTCCAAACCAGATTATGTCACTACTCTAGATATTTCCCAGACTTTCTATCTCTTTTGTTGCCAACCTAGTAAACTACATTTTCTTTCTCCTGGATCCCTGCAAAAGTCTCTGGCCAGATCTGCCTGTCTCTGGGTGTGCTGCTTTTCCTTCTCCTATCTGCCACACAAGCTGTCTTCTAGAACCCACAGTTTATCATGCCCTCCTTTAAAAAACAAAACAAAAGAAAAAACCCCACAACATTTCAAAGGCCCTCCACAGATTCCAGGATAAAAACTTCACTACAGTTGTGTCCTGTCCTTTCCCCAGGTGTGTGTTCCTCTACATTCCTTCTGGCCTTCCCTCCTCCATGCTTTAGCCATACTGGACTTCTTCCAGTTTTTTTAGCATTGCACACTCTCTCTTACTTGCAAGTCTTCATATAAGTGGGTCCTTTTCCCTAGAGCCGCCTTCCCTTTCCTTGTCATCTGGCTGTCTCCTTTTGAGCTCTTAGATGCCAACTTCCTCTGGGCAGTATTCCTCCTAGCCCTTTGACCACATTTGGTGCCCTTGCTGTGTTCTGGCATAGCTTTCCTCTGTCAGAACACATGTCACGAGTGACTGCAGTTATTTGTTTAATCAATTACCTCATGTTTCCCCAGCTGGAATGTGAGGTAAGGAAGGACAGCTGTCTATCCCAAGCCTGGCACGGTAGCTGGCAGGTAGTAGTAGGTATTTGAAAAATACTTCCTAGCCTTGTAGTGAGACCAGTACACAGATCACTTTAAGAAAATGCCTACACAAAACGGATGTTAAAACAACGAATAAGGAACTGATATTCTTCTTCTTGAAATATCTTTCCTTCCCTTACCTGTGTGGTAAATAGTCCTTGAAGAATCTGCTCAGAAGTCATGTTTTGTTTTCAAGCTTTGTCGGATCCCTTCATCTTCTCCCCATTTATACTCTTCCTTAAATGCACATTAACTCCTTCCTGGCTTTACTGTTTCTGGCAGCATACATGTTTATAATAAACTGTAAGTTTACCATATTGGAGTCATTTGTTTATGTGAACCCTACGAAAAGATGAGATCTAAGATTTGTGATCATAATTCATTTATCTTTGCTTTTCAAGCATCTAGCTGGCAGAGTTCCTAGCTCATAATACTTATTGAAGACCCAAGTGAATGAATGAATGAATGAATGAGTGAGTGAATGAATAAAGAAGGATGAGGGAATTGATATTGTTGCCTGAACATCCTTGTCTTGGTTTTGCAGCCCTCTTTCTTCCTTCCTTCCTTCCTTTCTTTCTTTCTTTCTTTTTTTTTAGATTTTTATTTATTTATTTGACAGAGATCACAAGGAGGCAGAAAGGCAGGCAGAGGGGGTTGGAAGCAGGCTCCCCACCCGACATGGGGCTCTATCCCAGGACCCCAGGATCACGACCTGAGCCAAAGGCAGAGGATTTAACCCACTGAGCCACCCAGGTGCCCCTGCAGTCCCCTTTCAATTGCCTTTTCTTGCCCCTGTCTTCAGTATTTCTATTCTTAGTTGTTTGCTCCAACAAACAAATCAGATGTGGCTTTGCTTGCATGACTTGTTTATTTCCTCCTTTGCACCTTTACATACACCCTTTCACACCCCCTCCTATTCCGCATGCCTCCTGGACACCTCCCATTGAAATTCTTGCCTATATTTAACCACCAACTGTTATGGTTATTTCTTGAGTGATTGCTTTGCTCTTTTGTCTTCTGTTTACATAATCTAAAATTTCCATTTATGCTTAGTACTTTTCAAACTTTTTTTTTTTTTTCTTGGTGTGCTTTCTAAAGTTTTAAAATCTCTTCAGAGGTTTAAAAGGGTCAGAGAAAGTTGTGTTGGTCAGGATGCAATTCCCAAGACTCAGCGGCTTCAAGCAAAAGGTTGTTTTTGTTTTTGTTTTTAAGCATTTGTACTGTGTATCTGCTGTAGGGCAGTTAGGACTTTTCCCCACTTGGTCTTCCTTTAAAACCCAGGCTGATAGAGCAGCTACTGTTTAGATCCCTGCTGAGCAGCACAGCAGAGGGAGAGGGAGCACTGCAAATCACATCCAGGCTCTTTACAGGGACGCTGCTTATTTGTGAGGCAAGCCATTTTACTATGCCTCTGTCCGAGGGTGCAGAAATGCAGTGTTATCATAAACCTGGAAACAGCAGAAGTCTTTGATGAACAGCACTAATGATCATGTAAAAATTTTTCCTATTCCTTCTGAAGGTTGATTTAGGTTCTAGTACTGAGCTTTGAATATAGGGGGATCAGTAAATGCTGACTAACTCTTTGCATGACCTAAGGTGCGTTCATTCCATAGTTCTGCCTGGACTTGATTTTGAGTGGTGGTTCTCTTGGAGATGAAAGCCCTGCGAAACAAGAAAATGAACTGCACCCAAAATACAAAGGCAAAAAACCCACCATTTTAAATGCTTTAGCACTTTCTGAACTTGGCAGTGATAAAGACCTCACTAATAGTGTAGATGAACTTGATATTGTGGCCCTATTTAAAAAGCACTAAATCCTCCCAGCTGGAGATAATTGATGAAATGGCTATATCTCAAAGTTTCTCTGGCCGCCACTAACAATGTTAAATTAGATAACTAGTAGCAGCATTTTGAGGAGATGGAAGCCATCTGATACCAGAGAATAGAAAATAGAAACAGATAAAAGCATCAGAATCCTGAAAGCTATTGTGTGAGTTTTGTGAAGTTCAAGCTGTACTACTTTAAGAAGTTGAGTTGTAAAGGTAATGAACATGGAAAAGGTGATATATATTGTATAGTACTTTAATTGTGCTCCATATGGGAGGGTAAATATGGTAGGGCTAGAAATCTCGAAAGACGTCTATCATGTTTTTTCCCCTGATGTGTCCATTAATAGCCAGTAAGTTGTGAGGAAAAAATCAGGGCACTGTAGACAATATAGTGTACTGTAGGGTTAGGACCCTTAATTCCATCATTTGAAAAATGGTAAATATACCTTGGGAAAAGTATCTACCTCGTAGGGTTGTTGTGATGATTAAATAAGATAATGAATGTAAAGAATTTAGCTCTGTGCCCAATACTCATTAAATGTTAGCTGTTATGATTACTGTAAAATTATTTTCTTATGCTAGTTATTGGTGTTTGATTTTTTTAAGATAGTGGCATTTATTCTATTTCAGAGATAGAAGAAATAAACATTTTACCTTCGATAGGAAAAAAAAGAGTACAGCGATTCCACATTGCCACTCAAAGATCGGTATTCATCGAACTGTCATTTATGATCAGTTAGTGGGTCATGACGTTAGTTTAATAAGTCATGGTCAGTATTTAAACAGGAAATAGAGTAGGGACACCTGGATGGCTCAGTCAGTTAAGTGTCTGACTCTTGCTCTTAGCTCAAGTCATGATCTCAGTGTTGTGAGATCGAGCTCCATGTTGGGCTCCGTGCTGGGTGTGGAGCTTAAGATTCTCTCTCTGCCCCTCCCCACCTCTCCCTGTCTCTCTCTCTCTACGTAAAAACAAAACAGGAAGTATATTAGAAACATGAGAGTGCATTTGACATCCATGGACAATATTTTTTTCATGACTATTTCATTTGTGGAGTATATCGCTTTGTTAATGTGTATATATTCTAGGTTAAAATGAAAATGTATTTCTAATTCTGGGATGGGTCATAAAGTCTAAAAGTCATAATTCTAAGTAAATGTACATGGCTTTCAGTTTATGAAAGATCCCATACCCCAAGGTTAATTTTCTAAAAATGTTCTTACAAACCACGTTTGACTCGTGTAAGTGTAAAATACTAAAAACGATGACAAATAGTTCTATAAGGTTTCTGGGGAAAAAAGTTGAGAATTTTCTTCTGGTCCCCTTTCACATTCCCCAGTCCAGGGAGATTTCTTTTATAACAATGCAAACTGTGACATATTTCAAATCTAAGAGTGTGAGCATCATTCTGAAATCCTGAAGAAATCTGCCTGGCTTAAACCCTTGGCCTCGCCATTAGGCAAGCATGCTGGTCTAGTCAGCTTTCCTCACTGGATGGCCTAATCACTGCCCGAGCCCCACTCCTCCATTTTAACATATGCTCCCCAAAATACAAAGTACAAGCAAATGAAATAGAAAAGTGATGTGTCACAACTGGACCCTGAATTGCCAGGATCCTTCACCGGGCTTGCAAGAATGGACATTCAGGCTTCTAATTTTCCATGGCTCCTCTTCCTCAGAGTATGAAGAGCAGGAGAAAAGGAGTCCCAAATGGTTTTGGGGTCTTTTAGCACATTTAAATGCAGGCTTAGTCATGAGAAGCTTTGGGAAGTACCATTTAGTGGAGGCATCCCACCAACTCCTGAAAGGCTTTCATGCAGAGAGAACATAATAGTCTGTCATTAACAAATCTGCTATATTTTCCTGGTATTTCCCAGAATATACTGCTTCCTCTGCAGCTCTATCATTTGGTGTCTCTCACACCTTTCCTACCTCCTTGTATTTTCACTGCCATTTGCAAACCGTTCTTACCCCTCAGGAAAAGAAATTTCTGAATCCCCTGTTGTCAGACTCTGACCTCTGCCCGCATGTCTCCATATCTGGTTATCCCCTGAGCCCTGGGTCCCTGTGTCTTTAGTTCCTGATTCTCTGTCAGTCTGCCAGCACCACTCCTCCCTTCCATTCTAGTGAATGGATCATTTGCAATCGAATCTTCCCAGTTGACTACTCCCGTCAACTGCTGGCCTGCTCCCGTCCAACCATCTGACCCGCAATGTCATCCTGGCCACTCACCCTGTGACCAGATCCTAGATCTTATCTTTACTGTGACCCTCTATCACCAGCCCCTTCACCCTGGCTTTACTGAGGTATAACTGACAAGTAGAAATTGTGTGTATTTTAAGTGTGCAACACGATAGTTTGATGTATGTATACATTGTGCAGTGATTTCCACAACCAAATTTATTAACACATCAGTCACCTCACATAGTTGGGTTTGTGTGTGTGTGTGTG